>JAVJIX010000008.1:14732500-15292500 GCA_036785185.1 Paratrypauchen microcephalus | reverse complement strand
GGTCTCTGTGCAGTGAAGCCACAAAAACTGCACAAAATTGATGGCATTTTGCATCTATACAGATGGCTCCAGTTTTGTGGATAAGAACTCCGATTTCAGTGAAAATTTGCGTTTGCAGGGCGCTGCATTAGTGCACGCCAGGCCTGATCATTGCCACTTGCGGCTATATTTATTATTATTATTTTTGTGGCCAAGCACTGAAGGTGCTAGGCACCATAGTGTTTGTACCTTGTAATATTAAAAGATAAAAAAAATAAAAGTGTTTGTACTGCGTTGCCTAGCGACGTTGCCAGGGGATGTTGCCTTGCGACGTTGCCTAGCAACCCTTTGATATTTCCTTTGATGTGTCTGGTCTCCTGATTCTTATTATTATTACAGTAATCCCTCGTTTATCGCGGGGGTTAGGTTCCAGAAATAGCCCACAATAAGTGAAATCCGCGAAGTAGGACAACTTTATATTTTACAATTATTCTACATGTTTTAAGGCTGTAAATGCCTCACCACACACATGATACGCTTTTCTCAGACTGGAATTAACATTTTCTCACATTTGTCTCTTTCAACAAAATTTATTAATACTGGCGTGGGGGGAGACACGGCACGATAAACCCCTCATCGTGGACAAATCCGTGACAGAGCAGCACGTGTCGCGCACTTCTCCAAGGGGTTGGTGCGCGTCTCGTCCAGGGACGTGGCAGTGCTCCTCGTGCGTCCAGCGGGGCTCCCGGAGCCGTGTCTCCCCCCACGCCACTATTAATACATTTTGTTGAAAATCTATGAAAGTTTCAGTGTTTAAACTAGAGACAAATATGAGAAAATGCAGCGCGAGGCCGCGTGTACACCGGGGAGATAGAACTGCGGCGCCCGGACTGCGTGCTCTCAACCCGAGCCACAAACTGAACATTTACAAACGAACGCAAAAGCCGCACGGAGTGATTTAATCCTGGGTCAGACCTGGTCTACTTCTGGTCTAGACCTGGTTTAGTTCACGTTTAGTCCTGGTCTAGTCTCTTAGCCAATCAGGACGCAGACCACATTGTTACACTATTAAAAAAAATTTTACAAAATAAAAATAAAAATTTTGAAAAAAATAAAAAAAAAGATCCGCGAAACAGCGAGGCCGCGAAGAGTGAACCGCAATAGAGCGAGGGTTCACTGTATACAATATTCTCCTAAACATGGGAGTCTATGGCAACCCCTAGAACCGTCTGGTAAAAAGTTGTGAAATTTTGCATGCACATTCCAGCCAGTCTCCTCATTATCCACAGCAATTTATAGACCCCCAGCCCCAACCGTCTAGTGCCACCAGCAGGTCAAAGTTGCAGGAATTTTCAGGAATTGCCTAGCAACGCTCCTAGCAACTGATCTGTCTTTGATGTGTCTTTGATCTGTTAAACCTTGTTAGACCCTGTTAAACCCTATTAGACTCTGTTAAACTCTGTTAGACCCTGTCAGGGTCAGATTCTGTTAGACCCTGTCAGACCCTGTTAGACCCTGTCAGACTCTGTTAGATCCTGTTAAACCTTGTTAGACCTTGTTAAACCCTGTTTCGGAGTCTGACAGGGTCTAACTACCCTATTAGACCCTGTCAGACTCTGTTAGACCCTGTCAGACCCTGCATGCGGCCTACATGCTGAGGCCTACATGCACCTTCGGTGCTTGGCCCCACATTGCTGCTTACAGCTATATTTATTATTATTATTATTATTATTATTATTATTATTATTATTATTATTATTATTATTATTATTATTATTATTATTATTATTATTATTATTTAATTATTAAATGATGTAAAGGTGCATTACAAACTTTTCTGGTGGAGAGGCTGTCATGTGTTCATCTCCATGGAGATGTTATTGGAGATGACATTAAACACATCGATCTAACATTTATTCATTAAAGGTGTTTCTATTGCTCAAAAATACAACAATTCTCTCTGTGAATAGGGTTACCTCTCCACAATTCGGACCTACTATAATGTAGCCTATAGTTGTCTCCCTTGAGATCGATAGGCTTAATCTCTATCGTGGACCATTCCAGACAAAGCAATAACATCTCCAAAGACAAGCAGATGACGGACCCTCCACCAGAAAAGTTGTGTAATGCATCTTTAATATTAATAATGGTGATTATTATATTTTTTGTAACACAAAAATAAACATATACACTATTACTGGCTTTCAGACAGAGTCACACTCTATAGGCCAGAATTGAATACAGATCAGGGGCAGCTAAAATTAATATTCAATGTTAAAACATGTTTTTGTTAATATATAGCTTCTCTAGGGTTTATTCAGTGAGTTTATCATTTTGTGAATTTCACTTATTTCTCATGAAATCAGTGAGACTGACTTTTGCCCCCTATCAGGAAGTGATATTATCAGATTGTAAAATCTGAAAAACCTTATTAAAGCAAAACCAGTCAGTCTTTATTTATAAAGCACTTTTCTTACAGAGCATGCAGACTTTACTTGCCGAAAGTGCAAAACTATTCACACAAAACACGAAACAGTTCAGAATATTTGAAAAAGTTAACATTGTAAAATAGCCACTTTGTGGTCAAAATATGAACAAAATCATCAGATTTATAGGGAGTCAGAGATCTGTAGGAACAGGATCATACTGTTTCTGATGGTGAGTTAGGCAAATGTGTATATGTGTAAAATATCACACAATCATTTAGGAAACAAAAAAGCACCTTTTTCAAATACCGTGCTTTTCAGCAATTGGTATCTGTATCTGACCTAAACCTCAGAGTCTCACAAGTCTTTTACATTGAGGTTTCTACTGTTTCTATGTCTGTCTATAGAATCTATTCATATTCTGATTCCAATGTGTTCAGTTTTGTCCTTTGTGTCTTTGGTCTATGGACTTTGATAAAAGTGTGCCGTCTGCAGGGACATGGACTTCAGCATGTGCAAAGAAAGTGTTACAATTGCAATCTGTGTTTAAATAGTGATAATAATGATCGTGTGTGTGTGTGTTTAAAGTACTGGAAAGAGTCTTTTGGTATGAGAGTTAAGGCTTGAAAATGAATATAAGGTTGAGCCAACGTTAACTGAGTACAGTAATCCCTCGTTTATCGCGGGGTTAGGTTCCAGAAATAACCTGCAATAAGAGAAATCCGCGAAGTAGGACAACTTTATATTTTGCAATTATTATACATATTTTAAGGCTGTAAACGCCTCACCACACACATTATACACTTTTCTCAGACTGGAATTAACCTTTTCTCATATTTCTCTCTCGTTTAAACACTCAAACTTTCATAGATTTTCAACAAAATGTATTTATAGTGAAGCGTGGGGGGAGACACGGCTCCGCCGGGAGCCCCGCCGGACGCGCGGGGAGCGGAGACATCCCTGGACGCGACGCGCACCAACCCCTTGTAGAAGTGCGCGACACGTGCACCCTTCATCGTGGTCAAATCCGTGACAGAGCAGCACGACCAGCGCGAGGACGCGCGTACACCGGGGCTGCGAGCACGAGCTCGAACCGCGGCGCCCGGACCGCGTCCTCTTAGCCCGAGCCACAAACCAGCCACACGAAACTAGCAAAGAGCGACACGTGGTGGTTTAATCCTGGTTTAGACCTGGTATAGTCCTAGTTTAGTCCAGGTCTAGACCTGGTCCAGTCCTGGTTTAGTCCAGGTCCAGTCCAGGTTTAGACCTGGTCTAGACCTGGTTTAGTTCTGGTCTAGACCTGGTTTAGTTCTGGTCGAGACCTGGTTTAGTCCACGTTTAGTCCTGGTCTAGTCCCGGTCTGGTCTTGGTCTAGTCCCGGTCCCCCGCGTCCCACATCTATCAATCGGCAAAGGTCTACAGTCTCTTGTTGAGTGTTATGTCAACCCCAGTCCAGTAGAGGACGCTTGTGTATTTTTATTCACCTCGGGCGGAACCCGTGTTGAGCGCTCGAGTTTTCTCCATGTTTTCTCCCGGGTCTATTTTGAGCACGGACCACACATTCGCCGCGGCATCAGTTTTGTACGATTTATCTACGTTTTTCTCTCTTTTTTTTGCAATCAATGGATGTTCCAGGTAAAGTTTTACGACATTTTCCATAAATCATAAAGCGCGAGACATGATAATAGTAGCGATTACATATGCAAACAAAGCAACAATGATCAAATATTTCTAGGAAGTTACCAAACATACTAGGCTACTCCTTATTACTCGTATGTCCTAACAGTACAGTTAACACATAACTAGAACGGCGCAATTATAAGTAAATTATGAATTGTTGAAATTATAATGAGTAAATGTATAATTGCAATAAGCTTACCACGTGCTTTCTATTGTTAATAGGACCAAATAAAGATAATATCAGAGCGGGGTGCAAGAAATGTGGATATCGTAAGTTTCAGTATATTGGTTTTACCCGTGTATTTGCATACCTATGTATCAGTGTGTATTGTGTTATGTTGTTTTTTCAGCGGGGCATTTGACTTTTGAATGCCGAAATTTCATAAGAGTTGACCCTCAGAAAGACATCGTATTGGACGTGAGCAGCACCAGCACAGAGGAGAGTGAAGACGATGAGCCCGTCCAGGTCAATGAGAGGCAACGTAAAGGTAAATAAAGTAAAAAGCTGTCTCAAGTGCAAAGGCAAGTCACTGGGTTTGACAAATTCAAATAAATGGCTCATTCAAGTGTTTATCTTTTTTATAGGTAATGATGATCGAAAACTAAGGCTCAAAAGCAAGAAGAGCAAGGACAACAAGTCAAGAAAAAGGTAACTGTCTGGTTTGACTGACAAACTCTTATAGGGATATGCCACCCCCAGGTCAAATTTGGGCATCTTCCCACAGTCCAGAGACTAAAACAAGTGATGAAAAGCGTTTTCCTGGTCACCCAGCCATTGTCCGAGTCTGTTAGCACTGACTGCCGCGCGCAGCTGCTGCTCCTCCGCGTTAGACTGGAGGCAACGGCGCCAGAGAAAGATTTCGGCCAAAAGGAATTAATTTGCTCGATGCTTTTCCCAATTACTTTCTGTGTAGTGCGCATTCATATCGAGTGCAAATAAATGTGCAAATCAACACGGAGAACTTGCCTTGGTCATTTTGGGTGGGAACTATTTTTCAGTGCGGAAAAAGAAAGCCGAAGCACAAAGCACGCAGCGTAACGGGGGAACTCCCTTCCTGGTGCGTAAACAGGGATTCCCCTGTCCGCGTGGTGCGTGCTTCGTCTTTTATGTTAATCTGTATGGGTTTCCTTCTAAAACTTGTGTGTTGACACCGGCTTACCTCTGACAGTCTCAGCTGATCCCGGTTCGGCTCGCTTTCTGGAGCCCACGTAAGTAGGTCCGGTAACTTCCCTGGAACATGAAATAAAGCTTGTTTTTCTTCTCAAAACAAAACATTTGTTAGAAAGGTGATATTTTTGCATCCAAAACAGTTGTCTACGAAACATCCAGCAGCATATTTCGTATTCACGTATTGTCTCTCTCCACTCGTATCACTACGCCCATGTTAACTCTATCAGCCTGTTCACCTTCAGCGGATGTCTACGCCGAAGTTTACAAGTGAACAGGCTGATAGAGTTAACATGGGCGTAGTGATACGAGTGGAGAGAGACAATACGTGAATACGAAATATGCTGCTTGATGTTTCGGATGCAAGTATATTACCTTTCTAACAAATGTTTTGTTTTGAGAAGAAAAACAAGCTTTATTTCATGTTCCAGGAAAGTTACCGGGCCTTCTTACGTGGGCTCCAGAAAGCGAGCCGGACCAGGATCAGATGAGACTGTCAGTAAGCCGGTGTCAACACACGTAAGTTTTAGAAGGAAACCCATACAGATTAACATAAAAAAAAACGCACTATCCCTTTAACTAAGAAAATAAGTGACTAGAATATCATTGAATAATTTAGCATAGACTTTTAACTATTTTAATTCATCTAAACTGAAACACAAAGCAATAAACTTGTTCATGCATGTTCATATGTTCATATGAATATGGATACATTTTTGTATCTTTTGTGATATCTTTTTACACATAGAAATTAGCATTTATGGATGATCTAAATCTACAGTTACATCATAGTTCTTGTAACTAATGATGGTCAAGAGAAGACAGGTGAAGCGTTGAGGATTTCAGCCAGTTCATGTCTTGTTTTAATAATGCTAAATACAGCCACCTGCTGCCTAATACAGATATAACAGGGTGTCGCATCTTTCCCTTCAATATTTTGCATTGCACCCAGTAGCAAATGTACCAACTATGCAGCATTTGATGCTTTTAGTAATGGCAAAAATTAGAACCAATGAGATCTCACAACCAGTCACAGCACAGGACTTCACCAAAATGACGGCTCAAAATGCTTTCATGTACTGGAGATTGAATGTATTACAAAGAATATAAAGTTTGGTTTCATAACCTTTTATCGATTACAACAATAACACACATTTATGAAATGTTTTATGTTCGCATACACATTATTTCTTCATGTTTCAACATTTACACAAACCAAGGCATTCTGTCATTTCCTCCATACAGCAAGGTCCTATGTTCCTTTCCTGGGGTGGCATGGGACCTTTCTTTTTTGGAGTTAGCATCTTCTCCCTGTGTCTGAATAGGTTTTTTCCAGGTTCTCCTGTTTCCTCTACCACAGGCATGTCCAAACAATGGCCCGTGGGCCAAATGTGGCCCTCAGACAAATTTTCCTTGACCTTGGCTTCCAGGTGAATTGGCCCAAATAACCTTGAGCAGAACTTTTGACTGCAATTTTTTTGAAAATCTACCTTGATATGATATTTAATATTTATTGTGTGGTTTTGAGGATCTTAGCACAAATAAAGGACTGTTGGCTCATTCTATCATGTTAAACATGCATATATTTCAATTATTGACTGTACTGAGCACCAGTCTATGGCCCTTGATCGGCCCTCTGCTTCATCTGTGTTTAGATATGTGGCCCTTGATGAAAAAAAGTTTGGACACCCCTGCTCTACCAGCAAAAACATGTACAAGTCCACCCACCCTTGCCAGAGGGACTCCTCTGAAAATGAAAAATAAAAGTTTAACTTTTCAGGAACTACTAATGTTATATATCTCTTTGTATACTCCAAAATATATTTTAAAAGCCCTTTTATTTACAGATCTCCCTCATCTTCTTCATCAAGTGATGAAGAGACGCCCAAAAAGAAAAAGAAGAAACACCGATCCAGTTCTGACAGTGATGAGCAATCCAAGAAGAAGAAACTGAAAAGCCACAAAAAGAAAAGTAAAAAGAACAAAAAGGACCACAGTAAACGCGACAAAAAGAAGCATAAGAAGAGGAAACATGAGTCTTCCTCTTCGTCAAGCAACAGCCAGTCCTCAGACAGTGACTGATTATGACTGATTAATGACCAGATGTCTCATTTTTGGCTATACACAACACACCTTGGTTATACACACTCTTTCATCCATCACACCTTATGATGGATGGAATAGTCGAAACAATATACTTTTTATTAAGTGAAAATTTAATGTCCATTTCTCTCATTTTTTAAAACAAAATAATAAAAACGGTTTGTGAAATGGTAACGTGCATATTGGCATACGCAGTTTTTCTAAAAATGCCCAAATATCCTCATTTCACTGAATACCAAGTGACTGTCCACTTATCTTCCAAAAGAGGGCAGCACAGCACATCAAATAGGTGTTGGGGCACTCAAAAACACAAACAACAAAATGCATTTTTGTGATTTAAAACATTTTCTTAACCCTCCTGTCGTGTTCGGGTCAAATCTGACCGTTTTACAACTTATAATACTCATAAATATTATGTTTTTCATCTGATTACCTCAAGACCTTATGATATCCTCCACATTGTCTACTTGAACATATAAAAGTGATGATCACTTATTTCATTCAATTTTGAGTGTTTTAATCAACCTTGTTACACCTGTGGTGTTCCCGGTCAAAAGTGACCGCCATAGGAAATGAATGGGTATCCAGAGTAAATTCATTCAACATACAGAAAACATCCCCATACACACTGCCCCAGCACACTCACTCTCACACACACATACACAGACACACACAGACACACACACACACACACACACACACACACACACACAGGAGCAGCTATGCCTGGAATATGCAGGTGTACATGGGGAAACCCACTACTGGAAGGGCCAAAAAAAAACAGGGCATGCGTGTTGTGCTGGACATGACAACCGGTCTCCAAGGACATAATATCACATGTGACAACTTCTTAACACCACATGCTCTTGGTCAGGAGCTACTGAAAAGAAAGCTCACCATGGTAGGGACAGTGAGGAAGAACAAGCCCGAACTTCCCCCTGCGCTGGTATC
Source organism: Paratrypauchen microcephalus (assembly GCA_036785185.1). Lineage (NCBI taxonomy): Eukaryota > Metazoa > Chordata > Actinopteri > Gobiiformes > Gobiidae > Paratrypauchen > Paratrypauchen microcephalus. The sequence continues at coordinate 15,284,193 of JAVJIX010000008.1, read as the reverse complement.
GACCAGAGGAAGACAGGCACTCTCATCACAATTTGCATTCACTGACACTCACACTCTTGTGTCATACGTTCCCAAGAAGAACAGAAATGTCATCCTGATGAGCACAGTACACAAAGACGCCGCTGTCAGCACCACAGAGGACAGGAAGCCCCTGATGATCCAGGACTACAACAAGAACAAGGGAGGCGTTGACTGCCTTGATAAGGTAATGGAAAGTCTCATCATGCATTTTATTTTATTTTTATCGAGGTGAATCATAGCATTTTGTGTATGACAGATTGAATATTGTTCCTAATCTCTTATTATTTATTGTTCCTTTATTGCAGCTTACTGGTACATACACCTGTAAGCGGATGACGGCTCTCTGGCCTGTGGCACTGTTCCACAGCATCCTGGATGTGTTAGCTTTCAACGTGTATGTGGTGTGGACAGCAATCGACCCAACCTGGAATCAGGGGAAAAGTTTCAAGAGGAGACTTTTCCTCGCAGAGCTGGGGAAAGCTTTGGTGACTCCTCTTATACAGCGACACCAGCACATTCCCCGCACACCAGCCTCCGCCAGTCTGGTTAGGAGCATGAAAGCTCCAGCCCCAGCCCTGGCTGCTCTCCCCCAACAAGGACATGGGCAGAAAAGGAAGCGTTGTGGCCTCTGTGCCCCTAGAGACATCAAAACGAGCCTGACATGTTGCAAATGTCATGCTTATGTGTGCAAGGCCCACTCTGACCTGAGTGTCACATGTCACTCATGTGCATGAATACACACACACACACACACACACACACACGCACACGCACACGCACACACACACACACACACACACACTGTTGAGTTTGGTGTTTGGTTTTCCATTTATTTTTTGTATTATATGTTAATTTTGTAGTTCATTTTCAGTGCCCAATTGTATTTTCACTGATATTATTTAATGTTTACTTCTATAAATTGTTGAACTTTGTACTTTGAAACATTGTTCTCAACTAAAGAATGTTTAATAAAAACATTGGTGGTGAAAAAAAAAAATGGTGCTAATTTAAGAGCAGTTAAAACAGACCGGTCAATTTTGACCGGGAACACTAAAGTAGGCGGCTGGAGGCGAACACGACCGGAGGGTTAATCTTCAAACACCAATACAACATTTCTTAATTTATCTTTGCGTACACCTAAATCTAGATTACATTCAGTATTGTACATTCTGAATAACCTGGAGTTTCTAATCTCTCTCTCACTCTCTCTCTCACTCTCACTCTCACTCTCACTCTCACACTCTCACTCACTCTGACTCACTCACTCACTCACTCTCACTCACTCACTCTCACTCATATAATATATGTGTGTGCGTGTGTTTCTGTTGCTGCCCTCTAGTGCCCAAAGAGTGAATGTTGAGAAACTCAACCCCTTCTGGGTGATGTTATCTTTTCCAAGAAGCTGTGGTGACCCATGACAATGATAGATTATGAAAACACTAAAGTTGTGAATGCCTTGGCAAAATGTCAAACGTCAATCTGATTTGCCAGTGCCTTCATCTGTTTATACAACAGAAGAAGCTGTAAGTCACGTCCGCATTTCCCATATCACATCACCTGTATATAGCGCACCTACATTTCTTAATGGACTGATAATGCCCAGTGACAATATACCACTCCTAAATAAATTATTGTATTATTTTTAATGTTTTAAGTTTATTTCAGAGTCAGTTTGATGTGTGCTGTTGTGTTCTTGCTCCTCAAAAAGGCATCATTCATTTTGCTTATAACCTAAGGGGATGTGTGTTGTAACACACTGAGCTATGCAGAGCATATTATGTATGGATTCACTGTTGCAGCATGCATTTTATAATACAGTTTAAAATAATTAAGTTGTATTCTGAGACAACACATCCTCATCAAAGAGGTTTAAGAAGTTAATATAAGACTACAAGTCGATCTTGGTTCTGTGGTTATAGGCCTGTTTCTTGAGACCTGTCCCAGTCTATTCCGTGTATGTTTCAGAGTGGTAGTGGCTCAGTGGTTAGACCCTTCACACAGAAACTAAAATGTTGGCAAATTCTGAGCAGTGCATAGAGACCATGTGATTTTGAACAAAGCAAGACACTTCACCCTCCATCCTCTGTATGAAAGTTAGGGCTGCCTGATATGAAAAGAAAAGTGTAATGTAGCTCTTGTCCGGGTGACGATATGCTCTTAAATCAGTTGAGAAGTACCGTATTTTCCGCACTAGAAGGCGCATCGGATTATAAGGCACACCTTCAATGAATGGCCTATTTTAAAACTGTTTTCATATATAGGGTGCACCGCATTATAAGGCGCATAGAATAGAAGCTACAGTAGTGGCTGACTACGGTAGCCATGATTAACCAATATTGATCCATATATAAGGCGCATCGGATTATAAGGCGCAGTGTCGGCTTTTGAGAAAATTGAAGGCTTTTAGGTGCGCCTTATAGTGCGGAAAATACGGTAGATACCGTGAATTCTTCTCTGTCTCACGCAGCAGCTCAGGCACTTTTTTTCTTCCATTGATCAGTCTCTATTATACAATTTAGATTTAACCAATCATGATGAGGTGTGCAGTCTTATAAGAAGCAGATGATTGCAGTTACAAAAACAGTACAGTTTCTTGATCTTGTCTAAAACTGTGATACATTTTGGCATATCGCTCAGCCATAATGAAACTTATAGTCCATTAATGCTACTTACATTTTGTTGTTTAGTACTAGTTTTGTGAATCAAGTAGGCCTAATATAATGGGGATCAGAAATATTAGTTGGAAAAGCAAAAATAATTTATTCAAACAAAATCTTAAACAGTTGAAGGGCCCAAAGTCCAAGAATTATTAGCAAACAAGTTAGGGAACTCCACTGTTACTGGAGAAACTTTCTATTGTGTAACTTCATAATTGTCCAGATGGTGAGAAGTCCATTTGAAGGAGAGAATGAAGTGAACAAGTGTGGCCGTGTGCAGCCGCACTGAGGAGGCCATATGCTGACTGTATAAGAAAACAAGCTCTTCTCCGCTCACCAGATCATTGACTTTTATTGAGCCTGTTAGGCCTCACCGAAAAGCACAGCAAATGGGCCTCCACTGAGCCATTTAAATGAAGATAAGATATTCAAAGTCATCTTTTTTTCAGTGGCTTATCTGCAGAAGAGCGCTGATTTGAGTATCTCTGAGGCATTCCTCTCAAACTTAGAGGAAATGTGTTAACAAAATGGCAGTGGAAATGGCGTGCTATTGCCTCAAATGGTCTCACATTAAAACTTAAGTAGTAATTTAGGACATGAATGGCCAATAAAGAAGTCCTTAGTCCTGATTTCCATATTTATTGGATTAGTAGGTTAGACTGCGATGCTGAAGCTGTATTGTAAAAATGACTTGCTCAACAGCACTACAGCAGGACTTCATTTGAGTCTGAGAATCTGCAACCATCTGCGCCTGCTTCTCTCAACCCTATGGCCAGCACTATACAACTACACACCAAGGCATATTATCTTCCCAGAAATAAAATGAAAATCCCTTATGCAGCTCTTTGGTGGGAACAGCCCAAGCTGAGAGATGGCGCCGGTTTTGCGTCTGTAACCACTGTTGAAATATTATTTCAGAGGCAAGCCATCCTCGCATCTTGGAGCGCACTGAGCAGAGCACTTGAAAATCGCATTAGGGCCAAGAGGCAAGTGGCTATACATTTGCTACCAATTTAGTTTGTGCATCTTAAATTTCATCCTCCTCTTTCTCTCCAGGCCCAAACACAGTGAATGACCTCTAGGATAAATAGACAGTAGGCCATATGACCCTGGCCATCAAAAACGGAGGCTGTAATAAATACGACATGGCTGTAGAGGAAGTGTGTTCGATGTTCTCCCAAATCCTGCAGGGAAAGAAAACGAGGGGGCGAATGGGGTGATGGTCAGGACTTTTCCCAGCGACTGTTATTACCAGCCCGGACTCTGGGTTCCCATTCAGAGCCGGCCTTGTTCATACAAACGTTGAGGTTTTGAGGCAGTGCTGCTCTGACTGGGTGGCTTCCACAGGGAATTAGCGCCAGGTCGCGTTGGCCCAGGATCAGTGGGCCCTCAGTACTAACCTGTGTGGAGTGGTGGGCCAAGTGGAGTTGGTGGTGGTGAAGACAGGATTCTTGGCTCTGTAATGTGGGCCAGACACTGATGCTCTAAATCAAACAGGATTCTGATGCTTCAGCCTAATGTTTAGCCTCAATAATTCTGACCTCAAAGTGATTTCATTTAACAACTACTTTCCATGTTCCTCAAATGGATTTATTCCACTGTTGACAGCTTTGCACACTCTGAAGACAGATGGGATGTTGAGGTCAAAGAGGATAGCAGTCATTTTAGAATTAAGGCAATTTATGAAATTATATTAACCATTTGTGTGCACATGTATGCTGACAGTCCACTCAACTCAACTGTCAAATATTATTCTGAACTTGATGTGCTGCAACTGAAAACTATTATTGTTTGTCCCACTTTCAAATATGTAATAATATTACTAATAATCATCATCAGTTAGTGGTTCATAAACTGTGGTTCAAGGACTGTTCGGGGTACTTGGGCTTGTTCAAGATCCCTGGAAATTCTTTCTTTGATCCTATTCAGGAACTGACGTTCCATTTTAGATGTGATTAACTCCTGTTATAAGCAAGTCCAAGCTCTGGTACTTGGTGTATCAAGAACAACTAATAGACATTTAAAAATGTTATAACATGATTAACCACACATTTATCACGCGTATAACACACAAAAGTGCACTATGTACCTTTTGTTATGGGGGTCTGCCACCTAGTTCTCCCTGGGGTTGTTATTGTTTGCCTAGAATGTTCTACAATAAAATACTGTATATAGTTAGGTGTAAAGGCACACTGGAACATTTGTGGGAACGCAATAACGTCTCAATGGGGACAAGCACTTAAAGGTACAAGGTGTAACTTTCCATCAGCTGCTTGTTTCTATTGAAATGTCTTTGTTTTGCCTGGAATTTTCAACAACACAGTATTAAACGTATCCATTTCCAAAGAAGAAAGCAAGTGACGCAACAAGGCCATGTTACTGGTTAGATCTGTGGAGAAACAACTACAATGACAATGCAATTTTTGAGCAATAAAAATACCTGTAATTCACTTAACATGTTTTACACGGCAGATATGTTTTATGGCATACTTTGGAAACATTGAGACAGTTAGGTCAGTGTTTAGGTCAATTAGGTTAAGGGTACAAGTACCCCTAGGGGTACGCGAGCACACTGCAGGGGGTACTCGGCAGTGTTGCTGCCAGGCGCAGGGGGAGATTTTTTAAAATTTTAATTCTAATTTGAGTAAATTTGAGTTAAAGAAAAGAGAGAAAATGCCTGAGAATTAAATTTTCAAATTAAGGAGATGAAACAAAATGATTTTCATTTAATAATCTCTTGTGTCACGTTCTACTTTTGGAGAATTATCAACACGTATGAGTGAGGGGGTACTCGAGGTATAACAAAAAGGCTCAGGGGGTACACAAGACAAAAAAGGTTGGGAAACACTGAATTAGGTGACAGACCCTCTATCTGAAAAGCTGAATAGTGTACCTTTAACTTAATAGTCATAATGTGGCTAAACCAATGTGCTGTATTTTACAGTTTCGCACATGGATCAAGAACATGACATCATGTACTCTGCATTGAAAAAAGCAACCAAATCCGTGCTCAGCTTCAGCAGCGCTCCAGCGGTAAGTGGATGTTAGCATGTCCCCAACAGCAGCAGACACATGTGAGTTCTTTTAACAAGACGTGGTGTCATCTCTAAGGCACATCTGCTCACTCTGACCATATTTTACTGTTCTTTCCATTTGGAGTTTATATGGAAAGAGTCGTGTGCCTTTGTTCTATGGGGGGTGAGCCGTCCCTTTGTCTGCAGAGGACATCAAACGCACACACAGCCTGGTACGAGGGACATAGGATGGCTTCAACAACACATCAACACAATTATTTTCTGTCCTCTTTCACTCCCTAGTCACTGGAAAAGTTGTGATGCACTTATAAACTCAGGCAGATGGCATCCCGATTTTAACAGATGCTGCCAAATGTTTTTGTTAAGGCGGAATTTGAATCTCAGGCAACACTTTAAATAATAGTTATTTTGTAATTTAAAGATAGGTGAACTAACTTTTCTAGTGGAGGGTGTGTGACCTGCTTGGTGATATTGCATTGCCTTCCATGTTCTTTAGCATGGCATTAAACCAAATTATCTTACATTTATTCATACACTGTGTCCATTGCTAATTGTTTGTTTATATATTCTTGCTTTGATTGTAATCAGCTCCCCACAGATCTGACCAGTAATGTGGCCTTATGACACCACCTGCTTGTCTTCCTGGAGGAAGATAAGTTTAATGCTATACTCTGGAACATTCCAGGTAAAGCAATGACATATCTATAGAGACAAGCAGGTGGCAGACCCTCCACCTGAAAAATTCCATACACTGTGCACCTTTAACTGTGACCCTTCTGAAGTATTGAGCTCACCCTCCGATGGTTTAGCGCCATACTCAGAGGCACCTCGCTGCGGTCTGCATTCAGCTGAGAGGGTTACTCATTTTCTCCAGACAGTTTCCAAACTTTTTCAGAGACATAAACCACAAAGTGTCAGAATGCTATTTTGAAGGAGAAAGAAATGGATGTTATATTGCTCAAGAGCCATCAGCGACTGTTTAAGCACTGTGACCTTTAAAGAAAACAGAAAACAGGCTATGGACGAGTCAAAGCAGACAGTGCTGCACTCTGTGTAAATATGAGTGAGTATATGCAGTGAAATTATCCTTTAAATACAGACTTTATTTTAATAAACATATTATGTATAATGAAAAGTAGTTTATCTATCCATCCATCCATCCATCCATTTTCTTCCGCTTATCCGGGGCCGGGTTGTGGGGGCAACAGTCTAAGTAGGGACTCTCAGACTTCCTTCACCTCGGACACTTCCTCCAGCTCCTCCGGGGGGACCCCAAGGCGTTCCCAGGCCAACCGGGACACATAGTCCCTCCCGTGTGTCCTGGGTCTTCCCCGGGGCCTCCTCCCGGTGGGACATGCCCGGAACACCTCCAGAGGGAGGCGTCCAGGAGGCATCCGGAACAGATGCCCGAGCCACCTCAGCTGGCTCCACTCAATGTGGAGAAGCAGCGGCTCTACTCCGAGCTCCTCCCGTGTGATTGAGCTCCTCACCCTATCTCTAAGGGTGCGCCCAGCCACTCTGCGGAGGAAACTCATTTCGGCCACTTGTATCCGCGATCCTGTCCTTTTGGTCATTACCCAGAGCTCATGACCATAGGTGGGGGTAGGAACGTAGATTGACCGGTAAAGGCCTTTTGGCTCAGCTCTCTCTTCACCACAACGGTCCGGTACAACGACCGCTTCACTGCCGACGCTGCCGATCCGCCTGTCAATCTCACGCTCCATCCTCCCCTCATTCGTGAACAAGACCCCGAGATACTTGAACTCCTCCACTTGAGGCAAGGACTCTCCACCCACCCAGAGATGGCAAGCCACCGGTCCAGAACCATGGCCTCGGATTTGGAAGAGCTGATCCTCATCCCAGCCGCTTCACACTCAGCTGCAAACCGCCCCAGTGCACATTGGAGGTCCCAGTTCGATGAAGCCATCAGGACAACATCATCTGCAAACAGCAGAGATGAGATCCTGGATCCTGTGGTTCCCAAACCGGATCCCCTCCGACCCCTGACTGCGCCTAGAAGGTCTGACTTACTACCGGCAATGCGAACACAGCTCCTGCTCCGGTCATACAGGGACTGAACAGCCCTTAGCAAAGGGCCCCGAACCCCGTACTCCCAGAGCACTCACCACAGGACCCCACGAGGGACACGGTCGAATGCCTTCTCCAGATCCACAAAGCACATGTGGACTGGTTGGGCAAACTCCCATGCACCCTCAAGCACCCGATGGAGAGTATAGAACTGGTCCAGTGTTCCCCGGCCGGGACGAAAACTACGCTGCTCCTCCTGAATCCGAGGTTCGACTATCGGTCGAATTCTCCTCTCCAGCACCCTGGAATAGACCTTACCAGGAAGGCTGAGGAGTGTGATTCCCTGATAGTTGAAACACACCCTCCGGTCCCCCTTCTTAAACAGAGGGACCACCACCCCAGTCTGCCAGTCCAGAGGTACTGTCCCCGACCACCATGCGATGTTGCAGAGACGTGTCAGCCAAGACAGCCCTACAACATCCAGAGACTTAAAATAATCCGGGCGGATCTCATCCACCCCCGGGGCCTTGCCACCGATGAGTTTCCAACGACCTCAGTAACTTCAGCCAGGGTGATGAGTGAGTCCGCCTCCGAGTCTCCAGCCTCTGCTTCCTCCTCGGAAGATGTGATGGCAGTATTGAGGAGATCCTCAAAGTATTCCTTCCACCGTCCGATAACATCCCCAGTCGAGGTCAACAGCTCCCCACCCGCACTGTAAACAGTGTTGGTGAAGCACTGTTTCCCCCTCCTGAGGTGCCGGACGGTTTGCCAGAATTTCTTTGAGGCCGTCCGATAGTCCTCCTCCATGGCCTCTCCGAACTCCTCCCAACCCCGAGTTTTTGCCTCTGTGACCGCCCGGGCTCCAGCCCGCTTGGCCCGCTGGTATCTGTCGGCTGCCTCCGGAGTCCCACGAGCCAACAAGGCCCGATAAGACTCCTTCTTCAGCCTGACGGCATCCCTTACTTCCGTTGTCCACCACCGAGTTCGGGGATTGCCGCCGCAACAGGCACCACAGACCTTACGGCCACAGCTATGGGCGGAATCCGGGAGAAGCTCTCCCGGAGGTGCAAGTTGAAGGTGCCCCTGACAGAGGGGTCTGCCAGACGTTCTCAACTATGCGCTTGGGCCTGCCAGGTCTTTCCGGCTTCCTCCCCTGCCAGCGGACCCAACTCACAACCAGGTTTACAGCTCTGCCCCTCTCTTCATCCGAGTGTCCAAGACATGCGGCCGGAAGTCAGATGACACGACAACAAAGTACAAGGGTGTCCTGGTGCCACGTGCACTGATGGACACCCTTGTGCTTGAACATGGTGTTCGTTATGGACAAACTGTGGCTAGCACAGAAGTCCAATAACAGAACACCGCTCGGGTTCAGATCAGGGAGGCCGTTCCTCCCAATCACCCCTCTCCAGGTGTCACTGTCGTTGCCCACGTGGGCATTGAAGTCCCCCAGGAGAACAACGGAGTCCCCGGTCGGTGCACTGTCCAGTACCCCTCCCAGGTACTCCAAGAAGACCAGGTACTCTGCAATGCTGTTCGGCCCGTAGGCCGACACAACAGTGAGAGACCTGTCCCCGACCCAAAGGCGCAGGGACGCGACCCTCTCGTTCACCGGGGTGAACTCCAACACACAGCGGCTGAGGCATGGGGCAATGAGCAGGCCCAGACTAGCCCGCCGCCGCTCCCCGTAGGCAACACCAGAGAAATGGAGAGTCCAGCCTCCTTCAAGGGGATGGGTTCCAGAGCCCAAGCTGTGAGTGGAGGTGAGGCCGACTATATCTAGTCCAGGGGTGTCAAACTGTTCCACAAAGGGCCGGTGTGGCTGCAAGTTTTCTTTCCAACCAACCAACCAAGGCCACGCCTTCAACTGTCTGAAGACTGAGATCAGTTGATTAAATGAGTTAAGTCTGGTGTGCTGCTTGGTTGGAAAGAAAACCTGCAGCCATGCCGGCCCTTTGTGGAACAGTGTGACACCCCTGATCTAGTTGATAGCGCTCAACCTCCCGCATGAGCTCAGGCTACTTTCCCCCCAGTGAGGTGACATTCCATGTCCCCAGAGCTAGTTTCCATGTCCAGAGATCTGGTCGCCGAGGCCCCTGCCTTCGGCTGCCGCCCAGATCTCTTTGCACCGGCCCCTTATGGATCCTCCTGGCCTCCAGGATGGCCCCACGTCGCTCCTTCGGGGTGAGCCCGGCTGGGCCCCATGGGGGAAGGCCAGGCCACCGGGCGCTCGTTGGTGTGCATCCACCCCAGGCCTGGCTCCAGGGTGGGGCCCCGGTGACGCCAATTATTTAGAGTATTATCCAGAGTTCAGTAGTCTGACAGCTTGGGGGTAATAGCTGTCTTTGAGTCTTTTTGTGCGTGCTGGCAGGCTCTTGTATCGTCTACCAGAGGGCAGCAGACGGAAAAGTCCTTGTGCCGGATGAGTATGGTCCTTAGTGATGCTGCGTGCCTTACGCAGACCCCTGCTGTGGTAAATGTCCTGGATGAAGGGGAGACTGCTGCCAGTGATGTCCTCTGCCGCTCGCACCACCCTCTGTAGTGCTTTGCGGCTCTGAGCGGTGCAGTTCCCATACCACAGTGTGATGCAACCCGTCAGCAGGCTCTCGGTGGTGCATCTGTAGAAGTTTGTGAGGATGCTGGTGTTCATACCAAACTTCCTCAACTTCCTCAGGAAGTAGAGTCTTTGTCGGGCTTTCTTAACCACAGTGTCTGTATGTAGTGTCTAGGACAAATACTCAGTGATGGAGGAACTTGAAGCTGCTGACCTGCTCCACCTCAGCGTTGTTGATGAAGATGGGGGGGATGCTGGTCTACATGCTGTCTCCTGAAGTCCACAATCATTTCCTTAGTTTTGCTGATGTTCAGAGAGAGGTTATTTTCCTTACACCAGCTGGTCAGTGATTTCACCTCGTCTCTGTAGGCGCTCTCGTCGTTGTTAGTGATGAGGCGGAGAAGATGGTGGTGTCGTCGACAAACTTGAGGATGATGTTGGAGCTGCGCCTGGCGGTACAGTCATAGGTGAACAGGGAGTACATGAGAGGGCTGAGAACACAGCCCTGGGGTGCACCAGAGCTGAAGACACGTGTGGAGGAGAGGTGGCTTTGGTATTTATGCACCAGTTCCCATTGGTGCATAAATGCCAAAGTGCTAATATTCTGGTGTAAATGGGTGAAATATGTGAGAAGTGATGTGGAGTGTAGAGTAAATGAAGTGATTGTAAAGAGAAGGTCCAGTCAGAATGTGCTCTGTGTGGGTGTGTTTTTATAATGAAAGACTTAATTATTCATTAAAGCCTGTGAGGAGCTTAGTGTTTAGCACTGAACATCAATGAGGCTTAAACAGTGACTGTTAATAGGAATGGTCTGGTTGTTAATGGCATGCTCCTTTTTGCTCTGTTGGTCTGTGGTGGACATACAGTGTACTTTATCTTCAAACACAAGTCCACAAATGTTAAAAATGTTAGTAAGTGAGTACGGGTAAGGGAATGCAATTGTAAGGGAATACAATCATCATGACTATGTATTATTATTAAAGGTGATCTATTATGCAAAATACATTTTTATGTTTTTTTAATGTGTTTTAATAGTGTTCCCTCACCATTTCCCAGAATAGTATTCAAATTGATCCACGCATGTATGAGTAATGCATTTTTCTTTACAGTTGGGTAGGTGAACCCTACAGGCTACCTGCCTGGTACTAAAATGCAATTTAACAAACATTTAATTATTGTAATTATTAAAATATTCAAACATTAATTCAACATGTAAACTTTGGTTTATACAATTAATGCAAATTGTTGTAGTTAATCAATTCAACAACACCATTTAAAAGAAGCAACAGGTGCATTTGCTCCTCGCGAGTTGTGCATAACGCGCTTCATGTCTACATCCTTAATTGAGTTTTTTGATCAAACAATAAACAGCTAAGCCCTGCTCTTGCTCTCAGTATGCTCTCTGAATGCTGTTTTTTGCCTTCACTAACATGTTTTGAGGTAAAGGCTAAAATATTGTCATTTTTCATTCACGACTTCAAACGGACCAGTGGTAAAGAAGAAAGCACTCAAGAGCGTAGCCACAAAGAAGGTGGTAACCAGAGATGTTTTCACAGCTATTCCCTGTTGCATTTGGTTCTAACCACACCTGCAGTGCATGGGAAAGACTACTACACACGTGCACAGAGTATCGTGAGGGCAGAGAGAATAGAGCCATGGATTCATTGACCCCCTTTAGGGATCAACCCCTGCAACTATAGGCTTTGTTTGGGGTGTACTAGATACATGGTGCAGTATATGATACATTGATGAACTGCTCACAAATTTTAATGTCTAAGTGTAAGTAAATAAGTGCTGGAAGTCAGTGATATATTTAGCTACATTGTCTTATAGGAAAATATATTGACAGGGTTTCAATCAATTTGTAGTAGTTTGTTTTGTCTTTCGAGTGCCAGGAGAACAAAATAACAGCTAGAAAGCAGGCAGTCAGTCAGTCCGTTTTTTCATCATCCACAAGATGGTGCCAATGATGACGTTCACATGAGCAATGCATAATGCTTATTTTAACAGGTTGTGAGTGCCTAATTATCACAGGTACAGATTATTGTAACATATGCAGAACCAATACAGCAAAATACAATAAAATCACAATAATTAGCAGAATTTAAATTGATTTGAGCTCAGACGCTATGTCCAGTCTTGCATAGCACTTTTTTATTTGTTGTGAGCATAGACATATAAAGAAGTGAACTAAGGAAGTGTGACGTCACCCAGAGCGTTCGGTCCCAGTCAATTGTAACTCATGATGCTTGCAGTTATAGGGGTGAATCTGGAGAAGAGTTCCATATTAGTTATATGAATTTATTTATGTACAAAATAGCCAAATAAAAACACCAGGATTATGTAGAGTGAGTTAATACAATCATTTCAAAACCAAAATGACGATGCTCACTGCAGCATTTACAGAGACAGGCATGACAATTTTCCAATGCAAAGACAGCTGATGGAGCTGGAAGCCCCCATGGTCACTTCCTTTTTGGAGCACAGGTTAAACTATGTGCATTTATATATACACAGTGGTTGTGAGCCATTACCAGGTCACCACCTTGACTATATCTTGTTAATATTATTGGGTCAGTTTGGGAGCACATTGTGAGGGTTGGGGGTGGTACATCAACTCAAGGCGTGCCTATATGACTGAAAGAGCCACTGTTGAATGCTGTGATGGATCTGTGCAGGAGATTGGTCATGGCCAACAGAATGCCCTGTTGGTCTGTGCTCGGGCTAAACCTATTATTTCAGCAAGGGCATGAGTAATGTAGCCGTCCACAGTGCTACTCTATTTCTGAGTAAACAACAGTTGCAAATCAGCACCGGTACATATAAACTTTGCCAAGTCATTTTTTCATCCGTTATGTAATAGCTTATGTGCTCTGGGTAAATGAAACAAAGCAGTGTACTAAAGTGGCCCATAGTAGGCTATTTTCTGATCTATGTTATAATGTTGTGTTGTTGTGTTTTGTTTCATTCACATATGTTTAACACACAAATCCTGCATATTACCGGCTGGTTAGCTCAACTGGTAAGTCATGGACTTTCCCCCTGGAGGTTGTAGGTTCAAACCCCCCCCGGGCAATGAGCTAACCAGTGTGGGTCCTTGGGCAAGACCCTTCACGGTACTGCCCCCCGGGCGCCGAAAAAGATGGCTGCTCACTGCTCCTGAAAAAGGATGGGTCAAATGCAGAAGTCAAATTTCTCCCGTGTGTCACTGTGTGTCATTGTGTGTGAGACCAATAAAGGCTAAAAGCCCAAGCTTAATATTAGAGTTCTTCTCTCAAACAAAAAACAGAAAACTGTTCCACCTTGTGATGTCACGTGGTAGTATAGGAAGTGCTCCACTGTGTTTTAAACTCCATACAACTTCACTAGAAATATTTGGATGATTTCAACCTGGGACACAGTGAACAACTGGTAAAAGGTAGCTGTTAACTTGAAAACTACAGCTTCAAGACATCACTAGGTGGAACAGAGCATTTTGAGTTTTGGAAATACAGGCTTAAATAGTAAATTTTGTGTAATACAGTATAGCACCTTTAAAAGTCTTCAAATTAAGTCTAGAAAAAGTGTAGTCTGTAGATGTTTTGGATCTTGTGACAATGTATATTTTACACTTAATCCATCCATTTCTTCCTCTTATCCAGGGCCGAGTCGCCTTAGCAGTCTAAGCAGGGATTCCCAGACTTACTTCACCCCAGACACTTCCTCTAGCTCCCCTGGGAGGACCCCGAAACATTTCCAAGCTAGCTGAGAGACATACACTGCGTGTACATGGATGAGTGTAATCTGATTGCAAACGGATTGGGATCGTATCGGATTCATGTGCACAGGCTAAGGATCGTATAGGGATTGGTTTCGCGAATCCGATTGGAACCCCTGGCTTAGGCCGATAGTAATCCGCTTGGTGCCGCCTTGTGCACGATATCGGATCGGATTGGCGTACTGCGCATGCGTGGGAATTTTCACTAGGGATTTCACCCGGAAGTGTCAGGACGTGGCGACGCCGTCATAAGTAGCAATTGGTAGGAAAAGTCAGACGAAATCATGGCTGCGAAGAAAAAATGCACAACATGTACACCAATGCTGCTCCGTCAAAGTCCTCGAGCGCCATCTTTGTATACCGCTACATAGTTTATTGTGTTTTTATTGAGTAGCCATCACCCGGAAGTAGTTGGACTACAACACCACATAGCGTAGTGGAGCTGACCATTATCCGATTGCACGACTTTCATGTGCACTCGGATCGACCGAGATCACCTGCCGAGTAACGGGATCCGATTTGGAGAAATCCAATCCGATTCTACCATGTGCACGCACTCATAGTCCCTCCAGCATGTCCTGGGTCTTCCCCGGGGCCTCTTCCCGGTGGGACATGCCTCCCGAGGGAGGCGTCCAGGAGGCATCTGGAACAGATGCTCAGCTGGCTCCTCTCGACGTGGAGGAGCAACGGCTCCAGCCACACTGCGGAGGAAACTCAATTGCAACTGCAATTTTGTCCTTTCGGTCATTACCCAGAGCTCATGACCATTGGTGAGGGTAGGAACATAGATTGACAGGTAAATCGAGAGCTTTGCCTTTCAGCTCAGCTCCCTCTTTACCACAACGGTCTGGTACAGCGACCACGATCACTGCCGACGATCTGTCTGTCAATCTCACACTCCATCCTCCCCTCTCTCGTGAACAAGACCCCGAGATACTTGAACTCCTCCAGTTGAGGCAGGGACTCACCTGCACTAGGGGTGCACTTCATTGTTAAAAGGCTGTTAAAAGGCTTTAAATTAACATGTTAAGTGAGCACCCCCATTGAAGACCTAAACACTCCCATAACTCCTCCAACCAAAAATGTCTGAAGCCACCCCTGTCTCTAATACTGTGTAACTTGATTCAGGGTCACTTCAGTTCAGCAAATTGGAAAATGTGACAACCACATAACACTGATCCTGTTGACCTTACACATTTAAAGTGTATAACCTAAACAGTACACAATGGAATAATAACGCAATTATTTCTTTGAAACTTTAAAAACTGCCCTTGTTGCTGATTCATCTTAAGAAATGTCACAGTCTAAAAAGGATGCAGCCACTGGAGCCCTTGAAGTTCTTTTGTACCTTTCCAAAATCAATTCAAACTCATTTAAATAGCTGATGTCACTATTTTGACAGCAGTACAGTTTTATCTGTAAAAGTCAAGTGGCCAACTTCAGACAAAAGAGCACTTTATATTGTATTATATTTAAAGAAGACTAACCTTTATTTCCTTTGAACTTGTGTTCTGATGGATGAGATTGGATTTCAAAGTGCTTCCACTGTGAGGTTGTGTTGACTTTGCCCTGACAACATGTACATGTACACAGACATTTATTCATGCAAAGTATAAAAAATCTGCTCCAAACCTCATGGCTGTAGACCTTTCACTTTTAAAGATCCAAATTGATTTTATAGTGCTCATTTTACTTACCCACTGACTGTTACTCCTGCAGCATGTCAGACAACAATAATAAAGCACACTTTTCTTGCCAATATGGCTGACCTTTGCCAGGAAGTCAGTTGTTAGTATTATTGGAGACAGGAAGCTCATCTCGTGTGCAACCTCCTCCCAGTCTGTGATGTGTGCTGGGTGTGGGAGGGCAGGGCTGTAGTGGAGGTCACTAGACTTTGGCAGATTGTGACTAAACACACTTTTTGATGTTCCCCTCTTTAGGTTATCCAGCTGAGTCATGTCAGAATAGTAGATAAGAAAGAGGAAGGATATTACATCAATGATAACTTCACATTTATGTAGCTGGAGTGGGCAGCCCAAGTGCCCATGTGCTCACAATTACAAAGCATGTACCAGACCTTCACTAATACCAGCACCAGAAGTCATCACCATTAGCATTTGATTTTTGTGGTTGTGTTTGGTCAACAATAGAAAGTAGATTTTAAAAAGATCATAAGGTTTGATGCATAACAACATGATGTATTGTAGAAAGTTTTTGTTATTATCATTTTAGCTTTTTAGGGGGGGGGGGGGGGGGGGTGCGAGTGAACAATTTTTGGGGCTTGAATTGCGTGAGAAATGCCGTGTGAACGTGTGAGCGTCGAATTGCGAGCCCTGTTTGTCTAAAGAGCAAACTTAAACTACAAAGCAACTAATGAGAGTTATATAAATGAAGTTATTACCTGATGGTTCTCAGTTTGTTTTATCATCATCGCACTTTGTCAGTGCGCGCTGAGAGGGGCGGGGAGGAGGGACCGGGGCGGGGGGAGCGGGACATTTTTAACCGGTGCATTAACCAGAGTCTGGTTAATGCACCGGGCCCGCGGCTCACCGCGTCTCACCGCGGGCAGTTCGGCTCTGGGCCGCGCGTATTCCGCGCGTAAGCCGTTGGGGGGGACACGTTATGCACAGACGGAGACACCGGGACCGGAGTCGGTGTGTCTCAGAGGAGACGTGGCACCGGGACTGAGGCTCAGGACGTGCCCGGGGGACGGCGCGTCACCGGCCTCCGCTCGGACCGTGCGGTCGGGAGCAGACGGGAGCAGGGGGAGGGGGAGGGAGCGGCGCTGAAAACGCGCGGAGCCTGCATAAACTAAGCCACACAGACCGATTTTCTGGGCACAAAAAAAAAACAAAAAACAAAAACAAATCAGCGTGAGAAATGCCATGTGTGGCGTGTGAGCGTGTGAATACGTCGAATTGCGTGTGTCACACTCTCAAGCGTGAGCCTTGAGAGCCCTGCCCCAGGGAATGTTGATGACATCAGCTGCAAAGTATAGGTACCATATTTGGACAGAATAACTGGCTGAATTTTACAGTATTATAATGTAAGGTTTTGACTTGAGTGCTATTATGAAGAATGCATGTGTGCCTACCAAACTGCTTTGTAATGATTCACACATACTGTATCTTTTCAGAAATATCAGCACCAAAAATAGATTTATTTTAGGTGGAGATTTGTGAGGGTGTTTCTCACAGCCAGTTTAATAAGGATTTTGTAAACATGTAACAATATAATACAGCGTCAGAGCCTGCGTTAACCCTCACCTCCACCCGTATGCGTAAACTTTCTCTTCTCATTAACATGGGGCCTCTTTATTAAGAAGTTCACTTCTGTCCAGTTTTCCTACAGAACTGCCAGTGAACAAAGGCTTTTCCATTACTTGCCTGCATGGGAAAGTGCACAATTACTCAGGCACAAGCAGTATGGTTTAGATATCTTTTTGATATAGCTGAACCTCTGACAACTGTATTTTGTACTATACATTCCTCTTGTGTGCCCTGTACTTCAAATGACTTTTCCTGTGTCTAAAGAAGCTAAATTAATACATTCCTCTGTTTGGATATCTTGGGCTACCGATCTTGATTTTATGGATATAAATCGGGTTTGGAAGGAGTTCGGAGAGGCCATGGAGGAGGACATCGGACGGCCTCAAAGAAATTCTGGCAAACCGTTCGGCGCCTCAGGAGGGGGAAGCAGTACTTCACCAACACTGTTTACAGTGCGGGTGGGGAGCTGTTGCCCTCGACTGGGGATGTTATCAGACGGTGGAAGGAATACTTTGAGGATCTCCTCAATCCCGCCGTCACGTCTTCCGAGGAGGAAGCAGAGGCTGAGGACTCGGAGGCGGACTCATTCATCACTGTGGCACATAGTTAATCCAAGGCCCCGGGAGCGGATGAGATCCGTCCTGATTACCTTAAGTCTCTGGATGTTGTAAGGCTGACATTGCGCGGCGGTCGGGGACAGTAGTGTTTGGTCCCTGTATGAGCAGGAGCTGTAGTAAGTCGGACCTGTTTCCGGTGCATGTTGGACTCCGCCAGGGCTGCCCTTTGTCACCGGTTCTGTTCATTATATTTATGGACAGAATTTCTAGGCGCAGTCAGGGGCCGGAGGGGATCCGGTTTGGGAACCACAGGATCTCATCTATGCTGTTTGCAGATGATGTTGTCCTGATGGCTTCATCGAACTGGGACCTCCAGCGTGCATTGAGGCAGTTTGCAGCTGAGTGTGAAGCGGCTGGGATGAGGATCAGCTCTTTCAAATCCGAGGCCTTGGTTCTCGACTGGAAAAAGGTGGCTTGCCCTCTCCGGGTGGGTGGCGAGTCCTTGTCTCAAGTGGAGGAGTTCAAGTATCTCGGGGTCTTGTTCACGAGTGAGGGGAGGATGGAGTGTGAAATTGACAGGCGTATCAGTGCAGCGTCGGTAGTGATGCGGTCGCTGTACTGGACCGTTGTGGTGAAGAGGGAGCTGAGCCGAAAGGCAAAGCTCTCAATCTACGTTCCTACCCTCACCTATGGTCATGAGCTCTGGGTAATGACCGAAAGGACAAGATCGCGGATACAAGCGGCCGAAATGAGTTTCCTCAGTGGCTGGGCGCACCCTTAGAAAGAGGGTGAGGAGCTCAGTCACACGGGAGGAGCTCAGAGTAGAGCCGCTGCTTCTCCACGTCGAGAAGAGCCAGCTGAGGTGGCTCGGGCATCTGTGATGCCTGATGCCTCCTGGATGCTTCCCTCGGGAGGTGTTCCGGGCATGTCCCACCGGAAGGAGGCCCTGGGGAAGATCCAGGACACGCTGGAGGGACTATGTCTCCCGGCTGGCCTGGGAACGCCTTGGGGTCCCCCCGTGTCCGGGGTGAAGGAGGGCTGGGCGTCTCTGCTTAGACTGTTGCCCCCGCGACCCGGCCCCGGATAAGCGGAAGAAAATGGATGGATGGATGGATGGATAAATTGTTGATTGGTACATTTTTGTCCCCAGTGTTTCATTAGAAGTTTTTATGTTGTATTATGGCTTTACATTATGATGGCCCAATAAAGCACATTGTTGAGATTTGTCTTGGCATACACATGGCTCTTGTGTTAATGGTATTTTGATTACCTTATGAAATATACAAACTTTAAAAAAAATATTTTCTCAAATAGCAGTAAATGCCAAAAAATACAGTAGTAAATTGACTTCACAGATTGTTAACAGATAGAACAATCATTTTTGGGGGTCAATATTTACTGTGGGTACTATGTCTTTGTACTAGGGAAGAATTTGGGTTATTTTTATGCACTACAATTAGATTTGAGCTGTAGAAGGTTGGATAATGAAGTTTAACCATTCATTATAGATACACACAAACTACTTATGTCTTGCATTCTTCCATTTATTATTTACTGTGGCTCATTTTTTAAAGCTAAATTGTACATTTAGAATAGTTATTTATTTATTTTTTGGGATAATTCTACTTTATGATTTGGTTTCACTAATATAATTTATCGTCTATATTTACTTCAGCAATATATATCACTTAAAAATTTGTTATCATTGCAGGCCTAACTCCTGGGGTTATTTTTTTAAAAAAATTTAAATTATTTTTCCAAATTTGTGCATCCAGATTTGTGTATCTAAATTGTCCACTGCTGTCACATATAATTTCATCAAACCTGGTCTTTTCCCATGAGGATCCCCACACTGATGGAGGAGATGCCCTTGCGACATCCCCTTGTGGGTGACATCAGTGCTTGTGTTATGACTGTGGAGTCTGACGGCTGCAGTTATATGTTACGGCACTCATCAAGGGTTCACCATCTAATTATAGCCTAGTATTACCCCATTGTCAATCAGCAAGGGAAATGGTGTTCCCCAATGGCTATCCTACCATTACCCTGCTAATTCTCACTCAGACATAAATCGCACACTTTATTGAGAACGAAAAGGAAATCCTCTCTTCAAGATGTCGACAGAAACCTTGTGTGTTCAGATTTATTACACCTCTCATTTCCTTTCCAGCCTCACCGAGATTTCTTGTAAATGGCCACACAGGTATGACTAAATAGGTAATGAAGCATGAAGTATGGTGTTGTCAGCTGAACTTGTTCACTGGGGGACTCCTGTATCCTGGGAGGGCAGAGGAGATGTGTATAGACTTGGTGCGTCAGCTTCCTAAACTGTGGGAATATCTCCTCCCAGCTGGACATACTAGGATTCCATGTTAGCATTTACCTGCCCAGCATTTTGTCTGCTTGAGGGACTGGTTAATTGTAAAGATACCTTGTAAAAGCATTACACAGGTTTCTATTTTTGGCAGGAGGGGGGCTGCATACTGGGCTGAAAATCACAATTTTGACCACCAAAATAACTCCATAAACTTTTAGTGGGAAAGTTTAGTACCAACAGGGCTCTTGTGTGGTCTTCTTTTCATGATAAAGGCCTCATTTTCCACTCAAAGTCTGGAAACTGGAGCGCTCTTGCAGGCGTTGTAGTAGTACTTGCTTCAGTGGAGATGTTGTTCACTGGCAAAACTGGGCCAGAACCTGCAAATAAAATCTTAATAATGCTCTGATTCAGTCTGTTATTGTGGGACACATGAGTGACTGTATTATGTGTGATTAATGAATAAAGTGATTTATTAATTTATTTTTTTCTATGATGTGACTGCGTGTATTTTGAGACATGATGCATCATTGTTTTAATGGGATGAGTATGTTTCTATTTTTTATATTTTTAAAGGATGCAAAGTCCTTACATATAATTTTTTAATCTTTGCTTAAAGGTGCACTGCGCAACTTTTCAGGTGGAGGGATCACTACCTGCTTGTCCACAGAGATGCATTTATTCATTATGGGTGTTCCTTTTGCTCAAAAATACAATGATTCCTTCTGTGAATAGGGGTGAATCTCCTCAAATCTGAATTGTAATGCTCACTGCAGTGCTGTAACCTGCTCGTTTCTCTTGTGATATATGGGTTTAATCTATACTGAAGAACATTCTAGACCAGGGGTCGGCAACCTTTATCACTCAAAGAGCCATTTGGACCCGTTTCACACAGTAAAGAAAACACTGGGAGCCACAAAACCCTTTTGAAATTTAAAATAAAATAACACTGCATATAACGTTTGTTTTTTTTGTTTTTTTACCTTTGTGCCATAGAATTGTATTTTGAAAATGAACAAACTAAAATAAAATATATTTTAATTAAATACAGTGGTCTCTCGCTGTTTCGCTGATTTAAAAAAAAAAAAAAAAAAAATTATCAACGCACATTGTGTTCTGCATCCCAATTGGCTAACCGGCTGGCTGGGTCAAATGCAGAAGTCAAATTTCTCCTGTGTGTCATTGTGTGTGAGACCAATAAAGGCTTAATCTTAATCTTAATCTTAGACCTTTGCTGATTTGTCAGTCATTCTCCTCCGTGCCATGTCTCCTGTACAGTACAGAATGCGTTCAGTTTGCCAAATGCATTTAAATGTTTGATCACGAGCAGTGTGACTCTGAAGCAGTGACGGACTGAGCGGTCTGGCATTTGGGCACATGCCAGAAGGGCCGCAGCCGTGCGTCTCACCTGGGGCCGGTCGCGCCGGTCATGCTCTGTCACAGATTTGACCACGATGATCAGGTGCACATGTCCGCGCACACACTTCTCCGGGTGGTTAATGCGCATCGGGAAGTAGCGGCAGTGTTTCCGCAGAATGAACTGGTGGAACCTGGAGTCCAGGCGGTGGAACCAGTCCTGAGAGCGCACAGAAGCGTTCTCGCTACAACAAGACCCGCAAGAGCGCAGCGGCGCCAGGCGCCTCTGTCAGAGGAACTGTGAAATACACGCATATTTATACATGCAATATATTTAGCCTATCGCGGGTTATTTTTACAATGTAACCCCCACGATAAATGAGGGACCAATGTACTGAGCCGCATCAGAGGGATCAAAGAGCCACATGCGGCTCCGGAGCCGCGGGTTGCCGACCCCTGTTCTAGACAAAGCAAAAACATTTCCATGGAGAGAAACAGGTGGCAGAACCTCGACTAGAAATGTTACGCAGTGCACCTTTAACCTTTTTCCATCTGAACATTTTTAAGGTAATATATTTGACTAAAACCTCAAAAAGCATAACTTAGACGTCTACTTCAAATGCTAATGACTCAGTTTAGGTAGCCAACATTTGAATACACTAATTATAATATTAAAAGCAGTTATAAATGTATTGGCAAACATTTGTTGCAATGAAATAGTGTATAATGGACAAACGAATATACACGAGATACACTTTCCAAAGGCCTACCAACCTACTAAAGTAGCTGTAAACTACCTCTTCATGACATCACATGGTGGAATAGAGCACTTTGAGCTTTGGAGATGTAGACAGACTAATAATAAAGGGTTAGTCAAACAAAACACAACTCCAGGTATGTTTATGATTAATAATATAGGACCTTTAAATGGCAAATCACTTCATTTAGGTTTGTGGATTATTCTGTAGGAGCAGCCATCAGGAGCAAGTAGGAATAGTAGCAATTCTAGATGATGTGAAAATAGTAAATGTTTCCACTATTTTTTAGTAAGATATTTTCAATAACATGCAATAACAACTTTTTAGTATTCAGTGACTGCATCCAGAGAGCAGAACAATATGATCAATGTTGTTACTTTAGTTTTGTGGCCAGTGCATTACGGCCATCACAGTGCGTTAGTTTCAAGTGTCCCCGGAACCAAAAATGAAGTAATATCTATTTTAGCCATTACTTTTGCCATTTCTGGATGCTCCCTTTGCCACAAACTTAATTCATAAAACAGCACTGGAGTAGAGTTTCTTCAGCTTCTATATAGCTCAAGCTTGTGGCCAGACAAACCCAAGACATTACCTTCTTTTTCTACATACTTCCTCACCTCTGTGTCTCATGGCTCTTTCCTTTTTTTCTGTGGAGTTCTGCAGCTTGTGGGAGGTGATAATAGGCTCCCATTAAAAAAAATAAAAAATACTACGATCGTTATTACCGTCACAGCTGTTTAAAAGGTGCACTGTGTAACATTTCTACTGGATTGTTCACCACCTGCTTGTTTCCGTGTAAATGTGATTGGGATAGATTAAACCTATCTATTACAAGGGAGAAAAGCAGGTTACAGCACTATGATACATTTCAGTTCAGATAAATGTAAGATGGACGTGTTTAAAGTCTTACCATGGAACATTCCCGGCAAATCATTAGCATCTCCAGGGAGACAAGCAGGTAGGCCCTCCACCGGAAAAGTTGCTCAGTGCTCCTTTAAAGGTCCCATGGCATGAAATTTTCACTTTCTGAGGTTTTTGAACGTTAATGTGAGCTCCCCTACCCTGTTTAGCCCCCCCCCCCCCATGGTTAAAAGTTGCGAAATGTCTAAACTGAGCATTTGCGATCCTTTTCTGCGTTACAAAAATTCGGAGCTCAAACGGGCGAGTTTGAACAAGGCACCTTATTGACGTCAGATCGAAAAAAGAAATGCAAATGCAGTTCCACCCCCGTCTGTCTGAACTCAGCGTCTCTGTAAATCACGCCCAGAGAGTTTGGACTGCGAATGCGCTAGGCAATGCGAAATGCATTTTTTTATTTGCCTGGAGGCACGTCCGAGTGTTTCTAGGCTTGGAAGTCCTTTATCTGAGCCTCTGGACCTTTGAACAGCAGTGGTTTAATTTTATTTTATGTGGAAATGTGTTTATTTTTCAATGGAACGCTTCAAATCTCTCCCCCCGTGCAAAAACAAGGAAATGGATCAGAGGGCACAGCTGACAGCTCTTAGCGGAGAGTTTGGCCACGCCCCCACCCTCTACTATTGGCCAGCTCTTTTCTCCTCATTTGCATTCAAGCAACAACGCCCATTATGACCTGTTCTGAGGGAGAAAAAATACTCTTTCTCATCTTATCTCTGTTTCTCATGCACTGAGTGTTGATTTTGAAGAAGGATTCATTTACAGTATTAGGGAACCATTAAGGAGCCATATAAAAGCATCAAGAAGTACCATGTCATGGGATCTTTAAATGCCTGTTGCATGAAGCCAAGGGTTATACATACTAGTATTTGTGATTATGATATGTAATGATTCATACATTCATTAGACACGTTACAATCAATATCAAAATAATTTCAGATATTGTACAATGCAGAGAATTTTTTAAAATATTATGAGTCAGAGGCGTGGCAGCCTACACAATGTGCGTAGACATGGACACATTCTGTTTCAGGTGACTAATCAAGCTTGAGGTAGCCTTAACAAGTTAAGGATATTACCTGTAGCCTCTCAGCTGTGGCAATCGTAGAATTTCCAAGTCATACGCAAGTGTAAACAGATAAATGGTCATAGCTGACAGAACAATCCCCTTTAGTGGAAATTGGGTGTATTGTCTGTAACAGCCTGTCAATAGAGACAGACAGACAGACACACACACACACACAGACCCATTAGTAATGAGTGTGTGGTCATAAAGACTACCTCTGTTAGAGTGGGATTGTCCACATGTGTAGGTGGACGCCACCGTCTTTCACATGCCCATATAGAGGCAACTTCTGCACTTAAAACTGGGTTAGCTTCTGGGATTCAATTAGCTCCTGCGTGATTGAGTCTCAATGCCTTACATCAGTCAGCCTTTTACAAAACAAATGCCAAAAACACAGCACCTCAAAGTGGAGCTAACATGACCTCTGATATGAGTAGCCATAGATATTCCCAGCACGCACCGTCTTACAAAAGGAAAGAGGAAAGAATCCCAGTCCCTTTAGCCAAGCCTTGGATACAAAACAAGTCACCAATAAAAAAACAAATGGCAAAAAGGAAGGAAAATGTAGAGAATGAAGCAAAAGCCATTGACTGAGAGAAAGTAACATTGTTTGGATCTTTTTGTTTGCAGCAGCAGGGGTACTTTGCCAGCGAGGGCCGAGAAACACCACGTGATTCTCTTGAGCCAGTAAAAGAGCCCAGAGACAGTCAGAGCTGGGCCTAAACAGCTTTGAAGTCAAATAAAGCCACCTCATCGATCACCAATTCAAAACCCTTTTCCCTCTTCCCCTTTCTCCTCAGCTTTCTTTTTACTCTTGAGAAACTTTTGTGTATTGTACAAATGAACCTGTTGCAAAGCTCCGTCATTTCCACTGAAAAGCCAAAGCTAATTCTCAAAAAGGTTCAATTTCAAGGTTTTTCTTCAGAATATGAGTTGACAGTGGGTTTAAACCACAAGCTTCAGAAAACATTTTAACATGTAACTGTGAAAGTGAGTAATAATTTCTGATATTACTAGTAAGAAACGTAACACTACTTAAACAAGTGATTCAATAGTCCATTTTAAGAGGAAACACTTTTGTCGAACCAATGACAGTAAAAGTTTGGGATGGAAAGACCTAAAGTTGACAGAGAAAACCATAAATGTCAGGTTTTTATAGCCACTGCTTTAATGATGTGTTAAACTCAACCATCCAATGAAAATGAAGGCCAGATGCACAGCTCCTGGAGAATGATAGCCTGCTGGCATCACACGGGATTCACAAATAAAATGGCTTGTTCTAGACGTGTCTGCAGAAAATCAACAGTAGAACACGTATTTAATTAGCACCTATTATGCTTTTTAGTTTTCCCTTTACTTTAATAGCCCCGGCAGCTCCCAGTTCATTTAAAGGTCTTTTTGGCATTACCAGTGTTAGGTTGATCTGGACTGGCACTGCTATGATATTATCTAACTTAGCAGTGTTTTTTGACATTTCTATTTTTAGCTCTAATGGTGCACTTTGATGATGTTACTCCAGCTCCTTCATTATATAACTTTATATAGTCTGGAACCATATCCTCTCCCGATTTCAGAGGGTGTGACTGACAGGTGGACTGATGCATGGTCAGTTTGTGTCACAACAAACATGGCGGTTTGTGAAAAATGTGAAAATATAAGATATATAATATAAGATATATATAAGATTTCTGCAGAATCAACAGTGAAAGCACCTAACTCTTCTATATCTTAAGTAAAATAAGTTATATATTTTGTTCTGAATGATTTTTCTGAGATTTCTGTTCTGAGATTTTCCGAGAGGTCCTTCACATTTGAGAGACACGTGAGCAATGTTCCCCCTAATTTTTCATGTGTCTGAGCAAACACACTAACTCCCTGAGCGTTCCTTGGATCCCCGTGAGCAACATCCGACATGCACACTGTGGCCACACCAGTATCACACCTGAGATCATTGCAAGTTATTAAACAAATTACTGCATTGATTTCTGTTAGATTACTTTTAATACAACAGATTTTTTTTTTTTTTTGGTCCACTTAGAAGACAAAAATCTGTTCATGAGCTTTGTACATGCTGTATGTCAGTGAAACACTGAACATTACAATATTTGAAAAATAACCTCATACATACATACATAAAATTAAATTATAATGTATAAACCTGTAAAACCACATGAAGAGAGATTTTTTCAGCTTGATAAATATAGCCTGCATATAGCTGCAGATTTTTTCAGGGATTGTAGGACCTGTAGGCCACTATAAGATGAGTCTTTCCCAAAATAGTGATCTCCAAAATAAGTATACATTTTTATCAGTTTATATCTTGCTTTTTAATCATCAGCCTATTTAAGTAATTTTGTGTCAGAGCTCTGTGGAATAATGCTCTGGGGAGAGGATTCACACTTTGAGAAAGTCACGTTTTTTTTTGGCTCACAAAAAACTATGACTGGGACAGAAAAAAGAAAACAGCCGAGGATGACATTATGGCTCTACCCGTCTCCTCTTCTGTTCTTCCCTACGTCGAGTGTGTGCGGCAGCGCTCCAGTCGGCTGGTTACCTCAAGGCATTATCTGGTGGGACAAGATCGGAACACCTCCTCAGTGGGTTATCCGGGGCCCATCCGGGGACCATATGAGGGCTCATCTCAGGGTGGAGCAGCAGCTCTCTTCTGAGCTCTTCTAGAGTTACTGAGCGTCTCAACTTATATCAGTGCTTCTCAATTATTTTCTATGACGCCCCCCCTAGGAAGAAGAAAAAATGTCACGCCCCCCTCCCTGCGCACGACTATTAATAGTATTATTTGTCTAGAAATTTATTAGTACACCTCTGCATAACAATGTATCCTTTTATTAACATTAAAAACAAAAAAAGAAAGAAACTTCCAACAAACACTGCACTCTTTTTTTACACTGAGGACTCAAATATTAATGTGCTTTTAATGCAGCTTTGTGCACATTTGTTTACGTTTTACAGAAACGAAACTTAAAAACCACATGGTCCATTTGCATAAACTCAAAGCTCAGTGGAATATAACGTGTTTTTTCTGTGACAGAGGATGTTCTGCTGATGGCAAGTCTGTTCTGTGCGTATATCGCGTATTTAAGGTCGCCGAACCCTGCCCCAGAGCGACGAGAGCGCTACTGCCAACTACTGTTGTTGATGTGCAATTACACTTTCGTTATATCAATCAATCAATCAATCAAACAAACATTTATAAGGCGCTTTTCTAGTACAGTATGGCAAAAAAGCATGTTTCCCAGGGTCACACGCACCCCCCCCGGCATCACACCGCGCCCCCCCAGGGGGGCCCGCCCCACTATTTGAGAAGCACTGACTTATATGAACACATAGCCACCCTGCATGCATATTTCTTTGAAAGGTGCCATCTATCAATCAGTTTTGTCCCTCTTATCCATGGTGAAACACTAAAGTATTTTCTGCAAAGAGCAGAGCACAGACAGTCCCCAATCAAGACCCACTATGGCCTTTGACTGCACCTAGAAATAATGTTGATGACAATGACAGTTCAGCTCATACTGCAAAGAACCTATAGTTTCTGCCAAAACTGTAAAAATGAGAGGAGACTTTTTAATAAATAATTATACTACACAATTCAGCGAAGGGGTACTGTCAGCTCTAAAGTTGTACTGTGATTTGAACTGCTGGCTTTAGGAGATTAAATGAAAATTCACTCTCCTTGCCATTGAGAAAAGTCATTGAGCGATGATCTAATTCTTTCCCAAAGCGACTTCCTCTTTCTGAATAATCTCACAGACCATTTTTAGGAGCAACGGTGGCACCCGAAAGGTACAAAAAAGCAATCGGACGTAGTGGCTTAAACTCATTTGTGGTGGCTTTGCTTTCAGGAACCATGCCTTTAGCCCTGTGTCCATGACCTGCACGGGGCTGTTTGCACATAATTACTTGAGTCATGTTTTGGTAAATCTGAACCCGTAATCGCTCCTATACTCTCTGTCTGTCTTTCCACAGCCTTCCCTTTGGCTTCGTTCACTTACTTAGAGGACTTTTTTCTTTTTTCTGGGTGCACCTCCACTCTCCCTCCCCCTGTCTCCCATTTCCGCTGGTTCAAGTTGTGGCTACGGAGCTCAGCCAAGGGTCACTGGTGTGCGTTTGCTCTAGCTGCTGTCCATTCTGTGTTTCTCTTCATCTGAAATTGTCTGTAATGACCTAATCTTTTCACAGTCAGTATTCAGCGGCTTCATGATTGTAGTTATGCACTTCAAAAACAAAATACAACAAATAAAGCAAGAACAAAATTTGTTGAATGATTCAACAAATAAATGGTTGGTTGAATGGTTTTGGTAACAAGAGCATTTTATTTGCGATACAGGTATGATAAGACAGCTTGCATTCTCAAACGATAAGAATACAAAAATATAAGGACAAAATGTATTGTTTTAAATTGTCAATCAAATTTGAGTTTTGCAAAAGCCCTATATATGAATTATGCATTACCATTATTTCAAAATTGCTAAACACATTAGGATAATATTTGTGCACTATGACTTCTGCTTAGTGTTTGTGAGGGCTGATAGTGTGTTGAAGGGTAATATGTGTTCCTGGTGTTTCCTAATGACTGGCATGTGTTTGCCTTCATTATGTGTACTGTGCTACTCAGCTGCTCTGTAGCTAAAAGAAGCTTTTCACTCACTTTCACATGAGTCTCAGGAGGCCACTTGACTTTTATCATTGAGTCAGTGAAGCAGAGTGTCCCCGCTGTATCTCCTGTGGTCATTTAGTCTGGAGAACTCTGCCTCTGCCATGATTTCTCAGGCACTGGCAAGAAATCAAACAGCTTTGATACTAACTGTAATTACTGCTTAACACAGCAATAGAGATTAAGACATTTGAGTGTTGTTTTTGATAAGATTACTCTACGTGCTTTATCCCACATCTCTTTTGGCTGAGTTAGCATACAAGCGTTTGATTGAGAATGTTTCAGGTTGATGAAGTCAAAATGTGTTATGGATTACTCCCACTCAGAGACGTACAAAATAAAAACAACCATGCATGTAATCACGTAGCACACATGCATCTATGTGCATATAATAAATTGCTTTGATTCTCTACTATATTTCTACTGTATATTTACTATATTATAGTAAAATAATAGAAAATCAAAGCAATTTATTTCATGAAATGATTCATAGTCAAATGTTTTAAACAATTGTGTGTAGATTTGAACTTGTTAGTAAATATAGTAAAGGAGCAGTTGGAGGATCCCTTTCTGTGGCCTTCACACTTTTAGCCACTTTACACCATTGTTCAGAGGTAATGAAACAGGTGGCAGCAGCTGATTTGGTGATGGGAGGTTCAGGCCATCAGTAACAATGACTGACCCTTATCATGTCCAAACAGGGGAGCAGCCCTCCACGTCACTGTGACGCAGTACTGCAGACTATCCCAGGGTAATCTATGGGACTGGGGTCACCCTTTTTGGACCTTAGACCTTGTCAGTTAAGCACAAGGACTCAATCAGTGGTGAATCCAAAGTGTGAGTTTGCTTTTCCTACACCTGACTCATGGGGTTCTCCTGTAGTGCCCTTGCCTTTTACTGCAGTAGTCTCTGGGGAGGATCTCCGGATGGCAGTGCATTGGATTTATACTTAGGGCTTGACTATTACTCATCTGCTGGTCTCATTGCAGATAGGTAGCCTTTTAAAGGTTAATTGCAGTGGCTAATTGCTATCTCTCCTTTCTGCTAACAGAGCCGCACTCCCGGTGATGTCACTGCATGAATGAACCAAAATATCTCTCCATCTACTTTGGTAAATGCATCTCACTTTGGAAGGGCAGAGTCATGCCTAATCTTTTTACAGTGCAAAACACATCCTTTATGTACAAAAATGAAATATTTGTTTTACTTTCCCAGCCAAAACAAGCACCCTGCTGATTATAAGTTTTCTAATTAACAAGGGAGAAACATAAACATAAAACATAAAAGTGGCATCATTTTCTGTAATGGATCTTCCATACTGCAGTTTAAGCAGTAGAATGAGATGAGAGGGCAAATTAAATTGCTACATGTTACTACAGCATTGAAAATGGCCTTTTCCATTAAATCATTGGGGCATGGCACTATAAACTTTGTGATTATATTTATTCTTGTCTCTACTATTTGAACCACATAACAGCCAACTGCACCAGCACAACCAACATTTAATTAGAAAAATTTCACAGTCATCATTTGAGTATGACTTTCATGTTACACATGTAGCAGTATATTAATACTGTATAATTTCAATTAAATTAAAAACTTGTTTTATTTTCATGTTTAGGCCTTGTGATGGCAGGTGCTGACACATGTTTTTAGAAGTTTGTCCTTTGCATTTAACACATCCTTTAATGCCAATGGGAGAGACGTTTAAACGAGTCAAACCCCAGATCTCACTGTGAGGGGACAGTGCTAACCTGTCAGCCTCATGCTGACCAACAAGATTATTTCATCTTCACATTAATTTAGTGTAGTATATAATTCTTGGCTGTAGCAATATAGACGTTTTTGGTGGCTGTCCACTGTATTCTCTTTAAGTACATAACCACTGCTCCACCATGACGTCCGTACTCCCCCAGTCGGACGCCCGTTATGTCAAGTAAATCTGTTAGTATTGCTATAAACTTAACTGATTTGTGTTGTTAGTTTCAGTGTGTTTAATAATGTGTAGTTCAAGAACTGGAAAGCTTTACTGGCTGCCAAACAATGAGGAGGCCATAACACTTCACTAGGAGCCAAAGTGACATAGTTACAATAGTTCAAGGATGTGACCAACAGCAGTGTGCTGTCAGTGTTACAGTATATCCCAAATAACAGAAGGAGAATTCTACTTGACACAGCAGCAGTCGGATTTGGTTCACTTACAGACACTAATGGTCACCTTTCAGTAATGTTTACGATGTGATAAAAGGGAGATTTGGAAAACAAGCAGTATAAGTCTCAAAGTAAAGATTAGTTTCATGGAATGAGCTTTGAACTATAAATAATTGAGACAGGATTATGCTTCCTTCCTACCGCAGTAGTGTACTAGTATATTATATGATTTAAAATGAACAGGGGCAACATCTGCAGACCCCTATGTAGATTTGATTTCAATAGATTTTGTTGATTAATTTAATATTTTATTCATCCCAACATGAACAGTTTATATAATTTTGACTTGCATTACAAACTGCATTTTCAGAGAAATAGCACAGAAAGCTGTTCTTTGAACTCACTTTTACTGCACAATGTTCTGCACACGTATTGTTGATTTTTTTGTATTACCACCAAAAGTAGTGGTACATTGTATACTGGAAACACTGTGTGATGTTAATTGGACTGGTGTCTGGAGCATTTGAAAATCTAAACATTTTTAGACAGCATTCAGATGGAAGAGTTTAACCACTGAACAATGTCAACTTTTGTTCTGAACCTAATTTGAGAAAGACACTGAAATAGTAGTATAGACAGATTATTTGTTTAACAACACAGGGGACGCTTGCAACACCTTAGAGCAAAAGTGCTGCTGTCTGCACACTTAGCATGAAGTTGCAACACTAGCTAGCGATGTTGTTAGCATACTACATTTTATCACTGTGTGATAAAATAAGTCCATCCATACATTTTCTTCCACTTGGCCAGGGCCAGGTCCACAGGAGCAGGTCACGGGGACAGCAGGGACTTCCAGACTTTCTTCACCCTGGACACTTCCTACAGCTCCTCCAGGGGGACCCCAAGGTCATAGTCATAGTTTGCTTTATTGTCGAAAAACAATCATGTACATGTACATAGAATGAATTCGAAATTTCGTTTCCCCACTAACCAGGCAGGACAGTGATAGAGTGGGCTAGGGGAGGGGCCGCTGCGCATGCGCGTGCCGCCGGGTGTTCCCAGGCCAACCTCACTCATGAACAAGATCCTGATATACTGTACTTGAAGTCCTCCACTTGAGGCAGGATCTCTCCACCCACCTGGAGAGGCCAAGCCACCTTTTCCAGTCAAGAACCATGGCCTCAGATTTGGAGGAGCTGATCACCATCCCAGCCACTTCACACTGCAAGTTGCAAACCGCCCCAGTGCATGCTGCATGCTGCTAAATGAATAAGTGAATGGGATACGTCTTAATGACCCATATTAAAGTTAAATGCAGATCAGTAGGCAAATGACAAGAAGAAATGGCCCAGACTTCAGTGGCTGGACATCCTGATGGACACACTTAGGCCCTGTTCCCAGGAGAGCCTGAAATCCTATAAGCAGGGTTGGGAGGGTTACTTTAGAAATGTAATCCGGTACAGTTACTAGTTACTCCTTAAAATATGTATTCAGTAACGTAATCCCGGTACTATAATATTAAAGTAATGTAACTTGATTACTTTCAGTTACTTTTGGATTACTTTAACACCAAATATCCTATAACAACAAGAAAACAAGAAAACAACAATACAATTAAAAGTTTTCAGGAGGACAAGTACAGTTCTATGTGTAGTTTTAACAACTGTTATCACTATAAGCCAAGTCACTAGTAAACAAGGTCACTCACTAAACCAAACACCTAAACACCTATGACTTCAACGAAATTATATTTTCAGTTAAAGTTTTAGTTTTACCGGGACAGTCATCTTGCCCGATCTCCGCAGCTGGACAGGATGTTCGTCCAGCTTGCGTGCTGGCCTACATCTAACGACAGCTTTGCTCGGAATTGTCTAAAGGGTCTTCATGGATCAGTTAACATGACTATGTTGCCTAGATTATGTTTAAATATTGTAATATCGTTCTACAAATGCACAAAGTGTACTTGTGACCGCAAACGTTAGCTAGCTTGCTAATAGTTTGCTAGTCGATAGCTAACTCGAAACTGGCTCCTACCAATGAATCAAGACAAAGAAATGACTCATATTCACACATAACATGACTGAAGCAGCACATTTAGGGCCTGTCAGTATCAAAGTGTTAATATTAGCGATCTTACCTGTAAATGTTTCTTGAGATTGGAAGTAGAATCCTTGGACATTGACAGGTGTTTAACCGCTGGAAGGCACAATTTGCACTGCACTGTGATGTTGTTCCCTTTGTCTTCTTTAAAAATAAAATTCTCCCTAAATTTCCACCCGCTAAATGCGTTTTTTGAAACCATGCCCGCTGCAAGTTTAGTCCGTAGTGCGCGACCTGCGTGAAGTTCAGTGCGAGCCGCTGCAAGTGTATTCCACAGCGCGCGCCGCTGCAAGTTTGTTTCACAGAGCGCCGTGCGCCGCGAGTCTGTACGTTCTGTTTTCCCTACATATGACCTCCGGCTTTAAATGAAAAAATGAAATAACATAAAATGCTTTCAAATTGTAATCCTGCTAAGTAATCCCCATTTTCACTAAATGTACCTGTAATCTGAGTACGTCTTTTTCTTTGTAACTGTAGGGGAATACAGTTACCTGTTTTTCGTATCCTTTTACTTAACGCCGTTCCATGTAATCCGTTACTCCCCAAGCCTGCCTATAAGACACAGACATGATTTATGAATAATCCCTGTATTTAACACAGCCAACAAAAGAATAATGAAAATGTCTGTCATGGACTGATACCTCACCAAACTGTGCTCATAAAATCCTGAGCCTGCTTCATGTAATAGGAGCACCCACCTGCGTTAAATATTTGCACCTGACCGCAATGTGAATATAAGGTTTTGATTATCTGTTCTGGTGCACATTTTAAATGAAAATGGTTGAATGATCTAGATTTTGGTAAGTGGTTCATATATAAGAGCTTTGTGCATACATGAATGACCTGGCCCAGAGCATGGCACTAAATAAAGACAAAAAATAACATGTAGAGAATGAGTGATTCCCCTTCCTGCCTTATGCACCTTAAACAAAATTGCAGCCCAAAATGACATGTGTATTTAAGACTCCGATTAGATGTGACAGTGGCCGTATTATTGTACAAGCGGTCTCGGTGTTTAACCAGCGGACCCTCCCTGCAAAACCAACATGATCAAACAGTAGAAGGAGGTCATGTGGACATATTCCAAAACATTGTTATGCACCGGGCTGCTGCTGTTTCAACGCTCCTCCAGATTAGATTGGGCAGGTAGCTCCATGGAAACATCTGATTCGGTCTGGGCCTGAGGTTAAGAAAAGGTAAAGCTGCAATTGAAAACCTGATGTGACCAAAAGTTAAGACCTGTGAAGTTTTTTCCCAGGCAGCACACCGAGGGAACAGGATGGGAATGGCAGAGATGGCCTATTATTGCTATGAATCCCCCAAAACACGGCTTAGGAAATGATTTATGTGCATAAAAGTGCCGAGTTGGGGAAACAGACTGAGGCTCATGTTACATTTTGGGGTTCACGGGTGGTGCAAAGCGGATCTCAGTGTACACACCTAGAGTTTGCGTGGATTGGCAGAGACAAGCGTACATCATCTGGTCATTCGTCCTGCATATGCAATCAGCAGTGACAGAAGGAATGACGCAATCTGTGTGTCCTTTTGGATTTAATGTAGTTCAAACTGGACCACAGCCAGTTAGTTATGAATGAAGTGATGTTTGAGGTTACAAAGATGAAGGGCACGAATAATATTAATAATATTTCATTTCCTCATTCAACAGTGACTCTGTGGTATTAGTCAATTAGAACATTCTACTGTTGTACACTTGTGTATTTGGTGAATCTTTAATCTGCTTAATTGATTTAAAATTGTATAATTTAAATTAAAAATATAGAGAAGATAGAGAATATTAGTAAATATATAATATATATCTGTGATCTTCAGTTTACATAAACAGCTAAACATTGAATTAAATCATTCCACATTACATTACATCATTTCAAGATACTAAAATGTCAAACTTGATTTCACTATTAAAGGGATATGCCACCCCCAGGTCAAATTTGGGCATCTCCCCACAGTCCAGAGACTAAAACAAGTGATGAAAAGCGTTTTCCTGGTCACCCAGCCATTGTCCGAGTCTGTTAGCACTGACCGCCGCGCGAGCTGCTGCTCCTCCGCCTTAGACTGGAGTCTAACGTCGCCAGAGAAAGATTTCGGCCAAAAGGAATTAATTTGCTCGATGCTTTTCCCAATTACTGTCTGTGTAGTGCGCATTCATATCGAGTGCAAATAAATGTGCAAATCAACACGGAGAGCTTGCCTTGGTCATTTTGGGTGAGAACTATTTTTCAGTGCGGAAAAAGAAAGACGAAGCACGCACCGGGGGAACTCCCTTTCTGGTGCGTAAACAGGGATTCCCCTGTCCGCGTGGTGCGTGCTTCGTCTGTCTTTTTCCGCACTGAAAAATAGTTCCCACCCAAAATGACCAAGGCAAGTTCTCCGTGTTGATTTGCACATTTATTTGCACTCGATATGAATGCGCACTACACAGAAAGTAATTGGGAAAAGCATCGAGCAAATTAATTCCTTTTGGCCGAAATCTTTCTCTGGCGACGTTAGCCTCCAGTCTAAGGCGGAGGAGCAGCAGCTCGCGCGGCGGTCAGTGGCGACAGACTCGGACAATGGCTGGGTGACCAGGAAAACGCTTTTCATCACTTGTTTTAGTCTCTGGACTGTGGGGAGATGCCCAAATTTGACCTGGGGGTGGCATATCCCTTTAAGGAAAAGACTTGATTCTCAAAACTGATTCTGATACCACAATGATAATCAAAAATAGTCTTTCTTTAGACAATAGAATGTGATTTTCAACATTAAATTGTAGTATTTTGTGTATATATTACCATGCGGTCTTATGTCTGTGTAATCCCTCATTCGTCTAGTTCCATAGTGGTCCATGGGCGTATACTAAGTCAAGATCATTCAACTCTATTCGGGGAAGCTTGTCCTGTGAATGTGACTTTTTTAGTATCTATACCTGCTGAAATGAGTATTCAGTTTCAATACCAGTTTTAGTATCTTATTTACCCTAATTATATTGTTATGCATGTAATATTGCTTATAGCTATGGCCTGTACAATTACATATTCTTGTAATTGTATCTAAGAACATTTTTTTTAATAAAGGAGTAAATAAGGGATAAATAAATCTTAAATTTTGAAAGTCTATTATCCTTGACCATAATATACACAATGTACATACTTTATCCTACACAGCGTTGCATTTCTACCTGTTTGATTTGTGAGCTTAGATGTGCACAAAATGGCAACTCTAATAAAAAAATAACTTATTTTCCAGATCATTCCTAGAAGCTACCTGCGCTAGGAATAACCTTACATCAACCATCATTTACCATCACTGAACACTGACATGATGAAAGCTCTCCGAGTGCTTTCTGTAATACAAGAGCAGTGTTTACACATCCAAGCCTCAAATCATGCAAGAAACTAATTGTTAAGGATAGACATATGACTTGATGTTAGGTTTAAAGAGAGCTCCTTTGATTCAGATAGCCTTGATCCATTTAATCTACTCATGATCTTTCACATTGCTTTCATGGTGCACTTACACTACAGCTCTTCACAACACAAGTCAAAACTATAAAGGGGCTCTTAGGTCAGGTGTTGGGTTAGGTCCGGTGGGTCTCTTTATCTCGTCTTATCACAAACTATTTTGAGAAGGTCCAATTTCTTTTTTGGGCGGACTCCGGTGACGGTCACCTATATTTGATTGTTGAAGGTGGAACAGAGGTTAGTGCTTCTACTCACTGGGGGAGTATTGCAAGCTATAGAGCGCAACACACTGATACACAGCGTCTATAAGGTCATACTGTACCATAGAATGACTTTGTCCAGTTTTGATCTTATTAAAATGTGTGAGGATTGAATGGAGCTCAACAGTGACTTCTTGACTGACTACATGGTAACTAATATCCTTAACACAGTAGTTAATAAGTAGTTAGTTAGTCCAAAAAGCACATTTAAAACATATGATTCGGCTAAATGCTTTAATAACATAGTGTATTATAACGTTTCAGAAACAGATTTTAATTAAATTGTAGATTGTGTGCTCATTAATTACCCTGTAGCTGTTCATGTTTTTGAGAAAAATGAATGAAAAACTTACTTTTGTCCCACTGTCCACATTCCAATCCAGTCCACTTTACTTATGCAGCAAATTAATTGAGACAGTAAAAGACAGTAAATAGTAAATAAAACAATACATTAAAAGCATTAAGGACCAGAAAAGCCAGAAAATAAAAGTGCGTCTTAAGACGAGACTTAAAATGCTCCATCTGTTCAGTTGTGGAGGGTGTTCCATAGCTTACGGCCAACCACAGAGATGGACCTGTCCCTCCTGAGTTTAAATCTCTTTATGGGCACCGCACGCTAGAGCTGCCACTTGGACCTCAAAGCACAACACAGAGCAAATATAGTGTTATCACAAAAATACAGGCTAGATTTAGGTAAAATTAGGGTAAATGTCCATAGGTGAAAGTAGGAATGAAGATTGGCCGGTAAATAATGGAGAGCTTTGCCTTTCAATTCAGCTCCTTCTTCAACAACCAGAAGGAGACCTGACGGGAGACCCAGGACACACTGAAGGGACGGACTAGGTCTCTTGGGTGCTTGGAAACGCCTTTGTGTCCCATCGGAGGAACTAGAGGAAGTATCTGGGTAAGGTAAGTCTGGGAGTCCATGCTTAGACTTATGCCCAAGAGAAGCCTAAGAAAATGGGTGGATAGGGTTAATATATCAGGATGTATGTGGAAGAAATTTGGCGCAATGGTTGGGAGAGAGCCTTCTACCAACTTCAAATGTCTCTGACTTAGTGATTTCTTCTTATCCCCAAATTATGCAACTGTTTTACTATGTGAGAGCCAGTTTTAGAAATCAACCATGTAATAAACAATGATGTCTGAAAACCCCACAGTCACTATAAATCAACTATATGAGGTAAATGTAATGGAGAAAACACAGCAGTCGCACAAACAGATCCACTGTAACATGGATACAGCACATTCAGGAATAGGAAGTGGTAATAATATGCCTTGATTCTCAATATACTGTATGTCAGGTATGTTAAACAAATTCAAAAACAATTTTAACTTCAGAGTTGACATTATTATTGCACTGATCTGCTAAACTGCTCTTTTCCTTCTGTAAATCAGTGCATTGGGTCAGGTCAACCTCAGTTTAATGTCTAAAACAAATGCCCTGTCAGTTAAAGCCAACCACCACCAAGATAAAACGTGGAACAACGTTATTTTCATTCATCCTTGTGGTGATGATGATTCTTCCTGAAATTGTTGTGGAGTGTCGTACTCCACAACAATTTCAATTGGTACACAATAAGCAAAGCCCAAAAAAATCCACCCTAAACCACTGGAACTGTTTGCATCACTGTGACAACCATCACGATAATATCATGCCAAATCTTAATTGGTATGCTAATTCTTGCAAAAAGTTATTCCAGATGTCCTCACAATTTTAAAGGGGCATTGCGCAACGTTTCTGGTGGAGGGTCTGTCACCTGCTTGTCTCCATGTCGATGTTATTGCTTTATCTATTTAGCATTCTTTGCAGGTGTTTCTGTTGCTCAAAAATACAATACCTCTATCTGTGAGTGGACAGATCTGTCCTATAATGTAACCTATAGTTGTCTCCAGTAAGATAGATAGGGTTAAACTCTGCCGTCTAGAGTTGTGCAGTGACCCTTTAACATGAAATGATTTAACTCATTTAGAGGCATAACGTAGTTTAGAGAAAAAAATGACCAAGCAAAACCCTGCATTAGAATGTGTTTATTGCACACAATTAAATAACATGGTTCTTCTGTAACAATACTACAGTAAACAGGAGATGGGAGCATGCAATGTGTTCACTGGAAAACATAATGTAGTCATGCAACTGAATGAATTACTCTGAATCAAAGATATATTTTTTTTTTCAAACCCAGAACATGTATAACCCTGTACAGCAATTTCCCATGAAATTTGTGAGTTCACAAACGCACAAGAATACATATTTTCCTCCCTTTTGCTGTTGAGATTGGGTCAGAACCAATCAGATTATTATTATAAGGTATTTGCCTACTTCCAATTGCTCAGCGAGAGCCAAATAAAGTGTAAAACTCCAAATCAAGTGCTATATATTTCACTTCGAGGAGCCTCTTGACTAGGACTCCCTCAAAAAAAAATCAAATAAGATCAAATAAATAATAATACAATAATAAAAATATAAAACAAATATTATCTGATACAATACAAACCTCCTTTCCTGGACTGGAAATGACTATAGACAAGGACTTCAAAGTTTCTCGAGTGTGAGAGGAAAGAAAGAGGAAATGAAGAGGTTTTCATGGCTACTTTCCCTCATCTCACATTACATGTCCAAGAGCCCTGGGATCTTGCAATATAGGTCCTCATGCATGCAATGATAATGCCCGAGGCTTCTGTAGCAGCAGACCTAATCAAGTGTCTATCAGGACTTATAGAACCAGTATATCAAGTACTATGCTGAATCAATACAAGAAAAGAAGTAGTGTAGGACTTTCTTCTACAACACTTTGAAGCTGCTGTGGCTCATTTTAAAGTACACTGTACACATGTTTTTTCTCTACTCAACTGGAAGGTTAATGCCATGATTTTCATAACAAAATGAGCTAACTTGAAATAATCTAAATTATGTTGCGTTGCGCATGCAGGTTTTCAAAATGGAAGACCAAGAATGCACTCTGCACTGAAAAAGGGCCCATCTTAACTAATGTCTCTTGTCTCTATATGTAAACCCTGTGACACTAAGGCAAATGCAAAGCTAGTGGTTGGAAGATCTAAGGCCAGTTCTCTCTTTCAGTTGGATACCTGCCAATGTACTTTTAACATAATTGTAACATTTTTATGATTAAATACCATGTATATGCTTGTATCCCCACGTACAGTACTGTCAAACAGGAGTCCCAGACACTTTCACACAACAGCGCCTGGCAGCCCTTTGATGTCTCATTAGGGCGACTGAGAGGGAAAACAAGTGGAGGAGAGAGGGAGCGCGAGGAGAGAAGAATAACACAGAGCTGTGCACCAGTGTCGGAGGAAGAGGAGGAAAAAAGTTCAACACTGTACAGACCCTGAGAGCCCTCCGGTGCTTGACTTTCCGCTGGACCACCTAAAAAGCTCCACAAACCAGCGCTCCCCAGGCAAACTCTGGCTTTTCTCGAATGGACAACGCCCTTGCCATGCGCTCATCAGCTTCAAACCCCAACCACCTTATTTGTGACCGCTGCAGGTAACTGTTGTCTCTGGTACAATGTCGTGTGAAACCTGCCTCACCTGATCATGCACCTTTTTCCTCCGCATGGTTACACTGTGCAGAGGGCTAATCTAATGTGGTTCTGCTCTCTCACCAACTTGTGTCCAAAACTAACATTATGAAATGAGCAGCACAAATTCCTATAAAAATATGGGGCTGCTTTAAAATAAACTCAGCTGATTTTGCATTTGCTGAAATATTAGTCCGTCCAAGTGCTCTCTTTCAAATTTATAAACCACACTTTTTTGGTGAAAAATCAAATGTAAACAAGCAAGAGGAGCCTGTATTTTTCTCCGTTCAGTGGCTGAGGTAATGTTTCTTTTTCTCAAAAGATCAAACGGCATTGTGGGTGTGTGGCTTTTTGCCCATTCAAAACATTCTAAAAACAAATACATATATTTTGTCAATTTCAGCTGTGTTAGATTTCATTCTCAGATCGTACGAGGTGTGTTGATTTTTGCATATGACATAAAATGCACCCGTTTACAGGTACACGTGCTATATATTGGCCCAAGATCATTTTAAATCTCCAATTAAATAGGAAAATACGTAAATTTTTGTTTGCGAAAGTTAAAATCATCAGACCCGCCCCTGATAATGACATTACCATACAGCTTAGTACTAAATAAATTGAGTGAGGGCTCTTATAAGTTATTTTTGGTTTCAGAAGAGTTGAGGAAGATAATAAATTGAATTCATACTTTCCATTCTTGCCCCTCTGCCATGTACCATATAAGAAACCCAGGAAAACCAGACCATGACTAAAATGGAAGCATATCGAATAACCAATCTGTCTGCTTTACAAATGAAGCCTTGTGTGTTTGCTGTTGCTGAGCTACAGAAAAATCATGGCCAGTTCTGTGAAAGCCCCAGACGGATATGGCCACTTTTTTGTGCCACATTTTGCAAAGTGCAGACCCCCTTGGCCCGATGGAAAATGTGCAACTATGCTCTAAAAATACATTAATGTGAATCTTCCAAAACATATTACTGCTGTATATCTCTGCATTTTCAGATAAATTGAAATGGTGGCGCCAACAAAAATGCAGTAAGGAAGTGGTTTATGCTTTGTTCATTACTTGTGACGTGTAGCCACAGTTACACAGTTTCTTGGTGTTGATCTATTTTTTACATCATTATATTGGAATTTTTAATCACGCAGGAGACCAGAGCAAAACCATAAGTGTATTTGATTGAATTTCCAGCATTTAGGTTGTCTGATATTGCACCAAGGCACTCAGTTAGTCTGACCATCAGCTAATTCATTTTAAACATTATAAGACAGATTATTGAGATAATGCAATTAAATAAAAATAGCAACATGACTTAATTAACATGATGTTAAAAGATACATAGCATACGTGGGGTCTTATGTGTGGAGTTTGCATGTTCTGTCCATGTCTTCTCTGAGTGCTTTGGTTTCACCTAAATTAAACTTCACTACAATAAAGATGTTAACAGATGCTGGTGAAAGTTGTAAAAGACATTTTCAGAATGTACCAGGTGAAGGTGCATGAGAAGTTTTTGCTTATTGTAATAGATGTTTATTATTTCTGAAAAACCTTGACAATGGGATTACAGTCAAATTGATCCAGACAACTAAAAAAACAATGTGTTAAAGGGCCTATATTACTCCATTTTCTGTTCTATGTTATAATGTTGTTTCCTCGTCAAAAACATACCCAGAGTTGTGTTTTGTTTCATTCACACAAATTGTTATATTTATTCTGACTTCTTCTCTCAAATGGAAGAGTCTGTTCTACCCTGTGGTGTTATATGGTAATACAGGAAGTGCTCCACTGTGTTTTTAAACTCCATACACCTTCGCTTGAATCATTTGGCACTGGAATTGCCCATCTCTACTAAACAAAAGTGAAAAGGTAGTGGTTAACTTGAAAATTTCTGCTTAATGACATCACAATGTGTAACAGAGCTCAAAGCTTCTACCTTTGCAGAGGTAGACACACTAATAACAATTTAATAACAAAAGATTACTCAAACGTGTAAATGAAACAAAACACATCTCTGTACATGCATGTTTTTAGTGAGAGGAGGGATCATTCTAACATGGCCAAAAGGAGTCAAATTTGCATAATATAGGCTGTTTATAGCCTGTATAGAAACCCCATGATCTGGTTATTCTTGTTAAAATTCTAGCTGAAATCTGAAAAACTATGATGCATTTGCAAATTTCTTGTATTCAGTGTATTTAAGAAGTGTCTAATAAAGTGTATCATTTTGTGACAAAATGGCTACGCTGAAGCTATACGTTTTTGGTTGCCAGGGTTTTTCTATTTTTCTATAGTGTTAGTAGTGTAGTATAGTTTTTCTTCACTGGCCTCTTATAGCCACTTCCTCCTTTATTTACCCTTCTTTGGGCCGCTGTCTAAAGTAATTGCCGCCTGTATAGATCCAGACTGCCCCATGGTAACAGCCCAGTGTTAAAATCATTACAGTAGCTTCCACTCGGAGGCATTCCAGGTGTTCTGCCACTCCCCACAAATGTTTCATTATAGCTGCATCACAATTGCTAATCGTATTTCCTCCTGTGGAGCATTTCCCCGAACCGTCTCCTTCCGTCATTGTTAACAGTGCATCAGACGTACACGGGCAAAGGCGCTGTTTTTTCTCAACTTACTTGCGGTGACTTCATAAAGCTAATGTGGGGCTGACTTATGTTGTCAGAAACTAATGAGTTTTGACTCCTCAGGTTAAGACAGTGTGTAAGTGTATTATTCAGTACAGTACTTCAAAACAATGCTGAGATTAATTAACATACAAGTTCATTAAAATCCAAGTACTGCAGTTTGGGTATTTCTAACCTCCTCCTCCTATTTAGCTGTTTGTATTTAAAATTTCTCTCAAACAGTTATGCTCCTGCGTGTGATTAAAATGTGACTTGATTATTGCAACATTTCAGATTGTGGTTCTGATTGCATTATATGGTGCATTTTGCATCAGTAAGACCAGGGCATTTTTAGCTCTAAAATCTTAGCAGTGTGTGTGGTAGGTGTGAATAACTTATGGCCTACTGTAGCTTTTTGGGAAGCTTTTCAAACGTAAAAAAATAAAGCTCAATATAGTTGTTAGAAAAAAGAGATGGCTGGGTTGCTTGATACCTGATAAATATTATATATCTGGGTGCAAGGGTGGAAAGTAACAAATTACAAATCACGTTACTATAATTGAGTACATTTTCGAGGTATTTGTTCTTTTTTGAGTAGATTTGATTTTGTATACTTACATTTGTAATTGAGTATAAATTTATGTTGTAA
Organism: Paratrypauchen microcephalus; assembly: GCA_036785185.1. Classification (NCBI taxonomy): domain Eukaryota; kingdom Metazoa; phylum Chordata; class Actinopteri; order Gobiiformes; family Gobiidae; genus Paratrypauchen; species Paratrypauchen microcephalus. Next base: position 15,240,452 of record JAVJIX010000008.1, on the reverse strand, counting down.
CTACATTTAAATCATATGAGGTATTGACTACAGCACTAGTCCCATTTATCTGTCTCACCACTGCGTCTGCTCCTCCAGCTCTGCTCCTCTCTCACTGCACATGCATAACAACACCCCATCACTTTCTGTGACTGGGCAGAGCTCAGAGAATATGCGGATATGGCATAGTACAGGGGTCGGCAACCTTTACCACTCAAAGAGCCATTTGGACCCATTTCACACAGTAAAGAAAACACTGGGAGCCAAAAAAACCTTTTGAAATTTAAAATGAAATAACACTACATATAACGTTTTTCTTTTTTGCCTTTGTGCTATAGAATTACATTTAGAAAATAAACGAACTAAAATAAAATACATTTTAATCAAATACAGTGGTCCCTCGCTATATCGTTCACTTTTCTCGGCCTTGTTGTTTCGCTGATTTTTTAAAAATAGTGTATCAACGTGCATTGTGTTCTGCATCCTGATAAAGGACTGTAGACCTTTGCCAATTTGTCAGTCATTCTCCTCCGTGTCTCCTGTACAGTACAGAATGCGTTCAGCCAAATATATATAAATGTTCGATCACTAACAGTATGACTCTGAAGTGCTGTTTGTTTGCAATTTTTCTCCCCGACAAAATGCGCAACAGCAGAGCGGCACCAGGATGGAGAGGCTTGATCAGACGAACTGTGAAATACACGCAATATGTTTAGAGCCTGAAAACTTTGTTTGGTTTGGAACTTTGGTTTCATTCTGTAATATCTTCACAGATTTCGCCTATCGTGGGTTGTTTTTAGAACGTGACCACTGTGATAAACGAGGGACCACCGTACTGAGCCACATCAGAGGGATCAAAGAGCCGCATGCGGCTCCGGAGCCGCAGGTTGCCGACCCCTGGTATAGTAGTTCTTTTTTTTTTCTTTTTTTTCTTTTTTTACCAGTAAATCATTTCAGAAACCTTTACCTAAACCAAGACCTATCCAAATGACATTAACATAGTTTGAAGTCAGCTACTTTCAGGACTACCAGGAGTGTTGCATTAGCTAATAGATAACATCCATTCTGGACTGGTTTAGCTTCTGGATGCTCTCTGTCTTTCCTGATCCTGCTCAGCCTGCATTCCTTGGAGCAGTACCACCTCCTGCTTCAAGTCTGGGGGGTAAAGGTTACATCAACGGCGCTCCAGGGTCCGTGCATTCCCTGTGTCAGACTGACATCATCCCGGTTCTTTCATCCCTGAGAGTGAGCGCCCCTCTTTCACTGACCCCCCACTCTTATACCACCTGATGTCTCTCTCCTTTGACTTTAAGGCTACCATATGTCAGCAATCATCTGCCCTTCAAACCGGAGTGGACCATTGTTAACCAATTGGGCCCACATGCCTGTAATCTCTCTCACAAGGCGCTGGTTCGCAATGAGGTCCGCTATTTGTTTCCCGTCTGATGCTAATGACCTGTTTGTTGTGAAAGTCCCATGTCCTGGTGAACACAGGCTCCGTATCAAACATCAGAGGCACATAGCTCAGCTGTGCCCAGGACGAATGAGGACAGATGGGTTGAATCATGACATGAAAATCAGATAATGTATAGTTTAGCAGATTCCTGAACTCACATAAATACTGTCAATGCCTGGTTAAAACTTGTGTGTGAAGTTATAATATACCTTTAGGTCATAAACTGTATAAAGAAGTGGACTAAGGGGGTGTGACATCACCCATAGCGTCTGGCTCCAATCAGTGCTGGGGGTTACCTGAGCAAATTTATTTACGGACAAAATAGGAAAATAAAAACACCGGGATCATTTAGAGTGGGTTAATATGAATATTTTAAGACCAAACTGACGAGGCTCACCACAGCAGTTACAGAGAGAGGGGTGACAATATTTCACTATAAAGTAGAAAGAGAGTCGATAGAGCCATGAGGCATGACTCTGCCATCATTGGATGACGACGATGTGAAGGACAGAGGACTAACACAGGACTTTGTGGACTGTTGTCAGCGGAACCACCTCATCATCAATGCAGGGAAGACCAAGAAGATGGTGGTGGACTTCCACAGATGCCACTCTACTGCCCCACCAGTGAACATCCAGGGAAGAGACATTGAGAGAGTGGACTCATACAAGTAGCTGGGTGTTCATCTGAACAACAAACTGGACTGGACTCACAACACAGATGCACTGTACAGGAAGGGCCAGAGCAGGCTCTATCTCCTGAGGAGACTCAGGTCTTTTGGAGTGAGAGGGCCACTCCTGAAGACCTTCTATGACTCTGTGGTGGCATCAGCCATCCTGTACGGTGTGGTCTGCTGGAGCAGCAGCATCACGGAGAGGGAGAGGAAGAAGCTGGACAAGGTCATCAAGAAGTCCAGCTCTGTCCTGGGCTGTCCTCTGGACCTCTGCAGGAGGTGGGGGACTGGAGGGTCCTGGCTAAGGTCACCTCTATGCTGGACCATGAGTCTCACCCCCTGCAGGACGCTCTGTCTGCTCTGGAGAGCAGCGTCAGTGACGGACTGATTCACCCTCGCTGTGTGAAGGAGAGGTTTCGAAGGTCTTTCCTCCCTGCTGCTGTCAGACTGTACAATGAACACTGTTATGTAATTCAACTTTATCTGCACTACAATATTCAGCTATACTCGAGAGTCTATTTTTAGGTCTATTTTTAAATTATTTTAAGCCATTATTTATTATCTTGTTTTAATTGCATGCTACTTTTTCCTGCTGTTCTTGATCTGTGCGTTGCAACACTGGAATATCCCCACTGTGGGACTAATAAAGGCATATCTTATCTTATCTATCAAAAGATAATCATTACAGGCAACACGCTTACACTGAAATAAACACGTTACAAACATTAAGTAGCCAAAATACTAAGGTGCTACATCAAAGTTCAGAGTGCATTGTTCAAGCTTATAACAGCTGGTGGGAAGAAGCTGTTAGCTAAGTATAATGTTATAAAGTAAGATAATTCCTCCATCATGCTACAGTAGGTTGGTTGAACCTCCTCTTTTTATTTAATGTAACTTTTTCTTTTGTCTGATAATGCACTGGGATATTCCATAAGCTTCCATCAATTCCATGTTTTAGCTGCTGTGATATTAAATGATCCATTCTATATTTATTTTGGATGTCATCTCTGATTTTACTGCAGATCTACACAACTACTAGCTGCACCTCACGATTCCAAATGGATCTGCAGGATTAACCCCATTAACCAAACAGTCTTTTTTCCCACAGTTATTCTACACTGGAAATCTATTTTAGGCAAATTACTGCACAGGCTTTCATAGACACAGAAAAACACTTGTGTTTCTGCCCTCAAACCCACAGGTATTGGGCTCAAATATATCCTACTTGGCTCAGGACAAACTAACCTCTGCAGAGCTGTGCACTGGAGCAGTTACGTCACTAATGAACACAGTCCAGAGAGTAAAATTACATGATCAGCTAATAGTGCTAGTAATAGCAGCAATAGCAGAAGCAGTAGTTGGCATTTCCATAATAAGGGATATGTCTTTTATTTTCTATTTCTAAATTGTTACAGCGAGAGTTAACAATATTATTAAGGGTTTGGATTTTACGTTATGAAATAAAGAATAAACATTATAGGCTACATCTTATGTTTACTACTTATACATCTTTACTACTTTTTGGAGTTTAATTTGGAAACTCAACTTAACGTTTGGTTTGGTAAAGTGAATGTCATTTATGTGTTTTGTGTAATACCCCTATAAAGTCCGATATATTTTTTCACATTGTCAAACCCAAGACTCCTAACCCATTTTTGAAGGTTTTGATTTTCCCACATTTCATAACAAGAACCTACTTAATTCTACTGTTCAGTAATCACTGCCAGCATTGTGCCAAATGAGTAAGGCCTCAAATAATGAGGAAAGTCTATTTGTAAAAGTGGGTGAGCATCTGGGAGTGGTTGTGCAGGATGAGGCATCATCAAGGGGTCCCTGGCAGCACTGGCTGTGCAGTGTTGGAAACATGTTCTTTCCAATATGCAGAGCAAAAACAAAACAAGGAGTTCCACCGGCGCACTGGGAAACACCATCATAAACAGTCACCTCAAAGAAATCACATGGAAACTTGCACTGTTATGACTTGACAGGACGCCCAGGACTCCCCTGTAATGAGGCGGGCGCACACAGCACTGTGCTATTCTCACTATTCAAACCATGACCGACAACAACATTGTTTGTTTTATATAACTTTCAGGGGAAAGAAATCTGCATTCTTGAATGGACTGAGCACTTTACAGACTCCATGTTTCATTTTGTTGCACACTTTTTATACAGTGTAGAGATCAAGATAGTATCATCAAACAACAAAGCCAATTTGCCAAGTCCAGGTTTGAGCTTCTTTTTTGTGTGGCTTTTTGGGGGGTCTTGTCGTTGACAGATACTTTTGCATAATATAGATGATTTTAGCTTCTTTTTTTGTACTTCTGCTTCATGTCAATAGACCCAGTAAAGACTGGAATATGAGCTTTTTCAGGTTTTTACTCATGATGCTATTAAAAATAAGTGCACCTCAGGGCTGGGGTCACTTGTTAATCTCTGAAAATTTGGCAACCCTGTAATATTTCGGGACAACAGTGGTTATAGAAATATTACTTCCCATATTTTAAAATGATTACACTCCCACAGCTTTTTTATTGTTCCCATTCTATATTAATATCCTTCAGATACCAGGAAAAGCCAAATGCGGCGACATGTCCAATTATTCACCAACGCCTCCTTCCTTCATGTCAGATACTGAAACTGAATGCCCCGTAACAAAACACTACATGGGTCTGAGGGAAGTGCTACCAGCAGATAACACACACACATACGAAAAGCATTGTCCTATTCTCCCTCCAGTCCACACCGACAGCCTTGTTCTATAGCTGCATGGATGTTTAGCAGCAATGTAAAGGGACCCAATCATGTATTTTTTCACTTTATCATCACCCACCTGGCTGTGGGGTTTACAGTGACCCTTAGACTAGATGAGAAAAGGCACTGTCTACATTCAAGGTTTCTGTAAAATTGTTGCTTGTATGTGGACACTGTGTTGGATTTGTTCAGGTAATTAAAAGTCTATTATAATCATGAGTCATGAATTAGATTCTTAAGTGTGGGTGCTATTAACAACATGATACTAACAGATCAATGCTTAAGATGCGTGAAGAGTCCCTCAGTCGTCCAGGTATCACGAACTGACGAAGCCTCTGGGATGAGCGGTGAAACGTTTTCGACCATACAAACTTTGTCCAGTTGACAAATTGAATTTCTTCTTTTATCATAGATCAATGCTTATTACTGAAAGCAATTTAACTACTTAGACTTTGACCAATTTTATTGATCCACAAGGGAAATTATTTGGACACAGAAGCTCACATCACATAACATAATATAATAATAAAGACAAGAATATAAATGGTGATAATAAATTCAAAATATGTAGCAAAAATAGCAAGAGGCTGGCGTCAAATAAGGCATTATTATATAAATGTATATGTACAAGTAAAGTATTGTTACAATATTAAGTGATACAAATGGACTTGATGTACTGTACTTTGTCAGTGTGTGGGATTACATTTTTTGCCAGAAGACCAATGTGGGGCTGCCAGTACTAATAGACATTACAAGAATATTATTCACTGCTGAAAAGGACGTGTAAGAAATTCAATCCTGGTCCAAAAGGCTCACCTCGTCCTGTGTCGTGAAGCATTCTGGGGGGTGAGGTGAATGGCAGGGCACTCAACACTCTACAGTACTCCTGTAATGTGCACAAAGAAAACTTGGCATCATAAACATATGGATCCATAGGGTTTTGTAACAGCATAATAATGTAATTTGGATGCATAACTAGAATCATAGTTTAACAATGATTTCCATAAGTTATAATATTATTGATAATTAAGTTTTAAGAAGATTATGTTGGGCCCAGTGCTCATTCTATTGGCATTGACGCTAATCAAAGAGGAATACCTTATAATGAAAAAAGAGAAAAAAGAGCAAAATGCTGACTCTGTAATAAACAAATCAAAGTAAGTGGCCAAACATTGCATGAAGGCTTTTGGAAACACTGTTGACATTTAACAATTCCCATTCAGCCAATGGTTGAAACATGTCTAAAGTATTATTGGAACATGTAAACACTGGAAGCCTCTCAAATGTCACCAGATCTGAAGTGTGTGTCACATTCCTCCATTCATTCAATGATTTGCTCCGTGAGCTTGTTTTTTTAAGTTCCAGAAATGGAAAATCCAACATGGAGGCACCCCTTATGGTGCGCCAGATACAGGCCAGGAGACTGTTGGAAAGCTGCAGAGAACATGGATACATTTGAATTATATGACCTTGAAACTATTACGGGCACTATTCAAAAAATGACGCCTTTGGTTAAAATCTATATATTGCCTGCTCCAAAACTTGATATGGGACATCACCTAGACATGTCATCACTTGTGGGCTTTCTCATATAGAGGCCTGGTTTCTACTTCATGAATGAGGTAATATTATTTTAAGATAAAACGACAAGTAAAGCCTGGATAAAATTATGAGTCCTAAAATAAACCGGTTACTTGAGAAGGAACACTTTCAATATGTGAAGGCTGCACATATAGAAAATGTGCCATGCGCAATACAATTCCACTTTTCTGAGACATTTGGTTTGGCTTATGAAAACTAAAATACCATTACAGAATTTATTTTGGTACTAAAAAAGAAAAGAATGAATAGACAATATATTCTTCTTTAATATGCCATGCTTTTGAATGCTTGTTTGATTCATTATAAACTTTTGCCTGGGACCCAGAATACACACTTCTATACAAAGATGTGAGTCTGATCACCATTTAATCTCCCATTTTGAGATGGGAGTGATTGATCAGATCATATAAAAAAATATTTAATATGGCTGCTTACGAGGGAAAAAATAATATCAGAAGAGACTGAAAAACATCACTAATTTCTGCAGAATTAATGAACAAAACACTAAACACTTTAATCTGAGGTGAGGGAAATTTTAGTTTGAAAATGATGGGTGAACAATGAGCTCCTTTGTTTCACATACTGCCAAAAGTATGCATCCAAGCCAATACATCACCAAGTGCAATGCAAAGCATTGGATGCAGTGGTGTAAAGCACACTGCCACTGACTCTGGAGCAGAGGAGATGCATTCTCTGGAGTTCTCTGGGTTTGGCGATTGCCAGGAGAAGGCTACTTTTCTGAAAGCTTCAGCATACCAAGAGATTCTGGACAATTCTGTGCTCCCAACATTGAGGGAACAGTTAAGAGATGGCAAACCATGAGCTCCATGAAGACTTGAATTAGAGAGTTTGGTGATGGTGTGCATGAACTTGACTGGCCTGGACAGATTCCTGTTCTCAACCTGATAGAACACCTTTGGGATGAATTAGAGTAGAAAGTGAGAGCCAGGCCTTCTCATCCAACATCAGTGTGTGACCTCACAAATGTGCTTCTAGAAGAGTGGTCAAAATTTCCCATAAACATACTCCTAAACCTTATGGACAGCCTTCCCAGAAGAGTTGAATGGTGAACCGACGTCATTCATTTGCAAGTCAAGGCAGGTGAGCAAATACTTTTGGCAATATAGTGTATGTCACTGATGGTTAGTTCTGGAGACGCAATGGAGGGACTGGGAACCAGACAGATATTCTACTGTATAAAAATACTATTCGTTTTTTTCCAGACAAGATGAACATGTAAAAAAAAGGCAGTAAATATGAAGGGAGACATGGTTTAGAGTAAACTGCATCATGGCTTTACTAATCTGCATTACACAAATGAAAACATGAGTAGTCCTCTGTGCAGCTGCCTTAGTTCTTGCCTCAATGAGGATCCTGGAGTGTGTAAATGGAGCAGACCTCTTGTATGACAGCATGTCCAGTCCACACACAGACTTGAAACTTTGGGATGACGGAGAACATAAATACATAACACACCTCTAATGACTCATCAATGGGCAGGTCTGGAGACAAAACTCTGTGAATCAGCTTCATTTTCCTATCAGCAATAATAACGCTCCGACCCCTCTTAGATGAATTTCCCTCGTGCTAAGTGGCTCAACATGCCTCCCATGTTTGGCTGTCTGAGGTCACATCCTTTAAGGAATTAAAAGCAGGCTCCTGCCCCGACCCCAAACTTAAATGCATTGATCTCACTTGGCTAAAGGCAACAGTACGAGCTTCTGACTGAAAATTGCACACTTTTTCAGTTTTTTTTCCCCCCAAAATAAATCACGAAAGCTAACAGAACACAGCTAATAGTTTGTATTAGAAGTATCAAAGTATTTATTGAAAATGGGGGAAGTTTCAAGATTCCAGAAAAAATTCTACCTGCAAGGATTGTGATTTTTTTTTTTCTTTTATACTTTTCTGTCCGTTCAGTTTAAATGGCACATATTATTCAGTTCTATGTTATATGTCATTTATGCAACCCCCGCATATTTAGGATGAGTTCTTCTCTCAAACTGAAAACACTTTGTTCCACCTTGTGATGTCATGTAGTAATACAGGAAGTGCTTCAATGTGTTCTTAAACTCCGCACACCTTCACTAGAATCATATGGATGTTTTCAGACCTGGTATTGCCAATTACTACTGAACAAAAGGTAAAAGGTAGCTGTTAACCCGAAAACATGATATCACAAGGTGGGGCAGAGCATTTTGGGCTTTGGAGATGTAGACGGACTAATAATAAACTACTCCTGGTATGTTTTTAAGGAGGTAACAGCATTATAACATGGTTCAAGTTCAACAATCACCATTGATTTTACCTTTAAACTCCAAATCTGAATATGCATTGTAGCTCTACAACTGAGCTACATGTAAAATGGTTGAATGAGGTTTGAGTGAGAAACATGGTTGGGCACCTGCATTTGACCCATCATTTAATGTTACTTTGGGAGACCTGTCAGGAGCAGGGGGTGAGGGACTCATCTCCAAATCTTGAGTAAGGTTTGGTCTTTACTCTGTAGCCTGCTGTGCATGTTTTGGTGCCTTGCCCTGTTACTGTTTTCTTAATAACTTCTCTGACTAAGTGGTACTGATGGATGCTTTTGCCACAGGTGAAATCATCTTACAAGAAATTATTACAGCCTCTTTTATACACTGTGCTAACTGCTCTCGAGTTTGTGGGGCTGTAACACGTCATCCCTTGTTTTCCCAAATTTCCTCTCTTGTATTAGCGTTAGACAGACACTAATTTGTGAGAATTGCTCTGTAATTTGGTCTATCTCTCACTTCCCAACATCTGTCTCCTGTTCCAAAGCTGCCGAATGTCCCTTTAAGACAATCTCTTTTAAAGTCAGCTGATTAGAACTATTAGCCACACTGTACCAAATGTCCTTTTAATGATATTATTTACAAACACTCTGAAGGTACAGTACTTGCAGCTACCTGGTCTGTGTGCCTTCAGCCTTATTGGGTTTACAGGGGAGCACAAAGCCCAAGAGCGTCTGCTACTTGTTACTCTCTATCACAGATAGATTCACTCTGGTTTGCATACAATTAAAGGCACTGTGCTTTCTACTTCCTTAAAGGTCCCATGGCATGGAATTTTCACTTTCTGAGGTTTTTGAACGTTAATGTGAGCTCCCCTACCCTGTTTAGCCCCCCTTCCCCATAGCTAAAAGTTGCGAAATTTGCAATCCTTTTCCACGTTTGAAAAAAAGACACCCCAAACGGGCGATTCTGAACAAGAGAACATTCTGACGTCACACTCGCGGAAATGTTTCCACCCCCCCGTTTGGATGACTACCCACCGTCTCTGGAAATCACGCCCAGAGAGTTTGGACCACAAACGAGCTACGCAATGCGAGATGTGGTCCTTTATCCGAGCCTCCGAACCTCTGAAACAGCAGTGGTTTAATTTTAAGTGCAAATGTGTTTTTTTAATGGAAAGCGTCTCATATCTTTCTCCACTCTTAAAACAAGTGGGGCCAGCGCACCAGCGCACCGCTAATCCAGGAAAAAGTGGAGCATTTGGCAACAACCCACCCACTGCACTGGCCTATCTCTGTCCTCCTCATTTGCATTCAAGCAATAACACCCAGAATAAAGCATTTCAGAGACATATTTAGCCTCATGAAGACAGTCAAAGTCATATCTCATGCACTGAGGTTTGATTTTGAAGGATTCATTTACAGTATTAGGGAACCATTAAGGCGCCATATAAAAGCATCAAGAAGTACCATGTCATGGGATCTTTAAAAACTTGAAAAATGTAGCTATGGTTTGCAATGGTCCAAAGTTATTCCTCACTTACCATATGCATTCTGAGCATCTTAATTATTCAGCATGATGAGTTTACAAACTCGTTTCACAACTCTTAGAGACCAGTGAATGAATGAATGAATGTTAACATGCACTTCCTGATTATCGGACAATAAAACACTTTGTCATTAGATGCAGAAACACACAATAGACATATTTTGATCATAAGAGCTCTGTACTAGGGCAAAACAACTTTGGCCCAAATTCATGGGAAGAAATCAGTACTGTAACTTAAGTACTGCACTGAAAATGATGAGAACGCCACTATTAGATCATCTTGATCATCAACAGTGTGAGCATCATTGCAACTAACATTTTTAATTCTTAAACCTGCATATTTTGCTCATTAAGGCCGGAAGTGCATGTATTTTAATATTAGCATATTTTACTAAGCATATTTATGAAGTGAAAGTATTATTTAAAACACTCTTCTCTCGTGTACTAATATTATACCTTTGTATTGTTTTTGTAATGTTTAAATTCATACACACCAGCAAAGGGACTGTGGTTGGCCAAAAACCTAAATTCAAATCCAAACCATAGTTTCTTTCTTTTGTTTTACATAGTGGATAAGAAATATTATATAGCACTGTTAAACTATGTAAATTACACTTTTTCTCTCTCTCACTTGACAGCATTACATTACATTTCCATAATCACCTTTATTATATGGTTCTTGCATGTATTCAAACAGCCATGCCCTGTCCGTGGTCCTGCTCGATGAGTAACTTCCTTCACAGACTCTCTGAACTCTTGAATGGAGCACTGTCTCTGTGTGCCAACTTCTGTCAGTGCAACAGCCATTACTTTTTTGTTACTAAGTGCTTGCAGCTTACCTCACAGTAATAAATTTAAGAGCAGCTGAAAATAAAATTGAATATGTTATTTATCTAATACTTCATTGTACTTCTCACAACACAAAATTAATTTTACATTTAATATGGGCTGTTCTTAACTGAACCCCACATTAAAACTCACATCATCATCAGTCAGCTCTAACCTTTAAAAACATTCTCATTTTATTGTCCCAATACTTTAAATGATCATGATTTCTTGTAATAAATTATGGGGTTTTCCTGCTAGCTTAAGTGCATCTTCAAAATAGTTGGAAATTTAGTGCGCTTCTTTTGGACTCTGCGACATGCCATCAATCACTTTTTGGAGAATGACAATGGAAAGTTGAATAAGGAGGAAGCTGCAGAGTATGTGGTGTGTCAGCGGGATAAGAACTTTTGTGGTAGTTTAAGGGATACTTAAATGATATCCTCACTTAAGACACCAATACGTGAATTGTGCTACTCAACCATTATCAATAATCATAAAATTAATAAATTAGAACAAAACTAAAAGTATTTCATATTACTTATTACTTGCTCTGACTGTCTATAGCACTGTGAGCACCTTGAATAAACTTGTCTCTAAGTGTAACAGTAAAAAATGTTCCTTTTGATAGAACACCAAAGATGATATGCATTCAAGCCAACTTATCTACGTACGTAATATTCAACTCCCTGAATTTCTGAATCACTCTGAGTATGCCATTCTTAAAAAAACCCATTAGAGAGAAGAGCTTTTCAATGGGCCGTAGTTTGTCATAAACCACAACAGTTAATAATGAGGTCGGTACAACCTGAAGTTAATGTTCCTGTAAGTTGACGTTTTATCATTTGATTTAGTGGGATATTTGTGGCAGTGCATTACGTACTGTACATCTCCACTGTCACATCAGTCTCCTCCTGCCTCCTGCTGATTTTTGCATCATAAGTCACAGATAAGTTTGGCCGAGCTCCATGCGCTGTGTGGTCATTAAAGCCAAAGAATGCTGCCTACTTAAGCTTTCAGACTTGTGAAAAATGTTAAGCAAATAATGGCTGGAAGCACGAAGAAGTAGTCACACACTGATCTCACACTAATTTGATTGTGTTTTAAATAAATACCTGCCTAATAACAGAGCAGGTGCTTATACTGTACTATGGCCAACAGGAGGGGGCTTGACTGCAGGACTGTGGCTGGTCTTCTGGCACTCTTTGAAAGCCTCCTGAGGTCACACTGTCATCAAATATCAAGAGCCTTCACCGTCTGGGCTCAGGCTGATGATGGTGCTTCTTCTCTCGGCTGGATGTGCTCCGATAAGGTATTCCTCAACCACAGCTCTCTCACACACACTCCACTTGTAATGACTGTGTGCCACTCACAGATGTGGCTCTTTCTGTGCAAACCAATGAGGCAAAAATAACTCCTGAACTCAGGAAGCAGTCAACCTACAGTCACATTGTTGTCAATGGTCACCAGGGACAGGTCTAGCCACACAAACATTGGGCCTTGTTGCACAAGGTTCTACTCTGATTTTTCTTCACTTATTAGTCAAATTCTGTTTAAAACTGGTTGGATTGCAATATCAAATGTAGCAGTTTAGATAATTAATTTCTGATTTATTTATTTATTTCATTTGTGTGTGTGGACATGATTTCAAAGAATGCCTTTGTACTGCTTTTGTCTATAGAACAACAATATAATCTCTACTCATAACATCATCAGTAAAAACAAGTTACTAACAGTAAAAGTTGTATGTCCACTTGTGACAGCAGGCGCACAAAGGTACTGGCAAAAGTCTTGACCGTGACTCAGTGTTTGGTCAGTAACGTTTTTTGTTTTGTTTTTTTGTTTTGTTTTGTTTTTTGTATCTTCCAGTGACATCCGTGGAAACTTAAAGAGGAATTATGTGAGGTCCTGACTGAGGCTAAGTCCTCTTTCTGGATCAGAGAAAAAGCAGATCTTTGATTGAGTTTACCTTACGTCTTGAGCCACTCTGATGACTCCTTAGAAACTGAGGAAATAGTATGATTGGTAACCATAAACAATTAGGAAGTCTTTGTCTTTGAATAACCACTCATTAGTTATCCAAAGTAAGCAGTACATAACTGAAGAAAAAACATAGGTAATGTAACCTTTTTTTTTTTTAAATATATAAAGGCAATGGGTTCTCTTAGCCCAAGTTTAACACTTGGCACAGTCTCAGTGGAGCACATTACATCAACGCACAGAACAGATCTGGATTCTGAGTGACCCGGGTGAAGCCAATTAACTTCCTTGATGGTGAACCTGGTCTGGACTTCATATTTCATGAGCAGTGTCCACAAGTCCTGTTTAAGACTGTGGGGGACAAAAGACGTGCTTTGGAGGGAAAGGAAAAATCATCACATCCAGATGGAATTCATTTGTTTAAGGGCAGTCGTACATGTTTTTGACTTTGACATCCTACAAAACATTGACAGCAAAATTAACGATTTTGTAAGGAGCAAGAGGATTGGGTCAGGAAAGGCACCTGGCATAAAATCTTTACAAAATAGGTTTGATAAGTTTTATCTGTACACTTAAAGAAGCAGATATTTTACTCGTATCCCAAATGGAAAAAATCTAAAACATCATAAAAGTTATAATGTTGAGTATTCCCAGTGAACATATTAGTCAAAGTCAAAACCGCCAAGTAAGAGTGGATTTGAGATAGGTTTAAGTGGCTGGTGACTATTGCCCAGTGCGGTGTGCCGCATGTGTTTTAATATGCAGCTCTGAGGCTGAGAACAGCACACCTGGGACACAGAGCACACTGCGAGAGGAAGTGGTCCTCCGCCAAAGAAAGCAATAGAAATTTCCAACTAATTCACTCAGACCCCCCTCAAATGCCTCCTGTTAAGTCACTTTGACTGTGAAACAATGTCACTAATTACACATTTCAATTCTGCGGAGGAAAATAAAGACGCATGTGGTCCATATTAAGCCCTTAGTATTTCAGATATCACTTAAATTAGCACTCTACTTTAAATGCACAGTGCAATTACACTGATAAACAGTTCTTAAATTCAAAGCTCTGCAACTTGAGTTACGTAATGATTTTGATGTGTATTGCAATTTCATTGCTTTTCCAGAATGTAGTCTCCAGGAGAAATGACCCCTGTGACGATTGTGCTGCAGGAAGTGGAGGAAAAATATCATATTGTGAGTTGGATTTTCGACATTATCAAACTTCACCACAGGCAGTGCTCATGGTGCTGGACCAGAGTGTGTTAAATGGAGCGTTTCTGCAGGATTCTGTTGGAAGTTATAAAAGCTGATATTTTGTTTATTTCATTATTCATAATTATGCTATTATGAATCTGTACAGACCATTGGTTTTAATGGCAATGGCTTTCCTACTGTATGCATGTTTTGATGGGAACTTTAGTATGCCCTCAAGTTTTGAATTTTGCCCTCAAGGTTTTCTCAACATTAGTCTGAAAACATTAAAAATGAGTTCTTTGTATGTATTAGATAATTTCAGACTTCATCTGCTCTAAGAAAACGACACAACTGCAACTGTTAGTCTGACTAAAGACTGAGTCATTTGAGAGAGTTTATTTAAAAGGTCAAAGCTTCCTACCTCTTTTGGGTGGTTTCCCCATTTTGGCTTAAAGGATTCTTATAGCTATGAAGTTTCCCATGCCCACTGCTTGTACCAGTCTGACACACAAATAAATGTACAAAACTTAAAACTTAAGTAAATTCATGTCATTTATTTGCCATTAAATCCACTGTAGCAAATTTTGAACCATGAAAACATGTTTTAGTTTGAACTGCTCGTCCAGCTCATTTAGTCCCTTTTCTCACTCTGATATTGAACCATAACAGACAAACAACTGTTAGGGATAATTACACATCCTCGTGGTTCTCATCCAGTAATGTGCCAAAAGAGATAAAAATTGTGTGGGAGTTGCATCTATATGGTTTTCATCCAACAAAATGCCACATAATTTCTTATATTACAATCAGATATTCATCACAGCTGACATTACATTACACTGCATGTTAAGGGTAATAGAAGAAATAAAAGTTAAGTACATGACCTGATATTCTCCTTATTGCCATAATTGGAAAGAGTCATTTAAATAAATTGCTGATACAACTGACTGTGGTCCTTTAGGAGGGCTTATACAGAAACACTAATACACATTGGACAGTTTAAGTCACCAATTTACATAACACATGCTTGTCATTGGGCTGTGGTAAGAAGTCCAATGTACCCAATGATTTGAGATGTCTATTAAAAATCTATATGGCAGATGATGTGATGCGGTAACCATGTAAATATGATCCAGTTATTGTGCTGACAAGGTCTAAAATTATCCACATGCCAAATATGGGCTCAATATATCATTTATTGCTTTTTATACTGGAACCACTTAGGGCGAAGACGTTGTGACTGGAAATCTCTTTTAACATGAGATAAGATGTGTGTTTTGGGGGTTTCCATCAAAAACACAGCTGGTTCCCTTAAAGCTACAGCGTCATCCTATTATAATATTACAATGAAAGTATTACTGTACAGGAAGCTACTTGCTGTGACTCCTTTCCACCTCATGCACTCCAGCAGGGCCTTCCTCTTGAGAGCAGACGGGAACTGGGCTTATGTCGTCTGGGTCCCCTCCCTACAACAAACACACACTATCTGAGAGTCCAGTGTTTACCTCGGCACTTTTCCTGAGGTTTTGGTGGAAAGAAACACGCTGATGAGGAGGAGCTAGGTAAGGCCACAGCTAGGCTAGTCTGTGCAACCGTATGCAACAAAAAATAAAAAAGACAAAGCTACAAAACACAAAATAAATGGGAAAAACATAAACTACACACAATAAATGTCCAATAATAAATAATCATACAACAATCTGTAGAGATCAACCACTCTTGACAGAAGAAGAAATCCTTTATTTATCCCTGTAGGGAAATTATTTCTCTGCATTTGACCCATACTTTTTTTTTAAGGAGCAGTGGGCAGCTCATTTTTCACACCCAGGGGGCAGTACCATGAAGGGTCTTGCCCAAAGACCCACACTGGCTTGCTCATTGCCAGGGGGGGATTCGAACCCAGGTCCCCTGCGTGAAAGTCAAGACTTACCAGTTGAGCTAACCAGCTGGTAAATCATAGCCATTTGAATCAAATATCAATATCAAATATCTTGATAAAACATACATTGTTACTATGAGTGGGTTTGCCTCTCCACAGATCTGATCTGTAACTTGACCTAATAGCGTTTTCTGCTTGCCTCCATAAACATCTCCATGGATAGAAGCAGACAACAGGCATTCTGCCAGTAAAGTCAAAATGAGATGCTTGAGTCTTAAGAATATGGAATATAGGAGAAGGTCTTTTATCTGCATTAACAAATCAAGAGTATTCAACATGCAGTGATTGCATATGAAGTTATTTAATAATGTAAATATAATTAGTGCAAAGGTTTCAGCTCATACAGATTCTGCAGTCTTAACACCAAAGCCCAGAGTAAAACAGGGTTGGACTTGACCATAATTAGCTGCACATTAGCACAGAGCCTGCAGTGTACAAGTGCAGTCGTCCCAAACAGGTATGGAAAAGGGAACTGATACTAAACAGACCACTAGGAGGGGCACACGAGGAATGGGGTCCCAGTTCATGAGCTCTCAAGGACCACCTTGAGTTGAACGACTCAGAGGGATGCAGGATTCCCATGTTTCCTACTCTAGATACCTTTCTTCATTTTAATAACCCCTGAAAAATAACTGAAGCAGGAGCAGTGGTTGCACTGTAGTACGACAGACCAGAGCATCTTATTTTCACCAGGAAGGTTGGGGTCTCCCTTAGAAATAAGAATAGAAGCTCGATCAGGGAGGAGCTCAGAGTAGATCCACTGCTCCTCTATGTCAAGAGGACAAGTTGAGGTAGCTCAGGCATCTGTTCCAGGTGCCTCTTGGATGCCTCCCAGGGAAGTATTCTGGGCATGTCCCACCTGTGAGGAGGAAGACCCAGGACACACTGCAGGGACAGAGTCTCTTGGCTGGCTTGGAGGAGCTGGAGGGGTGAGGGAGGTCACTGCTCAGACTGCTGTGCCAGATAAACGGAAGTAGATGGATAAATATGATTTTATAGAATGCAATTTGTACCTGCATTTTTTTTTAACCATAGCTCGATATACCTTATAATTCAAAATATGTAGAGTATTTTTTGTTACATAGTTACAAGTTGTTTTACTTGGTATTGTAAATTGACTTACTTGTGTCAAAGTCTGTAGGGTTAGGGCACTAAAACCCTGGGGCACTCAAACATAGTAATGATTTAAGAGCATCTAATGGATACAAGCCTGACCAAAACAACCACACTAGCCATAATGTATTAAATAAAATAAGTTATATATTACTTATATATTTATTTGTAAAATTTACCTGCCAGAAGTAATGCAAAGCAAAAGTTTTACATTGCAAATATAAATGTGCCCTGGATCAACATGGAGATCTTTATAATATATCCAACCAGAGCACTCTCCTCTCTTCTATGTGCACATATGGTAATGATCAGGACCATGCCAGTTGGGCAAGCCTTGTGGTTAGCCTGTGCACCGGCCAGTCACGGTGCCAACAGTGGTTAGCAACACAGCACATGATATAAAGCTGGTGTATTTCTGAATGAATACTTACTCGATCTGACGCTATGCTCCTGTGAACCCTGACTTCACTGTTACAAGACTCAAAGAGGAGCCAGCTGATGAGCATTCGGCTGCTGTCCGTTTTCCTGCCTCAACTTTGTGGTTCACCAAAAAGGCTGAAACCAGAGAGCTTGATTTGCTTGCAATATGTGCTAAGACAAGTGATGTGAGATGAAACAGCGCACCCTGCCATATTCCTGTGAGTACGTGCTGATTTGCAGTAGCACATGTTTTTTCTCCAAATAACCTTTTGACTGAGACAAATGTCTATCTTTTAACGCAATGTCCTGTCAGCAGTTAATGTTGTCACTTCCGGTGTCAAAAAACACCCCTCTCTTACACAGTATGTCCACTGACATGTTATGAAGATAAATATCAGTTAGATACTATAGCCTTGTAAATGTACCTTAACTTAATTTTCTGTTCCTGTTTTGGCAATGGAGAGACTTAAGATTTAAAGGTCCTATATTAAAAAATTAATGAGTTTTAAGCCATGTTAGAGTGTTGCGTCCTCAAAAACATATCTGGAGTTGTGTTTTGTTTCATTCACATAATATGTGATATGTTTGAGTAACCCTTTATTATTAGTCTGTCTACATCTCCAAAGTTCAGAATGCTCTGTTCCACCTTGTGATGCCATGTAGTGGTAGATTTCAAGTTAGCAGCTACCTTTTACCTTTAATTTAGGGACATTTCTGGGTTGAAATGATCAAAATGATTCTAGAGTTTCAAAACACAATGGAGCACTTCCTATATTATCATATGACATCACAAGGTGGAACAGAGTGGTTTCAGACTGAGAGAAGAACACAGTCTAGATATGCAGGGTTTGTGCGTTAAACATGTACCTGTTGCAAATAGACTATAGCTGCCTCAATGAAATGACATGTTTATCAGATGACAAATCAACACTTTTTTTTTTAATGGTGCCAGAAAGTACACTACAGATGCCTTACAGGATGTTTTTTCATGGTAAAAAAAAAAAAATAAAGTCATAATGTTTCCAATCCTTGTTTTAGTTCATATCAACATTCCCACCCAGAACAAGTTTACCTCAGCTGACTTTATAAACAGATAACACAGGAGGTCTGGTTTCCTGTAACCACTGATAGTCCTCCAGGAGGCTCTTCTCACCAAGTCCTCCAGTTCATCAAAGGTGGATCAAAAGACATTTTTATTGGGCTGCATATTTCCTGAGTTAAGACTATTGATACTTCTGCAATTCTTACCTGAAAATAAAAGTCAATACTGCACTGTCAAAGCCTTCTTCCAAAGCCTCCATCTTTTTAATTTAATTTCAATCCACCATGTTACGCTATTTCCTGATCCACATTATAATGTTGTTTCCTCATCAGAAATATACCTGGAGTTGTGATTTGCTTCATTCACTCACGTTTAACACAAGCTGCATATTTAGGTTCGAGTTCTTTTCTCAGACAGAAAGCACTGTTTCTCCTTGTGATGTCATGTAGTAATACAGGAAATGTGCCACTGTATTTTTAAACTCCATACATCTTTAGTAGAATAATTTGGATGATTTTTGCCCTGGATTTGCCTATCTCTACTGATCAAAAGCTAAAAGGTAGCTGCTAACATGAAAACTACCTTTTTATGACATCACAAGGTGGAACAGAGCTTTTTCAGCTTTTTAAGATGTAGACAGACTAATAAATAAAGGGTTGCTAAAACATGTGTGAGTGAAACAAAACACAACTCTAGGTACGTTTTTAGGATGTAGCATTCTAACATTCCTGAAAGCTCACAAGAGTCATATTTGCATAATATATGACCTTTAAGACCTTTAGTCCTGGTTTAGACCGGGTTTAGACCTGGTTTAGTCCTGGTTTAGACCTGGTTTAGTCCTGGTTTAGTCTTGGTTTCGACCTGGTTTAGTCCTGGTTTAGTCCTGGTTTAGACCTGGTTTAGTCTTGGTTTAGTTCTGGTTTAGACCTGGTTTAGTCTTGGTTTAGACCTGGGTTAGTCCTGGTGTAGTCCTGGTTTAGTCCTGGCTTAGTCCTGGTTTAGACCTGGTTTAGTCCCGGTTTAGTCCTGGTTTAGACCTGGTTTAGTCTTAGTTTAGACCTGGCTTAGACCTGGATTAGTCCTGGTTTAGACCTGGTTTAGTCCTGGTTTAGTCCCGGTCTAGTCCTGGTTTAGACCTTTTTTAGTCTTGGTTTAGACCTGGGTTAGTCCTGGTTTAGACCTGGTTTAGTCCTGGTTTAATTCCGGTTTAGTCCTGGCTTAGACCTGGTTTAGACCTGGTTTATTCTTGGTTTAGACCTGGTTTAGACCTGGGTTAGTCCTGGTTTAGACCTGGTTTAGTCCTGGTTTAGTCCCGGTTTAGTCCTGGTTTAGACCTGGTTTAGTCCTGGTTTAGTCCCGGTTTAGTCCTGGTTTAGACCTGGTTTATTCCTGGTTTATTCCTGGTTTAGACCTGGTTTAGTCCCGGTTTAGACCTGGTTTAGTCCCAGTTTAGTCCCGGTTTAGTCCTGGTTTAGACCTGGTTTAGTCCTGGTTTAGTCCCGGTTTAGTCCCGGTTTAGACCTGGTTTAGTCCTGGTTTAGACCTGGTTTAGACCTGGTTTATTCCTGGTTTAGACCTGGTTTAGTCCCGGTTTAGACCTGGTTTAGTCCCGGTTTAGTCCCGGTTTAGTCCCGGTTTAGTCCCGGTTTAGAACTGGTTTAGACCTGGTTTATTCCTGGTTTAGACCTGGTTTAGTCCCGGTTTAGTCCCGGTTTAGTCCTGGTTTAGACCTGGTTTAGTCCTGGTTTAGTCCCGGTTTAGTCCTGGTTTAGACCTGGTTTAGTCCTGGTTTAGTCCCGGTTTAGTCCTGGTTTAGACCTGGTTTAGACCTGGTTTATTCCTGGTTTAGACCTGGTTTAGTCCCGGTTTAGACCTGGTTTAGTCCCGGTTTAGTCCCGGGCCCCTGCTGTCAGATAATCTGTCCCTTTGATGCAGAAATAATCCGATAATATGACTCACCCCATAAGAACGCGTCAGCTCCGTTGTAACAGTTTGCCGTGTTGTCAGATCACGTATCCACTTTTATGCGCGTATCGTGTATATCCACGGACTTTAATTATCTGGAGCTCTGGAGAAACGTATATATTCCGAATGTATTGGCGAATTTCACGGAAAGGTGAGGGATTTTCATACCTGCAGTGAAGTGGCGAAGCATGTAGCAATCCCACCACTTTTGTCTGCGACGTTGCTGCCACTGCCCTGCAAAACGCCGTGGCCCAAAACCTTTCCTTCTCCTTCTCCGTCTACTCATTAAAACAAATAAGCTGTACATGTTCTGGCTCCAGTTTTTTTTTATTTTTTTTATTTTTTTATTTAACCTTTATTTATCCAGGTAAACCAATTGAGAACCAGTTCTCATTTACAATGGCGACCTGGCCAAGAGGCCAAGAGGCAGCAGTACGACAGCATCTTTAGGCTACTTCCGTAAACATTGAGCACCCTCGCTACGCATGACCTCGTTGTGTCCTCATGTGGGACACTTTTGGGGCGTTTAAATTTCACACTGGGGATCACATACAAGTCGTATTTAATTGGAAATGTGAACGACCTCGCAAAAAAAATCGGATTTCACAAAAAAATCGGAATTGAGCATTAAGCCCTGGAGTCTGAACGTAGTCATAGGTGATCGACTGACACTCGGCCCGCGATCAACCCTTAGATCATGATCGACCGGTTGGGCACCCCTGGTCTAGTCATATACTGCAGCATTCTGTTGCTTTTCTTTCAATGAGATCCAAGCAATTAATTTGGTAATTTGTTTGAGGATTAGTCCTGTTGTGTTACGTGTGTTATTTCATTAAAAAGCAATAGTGGGTGAAAGTTGGCTGCCAATCACTTCATGACTGTCAGAAAAAAGAACCCTTTAAAAACAAACCAGTGGAAAACATTTCTTAAGGTCACTTCTACAAAACAAAGGTGTACAGTCATTTGATAAGAACCTATAGTAATTATTGCAATTCAGAAAAGCATTTAAATATTGCATAACAGCACAGTATGTCAAGTAAATTGTCTGTAAAATCTAGAACAGACTTAAAAACTTGAATGAGAATTCCCCTTCGGCAGAACCGGGCAGGAGCCAACATGGCAGAGGCAGAAGGAAGACTCCATACACATGCCCCATTACCAGTAGAGTAGTATGTATGGGCTGACATTACACTTCACCACGATGCTCTTTGGTAGGACTTAAGGGCTTTAGACACAGCCTCCTGCAGAGCAAACAGCCAGCACACTTGAAGTAGTCATACACGACAACAGTGCTACAAACCACTATGCACACACCCGAAGGGGCTATATTAAGCCTGTCAAGAGCAAAGCAAACAGAATGTGTGCCAAAGCAGACAGTGTAAGAGACCACACAAAATACTAAAAAGACTTGAGCTCATCTCACTGTTCACTTACTCTACATATTATCACAGAAGGTAATTGGGGTAAGTCTCCATGCACTGTGTTGGCAGCAGATTAAGCATTTGTGAACGGGTTTGTCTTGTGATGTTAACACTTGGTATCTCACTTAACTGTATTACCGTAACAGATTTACTCTATTGTGCTTTGGCAATCAACCCAGCCATAAACACACAATATAAAGAAGTCAGCCTTTTAATTATTAGTTCTGATACACTATACTCATGCCAGAACCGTACAGGAAGTTTCAGAAAAGTTATCATCAGCCATGACTTCTGTCCAAAAGTGGGTCAAGAACTCATGCCTACAACTCAATACAAAGAAAACGGTCTGCATGATGTTCAGTAAAAAAGCAAATGAGCTGCAGCGGTCCAATGTCTTTCTGGACGGGGTGGAACTCAGCCTTGTCAAAGAGTTTAAATACCTGGGACTCACGCTGGACCAGACATTGACATTTAAGAAACACATTAAGCGCCTCACAAAAACCGTTAATTTTAACTTAGTGAATTTTAAACAAGTAAGACCCTTCATGACTCTATATGCGGCACGAATGTTTTTACACTCCATGATTCTGTCTCATATAGAGTACTGCATTACCACATGGTCACTTGCTGCTGGCACAACACTCAAACCAGTTGAATCACTTTTTTAAAAAGCTGTGAAAATACTAGACAAGAAACCATTCTCAGTTCACCACTGCACAATTTTAGACAAGTATAACTTACTCAATTTTAATCATTTTGTTAATTTTAAATATGGTTGTTTTATATATAAAGTTTTACATGGATTCGCTCCTCCTCCGCTGCAGGATTTTATTAAAACAAAGACTGTCAGTGGGATGGGAACAAGGGCCACGGCCCAGGGGAACTGTGAGGTCCACACAGACTCACTACATTTGGACAAACTGTGCTCTCAGTCAGAGGCTCTAAGTTCTGGAACACACTCCCATCATCAATAAGAGAGACTCCAACACTGGCCACTTTTAAATCATACTTGAAACAGTGGCTAAAGGAAAACCAGACTTGTGGACATTTTTAATGTTTTAATGTTTTAATGCTTAATGTTTTAATGTTTAATGTTTTAATGTTGGTGTTATTGTCAGTTGTCATTGTTTTATTGTTTTTGCTGTCACCTGCCTAGGGACTACAGATGGAAATTAGCATTCTTGCTATAATCTGGCATATTTACACTGCAATGCTGCAGATGTTCATTAATATGTACTGTCCCTATTAAATAAAGAATAAATAAAAATAAATAAAATACAATTTTTCTAACGCACTGAAATTCTAATCCTAATAAGTCTGGTAAAGTTCAATGGACTTTAAAAACTTCATGGTACATGGTACAGACAAGAGCTAACAGGAATTATTTTGAGCTTTCCAGAGGGAGAGAGCCCAAAAATCCAAGAAAAAAATAAATGAATACAGCAACAGATATACACAATATAATAATTCTTGTTCCAGGATGTAACTACTGAAAAATCATTCATTTAAAACAATGGCTGTTAGGAAACAAATACTGTTATCTTTCATCTAAACAAACCCCAATCTACATTTTCAATTACCCATCTTATTTTGTAAAGAGATTGCTACAATTAATGTCCCTGACACGTCCCTTAAAATAACAGCAATTGGAAGAAAATATAACATACAGTAACAATACCAAGAATCCTTGTTCCTGCCTGCCAAAAAGGTTGATGTTGAAGTGAAATTCTTGAGACTTTTGTGTGTTTTCATGCCCATTGTCCATCCATACCCACTGGCATCTCACGACAGATCCACTCGCCTGCTACATCTGTCCCTCTCATTAGATAACTTAAGGATGAGGTAACAACACTGAAAATGGTTGGACTTCACTTTACCTTAACTTAAGTCATATTTCCCCTATTTCTTGTGGACCACCTTCACTATAGTGAACTTATTTTTCACTTCACCAAATGGACAAACACTTTAAGTCATACTTTAATAGTGTCTCCAAATAGAGTTGTATTTTCATTACTGCCAGCTTATGTCATTTGACCCTCAAGTGAATGTAGATCAAGCTTTTTCACATTTAAGACAAAAGCCAGATGTTAGTAGGTCCTTTGGCAGGTATCAAGCAGGGTGACGAAAGGTGGCATGCCTAGTTCAATGGTGAGGTAAGAAAAACTAATATTAGCTCTTAATGACAAAGGGAGGAATACCGTCACCTAACTGCTTTGCGTCTAATTACCCACTAAAGAATCGTGACCTGCTTGGTGCTTAACCCAGGCTGTTGGTCATACATTGTTTTTGGCATCACATGTGCATAGAATGAAGCTCCTCCCAGATGTGAGGGCAGCTAGAGGTCTTATCAAGTGAAGAAATCAACTTCTTTACAACCACCCACTTATGGGTTTTCTTCCGTTCCAAAAATATATTACTTATTTGGAGAACATAATAACGATTATCCAGAGCAACAGGGTGGCCTAGTGGTTACAGTGACCCTCCCATCATGTAAAGGACAAGGGTTCAATGGCAGTAACAGCCCTATGAGCTGGCCAACTGCCCTTCAGCAAGATGTTAAAACCACTCACTCAGTCAGTCCAAAGATGACAGTTAGCCACATGTTAACATGCTCTGAATTAAGTGGACTACTTTTTACTTTTTCATATTAAACATGGGATGCCAGGTCCTACTATGAGGGAGAAAAACTTGCAGTGTATCTTAATTTATTTCATTTATTTCATAGCACTTCATTTGTCTGAACTGGACATGATATTGTACGGGTCCAGATGATAATTGATGGTAGTAGTGCATGCAGTTATAATCACTACAGTCATCTGACTCAGCTCTGGCAACATTATCAGGCCTAATTTCCAAAATAATCACAGTATACCCTGACCAAAGAGACAATCACAAAACATTGCGTGGACCACAAAATTCCCAAAGGCAATGCCGTTCTTCATCACACATGACCCTTCATAATACGCAGCTAATAATCTTTAAGAGGGATCTCCATGGAGCTCTTATTACTTCTGTTGTTCGTGATTACTACACTTACACAGTATGGCATTGAACATGTATCTCCATACAGACAAGCAGGTGATGCTTCCAAGCCAATTTATGGATCAGATCTGTGAAGAGTTGACGCCAAATGCCACAAGAATGCATGTTTTTTACATGTATTATTTTAGCAATTAGCAATTTTAGCAAACACTTGTTTTGGCACGCAATATAAATAAGTTTATACAGTGGAACTTTTCTGCTAAAGCAACAACTATTCTTGAAGACATGTGGATGGTCCTCCACCACAAAAATTACATAGTGCAGCTTTAATACTTGAAAAGCACTATTCTTGTCTTATCTTGCATAACCAGTCAGTGAAAGCATTTTAAAGGTTTATAAACAAGTTAAAAGTAGGTGGCTCACTCATGGAAGAACATGATGTATAAGTTGGCCAATTATGAACATACAGTTAGTTTGTGGAACATCCAGCGATTGTTTTAGAAACAAATCCTACAGATTAGATGGTAATGAGCAAAAGCTGACGGTGTCACTGTGAAAAACAGGCCTACATAAAATGTCCATGGGAAGAATGAGATGGGCCTCCGCCCTCAATATGTGCGTTCAGGTCATTAGCAATCACTAATTTGATTCCATTGTACAACCACAGGCAATCAGAAGCAGGCTTCTCCAGCCAATGGAAAAGACACTGCATGGCAACGTGGTGACAATGTAAAACAAACTTAGCACAGGTTTGCTGCAGCAACATCAGCACCTGGAAACACCTGCCTGAGCAATATGTACAACCATCTAATGTTAATCTATACAGAGATATCTTGATGATAATAACAATCTCAATCCAGTTTGCTAGAATAAAATGGAAAGTAGTTTCCCATCTACACTGGGGCACCTTTTAACAGTTTTTCCATGGCAACACTCCTCTGTATATACCCTGGAAAGGGCTAAGGGGCCAAGAGATTGAATGAGGGCTAGAGCTTGCCTCTGTTAAGTCAGTGATCCCATCATGGTGATAAAGACCACAGAGCTTCACTCCTTCCTATTGTAAAAGGCATGGCAGTGCAGCAGAAGGGCAGACACAGCCCCCTGAAGTGAGTAACTACAGCGGTAATCCTCATCTGTGACAGTGGCTGTCCATCCACAACATCAGAGACAATAATACTCTTTTTCATAGTGAATTATTGTTGAATCTTTATAGTGATTGAAAAATATCTTGCAGAAAATAATTACAATCATTGTGATTGATAAAAAATAATAGGATTTTTTACGACCACACCACATCAAAGCAATCTCAAACTGGTCAGTCCCACTGTGGAGTCATCTCACCACATTCTTATTAGACTTGACAAACTTTCTTGATTCAAGGAAAATGACTTGACATTGCACTAACTATTCCACATTTATTGTACTCTGTTCTGTTCATAAGCTATAATGTGCACTCATCTCATCCTCTGCTCCATCTTCTTGTCAGCGTCACAACCCAGTCACCATTTCATATGTACCATATCACAGAACAATATCTGGGTCTTTTTCCCTCCCACCCGCTCTGCATAAATAAACCAAGCTGCATGTCTTTTGTTTGTATACAGTTCCTATTTAAGAAGCCTTTGTGATAGGTCCTTGTGAGAATGTATGGAGGGGTCGTGCAGAGGCTAAGTGCTGCACATTTACATCCACATGTGACAAGAGTTTATATGACCTGTTCTGAGCACTGAACCCAGAGGTTGGACAACTCTTTTCATGTGGTGCACTGTGGACCTCTTGTAGCACTTAGTTAACTGTCTTCTACGTTACTCATTCAGGACTTAGAGACTTCTGGGTGAAAAGTGATCTTTATTGAATTAAGCCCTGACAGTAAAGCTAACTGCAATCAGGATAAACATTTGATTCGTACGCCAACCAGTCTCTTATTGCCTTGTCAACATGTTAGCAGTATTTATTCTGCACAATTTTACCTCTGTGCATATCATATTCAAATGAGTCAAATCCAGACATTGACGCTCTTTGAACGCATTACACTCACTAACAAAAACCTATTCCATTGAAAACACACAAATTGTAGAATATGCAAATTGTACATGCACTGTAAATAGATGAAGTCTGTATTTTGATCTGTGCAACTTTCCCATTACTAACCTGTGTGGCCATTGCGCAGGTCTAACAATGTTGACGTCAAAGATTAGCCACAAAAAAGGGGGTTCAAATACTTTTATTTGATTCTGGCTCACGTAGTCAGCACGCCACTCCATGAATGTTTCAAATTGGTGCAGTGACTATCATTGTGAAAATGCACGGGGTTTCAGTGACAAAGCCACAATCACGTGCCATTTCCAGTCAGTATAGAAGTTCATGTGCATTTTCAACATTTCAGATTGACCATTTGGGCCCAGTGACATTAAAGTTGCACTATGTAACTTTTTGGCTGGGGTTGGGTAAGTTAGTTTACTTAATATTGTCCACTGAATTTGACCCCGAAAGTGTTTTAAAACCACTTCTAAGGTTAAGAAGTTAAGAATAATGAACTAAAAACACTAATAGAACCTTATAGCACAATATACAGTACATCCAATCCATTGGGATCTCACAGGAATACAGAAGTGGAACTACTGACAATGTTTTAGGCTGATGAAGAGAACCCACAGGTCAATAATAAGAATTTGGGACTTTCTTGACATGAGACAAAACTGATATTGATACTACTACTTTAGCATAATTACACTGGAGATTATACGGGACAATGTTTTCTATATTTTTCATGCCTTAATGTCTGAAAAACTGCACTATATGAGATATGATATAAAAGAGTTGTTATTATTGGACTGTTGTAAGGGAGAGGATTTGTGGAACAGCCAGTAAAACATAAACATTATTCCACAGTGGCTTTGTGTTTTTTGTTTGGCATTATGCATGAGCAACACTGAACAATATATACAAGGGATTCCACCATTTTTTGGAATTTGATGGGTCATGTTATTGGATGTGACCAATGCTACAATTGAAAGGATATGCAGCTACTAAAAATCGACAGAAGGTTCAAGGTAGCATTACATTTTATATATATGAGAAAATCAAATAGAAGTGACTTTATTGATCTCACACTGGAGAAATTCTTCTCTGCATTTTAACCCATCCTATATATATATACATATATTAGGAGCAGTGGGCAGCACACATTAGGGCGCCCGGGGACCATCTCCATGATCTTCTTGCTTCGGTTTGGTCAGGACCTAAGCTGGAGGATTTTACCTATGGTGCATGTTTTGGGTTGATGGGGGAAACCGGAGTGCCCGGAGGAAACCCACCCAGACACGGGGAGAACATGCAAACTCCACACAGAAAGGCCCAGGCGACCCAGGGATCGAACCCAGACCATGCATGCAAACTCCACACAGAACACACACAGAAAGGCCTGGGCGACCCGGGGATCGAACCCAGAACCTTCTTTCTGTGAAGCGTGAGTGCTACCCACTCAGCCACCGTGCCGCCAAATATGCATACATGCATACATTCCATAACCATAACTAAAATGGAGACAAAAGAAGTTGTGTGCAGTGGGACTATTGGCGCTTGTATAATTTTCTGCAGTGTGTTTCTGCGCTTGAGTAAAACACATTTAAATCCCTTTTGCCATAAATCGTTTATTTATAGGGCTGTAAATGACTTGTAGTTTGTCTTAGCCAAAGCCCTCAGTAACAACAGTGCATGACCCAGCATTGCTTCCTCCACGCCATGCTACTTAAAAATAAAAAATCTATATAAAAACTAAAAATAAAATTAGGACATGGAGAAACAAGGGAAAAGAGGCAAAGCAGATGATGCTCTGTAACTTTGTGTGAAGTCATTGGAAAAAATGTGTAACTTTATTAAACAATACAAAACAAGAGACACTAGTGACACTTGTGGCATTACAAAGGAATGTGTCAAATCCTTGTAAAACGTAAATATAAAGAAGCCGTAAGCTGCAGAAAATGCTTTGTAAAACATAAAACGTCAGGACTTTTAGAGGTCAAAGAAGTTAACTCATTAACTCTTGCAGCCTTTACATTTTGTAGAACGATCAATTGAAGCTTTAAATCCATAGGCTGATACATATATTTATTCGGAAATAGACATGGCAAGCCTATATTTTATCATGGGTGATCCAAATCTGGTCTTCAAATAAATGATAAAATAATAAAGCCATTATTTTTTGTTGACTACATGCAAACGTCCTTGATGACATCTGTGACAGTTCAGGTCCGTGCGCTCTGATTGATGTCCCGTGTCCATAATAGGATTCTCTTTTTGGCACATGCTGCCACTCTGTGTCCCAGCGCAGACAGTGCTTTTAAATACTGCCCAGAGCCCAAACTATGAACATGTATATGAGGAGAGGAATGATGCCGTTTAAGATTATCGTTAAAGTTCTTTTTGAAATGCAAATTACTATGTTTATTTATTTGTATTTAATTTCTGAAACATTTAGTAGTTTAAGATTACGCTATCATCTCTGCTCCTTTTCCCCCGCTACTTTTGCTGACATCGGTTGGTCATAGACGGAGGCATGACAAATATATATATATATTTGAGAGGCCACTGTGATCTTTTAGCGTCTGAAGTTTTATGCAAGTCGGACATCTCATCTAATTTCTGCAGAAGCTTGGCACATTTAGTTGCGCGTGACGTGACGCGAGGCAGGTATTGTGCGAAAGGGAGCGCACCATTACGCAGGTTGTTATGACATCATCATGGGTCGGCTATAAAGCACTGCGAACCAATACACTGAGTTAGAGGAGCACTTGAGGAGCCTAAGAGTGAACGACGGATTTCAGCCTCCTACGGCGAACAGCTGATTGGCTACTGCGTCCCAGAGGAATCAATTCACTCTAGAACTCACCAGTCGCCAAAATGAACGTGTCCTACTTAGTGGCAAGTGGACTTATTGTCACTTTGCTTTCAATGAAGATTGGAGCAAAACCTTTATCTCAAGTGCAGCAAAAGGTAAGGGCTAATTTTCATCGCTTGGATCAGAGCATACCAGTTACCATAGAATGATAAAGAAAGCTGAAACATTTGGCAAACAACAATTTCAGCTGAAAATTGTGCTAAAAAACTAAATAAAATGTCAAACAAGCATTGTTCATGTAACATTTATTTTCAAAACGCTAAAAATATTTCATATTTAATGCTTATACTAAAACATGCCCATGCGTAAAAGAACAATTACGCACATCATTGTGCCAGCCTACACAACTAAAAGTAAATGTTTCTAATAGTATTGTTATTTTATTTGTCGGTGGTAGTTGTAGTCTACATATAACGCAGCACAAAGCACCTGCCTTTGCCTTGTGAGATGTGCGATGTTGTTTTGTGAACTTTACCAACATAGATATATACACTTTATTTATTTTTTATAGGCTATTTTTAGTGTATGTTTGTATTGTTTTTAAGACATTGTTTCCTTTTTATGTTTCCAGTCTCTTCGGAGTTTGCTGGGTGAGGAGCTTGCGGACTTTCTGGAGTCAGAGGAAAGGGAGAGGCAATTGGAGGCTGTGCGCTCACGGATACGGTTACTGCGTGATTTGCGCGTGGACACCAGGGCCAGGGGGATGTGGGCTCGGCTTCTTAATGACCACCCTGTGCCCAGGAGGCACAAATCAGGAAATAAAAAAGCCGGCTCTTCGTCAAGGAGTGGCTGCTTCGGACATAAGATGGACAGAATAGGAACCCTAAGTGGCATGGGATGCTAGGGACCGGAGCGGTGCTGTGAAGGTAAGGCATCTGGAACACAGATACCATTATAAAGTAAATAGTAAGTAATTCAAGGAATAAAATAGCCATATCAAATAGTTTCCTCAAAATGTTAGATTTTTTTTGTGAGAGTGAACCTGTTGAGAGTAGGGTGGGAGAAAAGAGAAGAAAAGGGAACCAGGAACAAAGATGAAGTTAAAAGAGCAATAACATGCTCTTTGCTTTGCTTTGCTTTTTGACAAGTCATTCACTCAGGGGTGTAATATGAATGAATGACAGTGACATGATCTGCTATTCACAATTATTAAGTGGTGATAAAGTAACACTAAAGCTGTGAGCGAAACCTCAAAAGAAAGTAGCTGTACTGTATCGTTGGGCTTTGAAGAAGTCCACTTTATAGGCCTTTGCTAAGAACAGCATCTGTCTCATCTGGGAGCAGACAGGATGTATCAAGTTTAAGATTAAAAGCTAGTGTGTGATAAAGGAGGGACAGACACGAAAACAAACCAGCATGTTGTGGCAGTGGGAGATCTTTCTGGGAAGCCCAACTCTTTTACCAAAGACATTTTAAGGCAAACCAGCAGGAGTTAGGAAGCTAAGGTGACGCACAATTAGTCCTGCAGCTATGGGCTCCTGTGTGCGTGCTTGTGTGTGGCTGTGGCAAACTGACAAGTCCTTAGTCCTAATTCTTTGAGTCAGTGTTTTTCATCACAGCACACTTCGTTATACAGTCACTGGTCAGATCATATCCTGCTCGCTTTAAAATGTACCCAACTGCTTAAATACATGTGTTCTTCTGTTTTTAAAATGAGACTAACACTTTTTTATATGGTTTTCTTACAGATCTGTGGACAATGGGCTTGGACAACTTATAGCTGTTTGTTCTCACCTGAGGAATAAAAAACAAAACTGAATATGTGACCGACTTCCAGTGTGAAAGTCTCCTTGACCAGAAACTACAAAGACTGAGATGACGATGCTCCGACACCCTCATATAAAACAGTAGATGCAGATACTATATCCATTTGTCAAGACATCCCGACAGAGATATAATGTACACGATGATGGACAATGGTGTAAAAACGACAGAACGCAAAGCTGTATATTGTTGCTGATGCTGCTGCTGTACATTCATGTATTTCATCTCCTCCTGCATAAATGTATTTATGTTTAAAAACTATTTATATGTTTATAAAAGAGATATTTATAAATATGTTTTATTTATGTAACATTTTGAAAGAACAAAATGCAGGTCAATTCTGTTTGTTACTTTTTTGTTTCAAATAGTTGTAAATGTTTTAAAAAATGATAAAGATTACATTCCATGTGCACTTACAGAATTCTTCTTATGTCCATTTGATTCTTTATTTGAGAGCATTTAAGACCAAAATATCTCCGACTTATGCCATAGTCATGCTCTTGTTCACACAGCAGTAATAAACACAAACCTTTAGGACATTTACTTAAACTAACGATGGCACACTTAACTCCATTTTAACAAAGAATTTAACTAAAGATCAATACGTGGACATGGAGCCTATGCAAATCAGTTTAGTTATGAAAATAAAAGAAAAGGAATATCATCTTATGGGGCTGCTTTTCTCCATTATACTCATACATTACAGAGAATAGGTTGCATTCGCATAATATTCTATTGTTTCAAATTGAGGTGGAGGGCTGGAAAGAATTCTAAGGCAAAACTCCCCTTTAAACTGCCGAATATGATATGAGAATAATTTGTAGCTCTGTAATTACTGGATTTAGTCAGTAGGTGATACAATTTTGTCACCACGCATGGCACAAATTAATGGTGTAGTTCAATTATAAACATTAAACAAGAATTCACATTTCCAGAATTCTACATTGAGGATTTTCTGTATGACATCATCTGATTATCATCTCTCATATTGTTACATTACACCCATGAGCTTCAAACTATCCTAATGTATGTGTAACCCTGGACTCAGAACACGCAGTAGTGGAAATCATACTGGGACAGGCAGGTGGTCAGTAACAGAATAAATATTATGTAGTATAGTTAGTATTATATAGGTAGGCTATTTTATGCAGTTTTGGGGGATCTGTAGGCTACTTAACGTGAGTTGTATTTTTGCTTGTTGCTTTCTTTGACATTACTTTTGAAATATAACTACTTCACTTCTAAAAAGCCTCAAAGGGTTAATTACTTTTGTGAAGGAGTTTTCGGCATCTCACTCCAGAGACTGTGTGCAGCCGTACTGTTGTTGGCAATAGTAAATATATATTTTTAAAAAATTACTTCTTCTCTTCTGCGTCATTTATGCTACAGGGTTTACTGATAAAAACCATTATAATTTGCATTAAGGCTATATTTTCTATAGCCTATTTTATAATTTAATTGAGCAACTTTTTACTTGCATCAGAGTAATATTTGACTAAATGTATCTGTAGGCTACTTCTCAAGTAATGAAATGGAGTACTTGAACCACGTGTGGACCATAGACTGTAGAAGTTCTTCTGGGGGGACTGTAATTGCAAAGTGGAAGCACTAGAGGGCAGAGTGGAGCAGACTGGACTCACACCTGTTGAGCAGCACGTGGTATTCCTGTTTAACAGAGGAATTACTATAAACTATAACGTATATGAAGATTGTGGACACTATTGTGGACACTATTGTGGACACTATTGTGGACACTATTGCGGACACTATTGCGGACACTATTGCGGACACTATTGCGGACACTATTGTGGACTATTCAACAGGATAGGATAACCTGTTGGAATCTGCTTATGTTGCAATAAACCTATAGTGAATAAAAATCTTAAGACAAATTAGATATTAGTAGATAATAGTTTCTTACAGGCTGAAGCTTGTATGGTAGCGCATACTATGAGGGGCGTAGCGGGAAGTGTTAAACAATTTGCAAACTTAGTAGATCTGTTTGCAATGCAAAATGTGCCCCTCTACAGTTGAGGCAATACTGCCACGATGTGGTGGGTTTTTACTCTACTGCCTTTTGGTTTATTTTCCCAGTTCACCCCATATACAATAGCCTACTCATTGCTAAATGCTATCTTTTGTCAGTTATGGTTACATTTGTAATAACATAGCCTACATAAATGAGGACTGCTTGTAACAGAAATAAAAGCCCTTGAACCCAGTCAAAAGCATTCAGAAGTACAGTACACGCTGGTAGTAGTAAATTCATGGCGCTTGCAGTAGGCGTGTGCACGAGGCGAGCGCGGCAGTGATTGGTGGTGCGCTCGTGTGGGAGGCGCTGTGAACGCGCTCAGGGACAAACGCAGTCCGTCTCAGTCCTTCTGTCTTTCCTGTCCAATGTCTCACTGAGCAGGCTAAGCCACGTGCATGTGCTAGACCTACATTTCTCGCTCTTTTGTAGTTATTTATGTTTCTTTGAAACACATCGACATTATGGTGAAGCTAGCAAAGGTAAGGACATTTTATACAGTTATTTTAAAATCTTGACGTTTTATGACGTTATGCTTCGGTAGATAAAGGTTTGGGGCAGGCCGTTCACTGTGTACAACACATTACACAGCAGATCGCCTAAAATATCTAATACCTGGCAGTTCGTGTCATGTTCCCCTGAGTCTTTTATCGAAGAGAAGAGACGTGTCGCCATTCTTTTTGTGAATCCCGTTTTTCTGTTTGCAGCAGCCATGTTTGTTCTGTCGTGGTGCACGCAGCCGAGCAGGCCTGCTAACGCCTCAAAATGGCACACATTAAACGCGTTCGAGACCATCTTGATCGAAGCCATTGCTTTTCAGTTTACTGTGGCCTAACTTCACCATACCTGAACAAACTGAAATGTTTTAATCGTTCTTTATAGATGTCCTCGTGTTCCGCTTGATTAAACTGGTGGCCACGACATGTGTGCGTTAGCTAGTATTGGCAAACAACGCGTGCTAGGCACACTATGTTCAAACAAGGCAACTTATTTACGTGTCTTAACTAACGTGAACAAACACGATTCCCCACTAAACCTCAAATTAACGTGGATATGCATTTATTTCTTTTGTTATATTAGCATGGTTCTGAGCGGATTAGCTTTAAGCTAACAGGCGGCCCTCATGAGCCCCACGTGGGTTTTGCGTGTGACACGAGGTGGGCACGCACGGGTGAATATTGGACATTAGACACGTGTTGCACTCTGCATTTGAGCTTTCATTTTTGGTAGTTTTAATGCCTTTGTTTATTAGCTGTGATTTTTAAAGAATACACTTATATTTGTATTTCAGGCAGCAAATAAACAAGTTACTCAGAAGAAAAAGGCACCCCCGCCACCCAAACAAGTTGAAGATGAGTCCAGTGAGGAGGACAGCAGTGAGGAGGAAGAGGTACATACTTGTGACATGATTGTAGTTATTGAAATCTTCAGGTTATTTATTGTGTGTGATACTTTTCAGGCTCCTCCACCAAAGGTGAAAAAGGCTACACCTGCTAAAGCTCCTGCCAAGGCTGCATCTGCTAAGAACGGCAAGGCTGCTAAAAAGGCAGAGAGCAGTGAAGAGGACGACGATGATGATGCAGGTAATGAGAACATTCTTCCTCCATTTCATTTGCCATCATTATATTAAGTGACTTGTTCACTGACAAGTGCTGCTATACATTTTAGACTTGGACAAACTTTCTTGATCCACAAGGGAAATTTATTTGGACACAGTAGCTCAAGAATCAATATAATGGAACATAGTTTGTTTTTTTTTTAACGGTATAGCAAATTAATTTCATATTCATTGCCTACAATCTGGAACGACGTGCTCATTTGCTCTGACACGAAGAACAGGAATTTCTTAGTTTGCATGTATTTCTAATCCTGCAGAGTCTGAAGAGGAAACTCCCCCAGCAAAGGCCACACCGGCCAAAGCTGCGACCAAGGCTCCTCCAAAAAAGACCCAAGATTCAGATGATGACGACGACGATGAGGATGACGATGATGGTGAGGACCCAGTTGCCTTTTTATAGAGAAGTATTTGCGTGAACCCTCCAGTTCTTGGCATGCATGTAGTTGTGCAGTACTCATGTGTGGTATGTACGGAGGAAAATGAAATTCAGTGCTATGTCTTCGGTGCCGGTGTGTTATGTCTGCCGGTTCTATCCTCAATCACTGGGATATACATAAAATAAAATGTATATATTTTTTAAACTAAGTATTGCGCCTTGCTCGGACTGCACCCAGAATGAATTGTGGCTCCTCTGCAGTGTTCAGTCTTCGAGTTGGTCTCATATTTGAAATGGATATGTTTTCAGATGATGAGTCGGAAGAGGAGGCGCCACCACCCAAAAAAGCCTCTGCTAAACCTGCTGTTAACCCTGTCGCCAAGGCCCCTGCCAAAGCTCCAGCAGCTGAAGAATCATCTGAAGATGACGATGAAGAGGATTCAGAAGAAGAGATGCCAGCCAAGAAGGCTCCCACTGCTAAAGCCCCAGCTAAACCTGCAGCGAAACCCAAGGCCCCAGCCGCAAAAGAGGAGTCTTCAGAAGACGATGACGACGACGACGACGACGATGGTGGGGACCACAAAGGTTATTTGTTTATGACGATTAAGGTTTTCAACATTACGATTGTTTTTCAGAGTCTGAGGAGGAAATGGACACAACACCAGCCCCTGCCAAGGCTAAAAAGGCAGGCATGGTGAAGGCAAAGGAGGAGTCCGAAGAGGACGACGATGATGATGATGACGACGACGACGACGACGACGACGATGAGGAGGAAGAAGGTATGAGGTTTAGGACAATTTAGATTTATCTAATACATCCAACATTTTGTGAATATATATTTATATTTTGGATTGTTTAATCACTGTTTTCTTCAGCTCCAGTGACTCCTGCAAAGAGGAAGGCAGAAGCCAAAAAGGAAACGCCACCTGCCAAGAAGGCAAAAACAGAAGAAGGTATGAATGTATAGAACTACTTTTTATCTTCAGTTGTTAAAAAAAATGATGATCACAAGGGACTTAATACTGATACATGATGTCACCTTATACTTTCTGAATTTTGCCAATGTATAAAATGTTCAGGAATGGTCAAAAATGAACATTCTAATGTCGTGTTTGCTTTCCCCCCAGGATTTTGTTTATTTGTAGGAAACCTTAATATAAATAAAGACTTTGATGAGCTTAAGTCTTCACTTAGGAAATTCTTTTCAAAAAACGAGTTGGAAGTTGTTGATGTTCGGCTGGGAGGATCAAAGTAAGTGGCTTTATTTCTTCCCTTGCCATTGGTCACACTTAAGAATTATTGGTTAACCCCCCCCCTTTTTTTTTTTTCCCTCCCCTGCCCCCTTAGGAAATTTGGGTATGTTGACTTCGCTTCTGAAGAGGATTTGCAGAAGGCACTGGAGCTCAATGGCAAGAAGTTAATGGGCCTGGAAATAAAGCTGGACAGAGCCCGGAGTAAAGAGAATGCACAGGAGGGGAGGAAAGGTGTGAATGAAATTACTGTACATAGAGTAATATTAACACTGATCATATTAACGCTGGTCATATTCATTGTTTCAGAAAGGGACAACCGCACCTTATTTGTGAAGAACCTTTCCTTCTCTGTAACTGTTGATGAACTTAAGGAAGTCTTTGAGGATGCTGTAGATGTTCGGTTACCCCAGGGACAGAACGGTTCAAACAGAGGGTAAGACTAACTCATAACATTACATTACGTTAATCCATGTAGTCACCTCAGAAGCACTTGATGTCTTGTATTTTCCAACAGCATTGCATACATAGAATTCAAATCTGAAGCCGAGGCTGAGAAGATGCTAGAACAAGCCCAGGGAACAGATATTCAGGGAAGGGCCATCATTGTTGACTTTGTTGGAGAGAAAAGCCAACAAAAAGGAGGCAGAATGGGAGGTGAGTGTTTATTAGCAGTTTGAACGACTGTTGTTAACGATGGTTACTAATGACTTGTTGTTCATATAGGAGGTGCGCCAGCCTGTAAAACGCTGGTGGTAAATAATCTGGCCTTCAGTGCATCAGAGGAAACCTTGCAGTCCACATTTGAAAAGGCAGTATCAATAAGAATACCTCAAAATAATGGAAGGCCTAAAGGGTAAGGTCATAATTTTGTACATTTTACTAACCGGTAATTTTCCTTCTCATGAGCTCCTCTTAATCTTCCAATGATTTTGTGGATTCGCACGAGAAGAAGAGTCAATGCACAGTTAAACGGGTTCATTCTTGTGGATGTTTCCTATGTCTGATGTGCAACAACACATCAAATGATAACAAGACTTCGTAATCTTACGGCAGCCTTGCTAAAAAAAAATTTTTTTTCCTTAGATTTGCCTTCATCGAATTTGACAGCACAGATGATGCCAAGGAGGCTTTTGAAAACCTGAACAACACTGAGATTGATGGCCGGTCGATAAGGCTGGAGTACAGCTCAAACGCTAGAGGGGATGGAGGTCGAGGGAATTCAGGTGTGTATATAAAAATAAATAAATATAAATATATATATACTGTGAAAATGTCCAGATGTGATGAAAAATTGACTTACTGATATTTGACTGAGGAAATGTAAGATAGTCAAGTCCTGATCTGGATTATTGCTATAGTCTGATTTGAACAAACCCTGGAATTGTTTTTAACATTGCTTTATGTCCCCTAAAGGTCCAACAAAAACCCTGTTTGTAAAGGGTCTTTCAGAGGACACAACAGACCAGTCACTCAAGGAGGCATTTGATGGTGCAGTTGGGGCCAGGATTGTGACAGATCGTGAAACGGGGGCATCAAAATGGTAGATTAAAGTTGTATTGTTTGCTGTTCGCTGTGTCTGAACAATGAAGTCAATTGTTAATGCTCTGTTTTTAGTTTTGGTTTTGTGGACTTTGACAATGAGAGTGACTGCAAAGCAGCGAAGGAGGCCATGGATGATGGAGAGATCGATGGGAGCAAAGTAACTCTGGACTATGCCAAGCCCAAAGGCGAGGGTGGATTCCGCGGGGGCCGAGGGGGAGGCCGTGGAGGAGGCAGAGGTGGTTTCGGGGGATTCGGTGGTCGTGGTGGAGGTGGCAGGGGAGGCAGAGGTGGCTTCGGAGGCCGTGGAGGAGGCAGAGGTGGTGGACGAGGAGGATTTGGAGGTACGGTTCAGTTTAAAAAAAAAAAAAAAAAAAATGCCAGTTAAGTATTTTAAATACTTTTATTTTTCCTCAGGTGGAAGAGGTGGTGGATTTGGCAAACCACAGGGAAAGAAGATCAAGTTTGATGACTAAGTCAATTAGTCTTTTACTTTTGAATGGACTCTGGTTCCATCATTTTCAGAGCTTTTGGACATTCCAGAACGCATCATCCATGTTTAACTTTTAATGGGCATTTTAGGCCTATATTGTATATCCCACAATGCCATCCTGCTCTGTGCCAGTAAGGTACTTTGTCTTGTACTCAATTTGAGTACTGAATGTCACTGCAGCAAACTTGCCCCATCCAACCCTGGTCTCAGTGGATGAAATATATGGTTTGCTGTGAAAATGCATTTTGTTCAATTCATGTAAAAATTACAAACATTTATTTCATTTTACCTTTTGTAAATGATACTCTTGTATCCATGTTTTGTTCTTATTGTCTTTAGTTTGCTTTAGGTGACAAGTTTTACTTGTACTGTGTAAAGCATATTTTGATAAATATGAAGCTGTGTGTAAAGTGAGTAATGTGCATTGTGCTGTTCCATCTGTGGGATGGGATGCAGTTGGTGAGTCAGGATGAATACTTACAATATTTTTAGTGCATCAACTTAATTAATCCTTATGAAAATAAATCCCAGTAGGTGGTTTTTTAAATGTGTTGGCTTTTAATGTATTGCATTGATTATTCAAATTAAAGCATTTTGTCAGGGTGCTGCAAGTTGGAGCACAGACGATAGAAAATTGGACTAAGCGAGTGTGATGTCAGTTAATGTGAACATTTTATGACCAAAATGAAGAGGGACGGCAATATTCCACTGTAGGTGAATGGAAGCCACATGTTCACTTGCTACTATGAACGTGGCGGCTTTACGTAAGCCATGTTCATTTATATATACAGTATGGTTTTGAGCTCAAGAATCCTAAATAAATGGCTGGGTTTTGCACTTGGCTGTGACTCAACACCATGACTAGGACAATTAATTGTTTTCTTGTGACGCCATAATCCGGATGTCGGACATTTTGGGGGGGATTCAAAGCACTGCAACCAGTGCACTTATGCCGCAAAGTTGGGGGAGAAAAAGGGAAAATGGTCAAGCATTGTGCGGTCCTAGGCTGTCACAATAGAACAGACAGAAAAACACCTGCAGTTCTATCGTTTACCTAAAGTAGTGAACAGACGGAGCAATTATCAAAGAAAAAGAGGCGATTGTGGATCGCCAGTCTCAAACAGAACTTGGATGGGAAAAAATCTTGACATTTGTATATGCTCAGCTCCTTTCGCAGCCGGTAGATATTTTCATACTGTGCTAATTGCTAATTTTGAACCAATTTGTAGCGACCATGTTTACATGAACACTGACTAAACTAGATCCAAGCCAGGCATAAATAGTTGTAAATACTTGTACATGGTCATTTGCTTCATTAGCCCCTACAGTAAATTGTATTACAATGTTAATATTTTAATCTTTGCAAAACGTGAATAATAAAAAGCAATATACTCCTACTTAAAAGACACATGTAATACAAGTATGCCGACCATTGCCATCACAATATGCTCGTCTCCAATGTTCCCTCTTTACACTGTAGTACCAGCCACAAACAAACTGGTTGTTGCCTCCAGACCTTTAGAGCTCTGAAGGTCTTGTGCTGTATCAGGGCTTGGGGAGAAGACCAGGTAGTTCACAGTTACAGCAGCAGAATTAACAAATTGCCACTGTCATTGAACAAACTTGAATCCATCTCATACGGATCTTCAATTAATTC
This sequence comes from Paratrypauchen microcephalus, assembly GCA_036785185.1. Lineage (NCBI taxonomy): Eukaryota > Metazoa > Chordata > Actinopteri > Gobiiformes > Gobiidae > Paratrypauchen > Paratrypauchen microcephalus. Next base: position 15,199,675 of record JAVJIX010000008.1, on the reverse strand, counting down.
AAGTTTTTTCATATAACGCTTCTTTTCTTTGGCATCCAACTTATCCCTATACAGCTGGTCAACTGTGTAAGAACTTTTGGATTCCGATGTGGAAGCTTTCTCGCGAAATTTTGATTTTTTTCTTTTTCTGCATGGTTGCTATCTAAACACAGCGTAATCCCCCCAAGATGGCCGCACATCCGGGTAATTGTTCTGTTTTTCCGTGTTCGTGAAAACGCTCTATATGGGTTACATTCAACAGCCGTGTCTCAATTCTCAGAGTGCACAGTTAAGAGTGTGGTTTTAAGGGTGCATACGTCACTTACGACGCGACAAATACTGTCCCATTTCGTTTTTGTCCCATGCACAGTTAAGTGCGGAGTGCACTCAAAACCACACTCTGAACTGTGCACACTGAGAATTGAGACACGGCTATAGACGACAATGAGCTGTCCGTTACGAGTAATTTCCAGTAGATGGCAGCATCACTTATATAATGATAAAAGTATTTGAGAACGTTGGAGTTAGTAGGGTAGTAGTTGGTCTGAGCTGGGTGGCATTTGAATAGGGAAAGATACACGACCAGATTAACGATTCGATAATCTGATGCAGGTATCACAGAGTTTATAGCAAGGCTAATTCGTGCCAGTCCCAGAAGGGCTTTTAAAACTTCACCAAAAAGCGGTGGGATTGTTGGATGAAAAAGCAATAAATACCATGAATGTGTCGAGAGAAACAAATATCAAAATATCACAAACACACAGTCACATTTCCATGCTTTCTCATCCCCTCTATCCCATGCTGTCTCATTCTCTGCTTCACACACACAGTTTACACATGGTGACACTGACACCTGGACTATTTTTTAAAGATGCACAGTCCAGTGATAGTCTTTTTGTGAGCAGGCAGAGAGTTGGGACAGTGGTGGTATGTCAGTCATCTTCAAACGTGGACAGAGGGCGCTTTATTTGTAAAGGTGCGCCCCGTGATTGATTAGCTCCTTAGCACACAATGGCATGTACCCAACTATATAAACTGTTGTATTTGACTAAAATTGGATGATCAACCCATGAGAAACAAGCTACCCAAGCATATCACATGCTTCACTATTTGTTGTTGGATTATAATTTGTTGTGTCAGAAAAGACGTTTGTTATATTAACACAAATTACAGTGTATCTCAAGTAGTAGCCCAAATTTATTTCTCTGAGTATGGTGGCCGAACCAACAGTCATCCCTGAAGACTGCTAACTTGCTTTCAGAATACTGCTCATACAACCAAGATTTGTCTTGTAATTTTGTAAAATATGCCATAATTAAATAACATGCATAGAACATGGCCAATATAATTGATTTTGAAGACAGTGGCAGTGATGGATACTTGTTTTCTAATCTCTTTCTTTTGTGTTGTGTAGTGTAAATAGTGCCACTTTTAAATACAAGCATACTTCTCTGAGGCCCTGTCCCCACGACAACGTTTTTTGGAGGAAACGGAGAAGTTTGGGTGCGTTTGGGCTTGCCGTCCAGACGGCGCCGGCGTTTTTGGGGGCGAGAACGGAGTTTTTCAAAAACGGCTTCCAGAGTGGGACACATCCCCTCAACATACAAGCGGTGTGTGACTACAGGTACCGGTTTATGGACGTTACTGTGAAGTGGGCTGGCAGTACGCACGACGCACGGGTGTTTGCCAATTCAAAGCTAAACACGTATTTTAAAACTGGAAAGATCCCATCAGTGGAAAGGCAGATAGTGGACAATGAGGAGCACATACCAATTTGAGTGTGTTGTGTGCTGTAAATAAAGAGAAAGAGCAACCATTTCTTGTCTTTTTTATTAAATGAAAATTTACCTTTTACAAACAGGCACATGCAGTATCACACACAATATATAGCTGCCCGTTGGTGATGGTCCCCGGTTGTATATTCTCGCCGAAAAGCCAACATAATGTCCGAGTATGTTTAACATTCCCGTAGTAAGATCCAAACAAGCATTTTGCCTAAATAACACGCCCAAGGTTAACGAGAGTTCTACTTGTTAATGTCTATCTAATAAAACGATAGCAAGTAATGCTAACTATCGATTTATAGGCAAAAACTCTGCTCACGCAGCGCAAATCTTTGTTCTGTGGCGTCTGTCTATGTTAGGGACGGTCAGCATTTTCACATTACCGGAGTGAGTCGCTGCTACATTGGTGGAGCAGGGGGACAAAATATATTCGCTTGTGTTGACGGCCCCTAAAGTACACGTGTTTGCTTGTTTATGAAAGAGAAATGACTTTCTGCGCATGTGCTCTTTGTAGTCCTGCGTTACTGGTGGCTCTGGCTCTTTCCGGTTTACAGCGCCACTTATCGGTGTGACATATGTACTACATCGTTTTCACTCAGCGCTCCGTGCTCATCTTGACGCGAAGGTTTTCTGATCCAACACGTGTCTGGACGAGACTTTTTTTCACCCCGGGTAAAAAAAAAAACAGGAACGTTGTCGTGGGGACTGGGCCTAAGTCCTCTTCACAATGGATCTTTGTGGGGACCCGCTGTCCTATAGCACACAATGTTCTAAGCCACTTTGCCTCAGTCCTTTATTCGTTGATATAAGAGAAAAGGGATACAGTGAGTAAGACTTTAATTGTTTGCAGACATTTTAGTTTAGTAGGCAGACACACTGGATTAACAGCGGTTGACCACTCTGAAGACAAAAAATATATGTTAAAATTCTGGGTGAAAATGTAAGGTTTTCACTTAGGCCCTGTCACCACGACAACGTTCCTGTTTTGTTTTTGTTTTTTACCCGGGGTGAAAAAAAGTCTCGTCCACACACGTGTTGTATCAGAAAACATTTGCGTCAAGATGAGCACGGAGCGCGAGTGAAAACGATGCATGTATCTCCGCTGTTGTCACACTGCATTGCAGTTAAACAGGGTTTGATGCAGCAGTGCAAATAAACTTCCAAATGTCTGTAAAATATACTCAAGTCCATTGTCCGCCATGGTTGTTGTTATCTGGTTGTTACCTGCGGAAGGCGCAGGGTTACCTTCTGGTCACCGGTCACGTGATGATTACGGAAGCGCGACGTCATCATTTTCCCAACAGTCGCGTTTTTCGCCGCCCACACGGCAACACGACCCCCGGCGTTCTCCAACTTCACTCTGGCACCCGTTTTTGAAAAACACCGTTCTCACCCCCAAAAACGCCGGCGCCGTCTGGACGACAGGCCCAAACGCACACAAACTTCCCTGTTTCCTCAAAAAAATGTTGTCGTGGGGACAGGCCCTTAGAGGTGCACTTCATAACATTGCTGGTGTAAATAAGGCCACCTGTGTATTTCCATGACAATGTTTTGCCTTTGCCTGGAATGCTCCACTCTGTGGCATGGTGACAAGCAGGTGACACCACTAGGCCAAGCTACCTGTCAGATCTCTGGAGAGGCACCTCTGCTCACAGAGAATGCATGTTTTTGATGTATTTATTGTTTCTTTTTCCCTTTTTGGAAAAAGGGCACATGTTATTTTAAAATAAAAGGTTTTGGTTAATACCATACTGTGGAACATTCCAGGCAAAGCCTGGAGTGGCAAGCAGGTAAAAATCTGGTCATACTTAAACTATTACTGTGTATCGATTGCTGTATAATGTGTCTTGTACCCAGTCTTTAGTGCATTTTAAATGCATAGCTACATGACTATTCTCCATTCACAAAACATATCAAACCATATGGTGTTGTTGTACATTCTAGAGCCAGAGACTTTGGAACAATTGACCTCAAAATCACATATTCTCTTGTCCAGTTTTCATGTCACCAGTCAAGGAATGCTCTTTTTAATTTGAGCCTTAAAACATTCCCATCTCCAGCCATGCCAGCAATGGTCCTTAGAGGGCTTTGAAGAAAATGGAGGGTTAGTGTGAAAGCCTACAGCCCCTTCTGCTAGCCCATTGACCGCTCTGACATCAAAAGCCACCTCAATTAGTGTCAACAAAGGTGCAGTTGCCTATCCACTGGCAGGTTATGAGCATACAGGCACAGATCCACACCACAGTGGGACATTTACACTGCATGTTGGTAAATGCTGGCTGGTGCCTCTGTCCTCCCGGAAACTTTTATTGCTTTGTCATACAGCCATTCTTGGCATTCCAGTGTTAATTATTACTACACTAGTATTTCTATGCTGACAAATTTAGAAATACTAGATTGAATATGTGTTTTTCCAGTCTTCAAAGGTGACGACCTAGTCTTCAGCTTCTTTTGATGTAAACTCCTTAACAAGAGGGATGCAAGGCTGTCTGTGCCACTGGCTAATCACTCACTCTCCCCATATGGAAAAAAACTTCTGAAAGTGGCCCCTTTTGCATTTTTCTCATACAGCTATATTTAAGTAGTATACATAAAGTGAACATTGAGCATGCCATTTATAAGTAATGTGCATGTGCATATGTTGCAGTTTAAAATGTATATGCCTTTTATATGTAAATCTACACAAATATACATTATATACATTATATAAATATACGAAGCCTCTCGGATGAGCGGCGAAACGTTTTCAACCAAACAAACTTTGTCCAGTTGACAAATTGAACTTCTCCTTTGATCATGGATTCTACCTGGACGACTGAGGGACTTTTCACGCACAAATATACATTATTTATTTGAAATTTACTGTAAAGGTAAATTATGTCTTTCTATATTTTTTATATGCCAAGCAATTACTGTAAATGTAAAAAAAATAAAAAGTAAAAAGAAAAAAAAGTTTTTTGTAAGACTTCTTCAGGTTTATTGAAAAGAACACATAATTTGGATAATAAAGGAGCTTAACTTGTAGACTATGTGTGCACCTGTTGGCCTACTAGAGGCACTTTCTGAACTTCAATCAAACACCTTTAAATTGCTAGGGCAGACATGGTTTACATGCATGGGTTAACGTGTTCTTGAACTATGTGTTGCAACATTAGAATTGTTGCAAATTGTGGGACAAATAAAGATCTCATCTTATCTGAAGCTGTAAGCAGTTTATATGAATATAAAAAATAGAACAAAATGTCCCGTCATAAATTGCAGTAGAATTTATTTGCTCTGACTATTTCACTTTGAAGTCTCAGGTTTCGCCAAGCTCATTCAGTTCATCACTGTCACAATAGGCATAGGAATAACGCTTAATAGTTTGACACCATTTGACTCACGCTTTGCAGTTTCGTTAAAGATAAAAGCCGTGTAAAGAGATTAAAACCTTCTGTTTTTGAGAGTGTACATAATATACAGACTATCCAGTTTCTATCGCTTTTTCTCACTTTGTCCCATAAGAAACAGAGAAGAACAACAGGAAAGTATTTCTTTTGTTCTGTGAACCGGCTTTGTCTTCTTGAGCCAAGTTAAACCACTCAACAATATGTCCACTGTTAGATGCATGACTCTATCTGCCCCATCTCTCGTCTGCCATGTGAATACACAAGCTTCAACATTAGCTGCCACACACTGAAATGCAGAACACATACGCAGGATGTAATTATGCAAAGAGTATAGACTATAAATACATTTTGGACAATGGACTATTCTGATAAAGCTACCAACAAACATAATATGATGAAAAGAGATTTCTTAATATATCACAATTATGATCAGGTGACTTGTTTTTTCTGTTTTTTTGAGTCTTGTTATTTCTGACCTATGTGTGCACATATGTTCCTCAAAGTAACTGATACCTGTCAAAATGTTCACTATTGTTGTTTGACCTAAAACTGATGTTCACATTGATGCACAAACAGATTAGGAGTAGATCTAGGACATGCTACCATTGTACAGAACATATACTATGGTCTGTGCATAGAGAGAGACTAAAGGTTTAAGACATTTATTTACAAATATGTACATTTTTACATAAACACTGAAGACATAATCACCACCCATTCTAACAAAAATCACTGAATCACTATTATCTTATTCTATATTGGCCTCTTTTAATTAAATTATCTCGTACCAGCAATTAACAGTTCACAGTGTTAATGGTAAACCCACCAAATACATGTCAAGTATTTCAGCGCATACACACACACACAGACATAAACACATAAAAAGGCAGTAGTCCAGTCCAATTCAATTTAAAAACAACAAGTGCAATAAAGTCTATCATTTAAAAAGTCGCCATTAAGGCATTTGAAAGCTGTGACGTTCCAACACTTAAAATCTTTCATTTTTACTACTGCATTGAGGTAGAATGTTTTCTCCCTTATTTATTACAATATCTTTCACTGAACAAAACTAATTGATACAGTCTAAAATTATGTTATTGAAAAGAAATGAGAAATCTCCCTCGGGTCAGAACATCAACAAACTGACACATAAAAGTCATGCATGAATGGATTCTGTACCATTTGACCAAAGGATAAATTATCACAGATTCACATTGTTGGATTCATGTGGGCTGTTTTTTTTTTTTTTTAAACTGCAAATCTACAGTAGTTTCTCAGAGGATTGAAAAAACTTAAGAACTTAAATATTAACGTATTTGGAAATTCCGGATGGAACAGGGTGGAGGCTTATCAAAAACATTAACCCCAAAAAGTCCAGTGTCACACAACTGGATAAGCAGCTACTGTAGTTTGTTCTCCTTACAAATCCACCTATAAAATTAATTAACAGTCCTTCAATTGCCAATAAAAAATACTAATAAATGTTCATAATTTACTTTTGAGCTCCTTCAGGTAGTCCACTTAGACAGGAGTTTGACATGTCATATTTGTCCATACATAATCAAAGGAGCAGTTCCATCTCAAGTCCGAATGTTCTCGTAAAGCTATAGTATTTGTGCCTTCTTGGAACATACCAGATCACTATTGACCAGATTCCACATGTGAATTAGGTCCGAGGGTAGCAGCTTGTGCACTACAATCATGCTTTTAAACAAACAAGGTTCTCTGTTTAACTTGCTACCCTTATTTTTCACCAAACCAAAGGTCTTAAAGGCATTGTGCTTGATGGGAGTAACTTTAAGCACCTCCAGGCACATGCCCAGAAACACGTCATCAATGGGATAGAGCTCCAAGGTATCTGCCGCAACATGAAGCCTCTTAACCAGGGGCCCATCCATCAGGAACCCCCCACCGCCTGCATACGGAGGGTAGAAGGTCTTGTTGTACAAAGCAGGGGGGATATAGTATTTGTTCTCCTTTTTGCGAATGGGCTTAGCTTTGAAAATCACATCCCCAACAAACAGATCTTTCACCTGGCTGCTCATTTCAAGATACTCAAAAATATTCTGAACACTCACAAAAACATCATCGTCGCCTTTGAAAACATAGCGTACATTTGGGCAGTAGGTGTGGAACCATTTCAGGAAGTGGGTTTCTTTCAGGGTCAGGTTGAAGAAGCTATCCAGGAAGTCCCACTGGAGGATGTCACCGTAGATGTAGTCCTCATACTCCAAGAGCTTCTGATGGTTGGCCCGCTCTGCCTCATTTGAAGATTTACCGAGAAGGAAAACTGTTTTGATTCGCTTTCCATCCATCACCTCCTTACCCCACGTTTTACGGATCACCTCTCTGCGGTCGTGCTCAGTTGCAATAGATTTGATGACCATAAGTAGATAGATGTCTCCTGAGCATTTTTCTGGGTGGTTGAGAGTCATCGGAAAGTATCTACAATGCCGGTAAAGCAGGAACTGTTTGAAGTTTGCCTCTAACCCCTTGAACCACTCTTGGCCTGACAGGTTATGATTTGCACTACAGTTGGTGCTTGTGATATCCCAGGTGGTTAGTCGGTTGTCACGTGTAACAGTGGAACTCTGTGTGGTCACAGGCTTACTCGACTTCCAGAATGCCTTAAAGCTGTTGTTCTGTTTGTCATCGTAGTCAGCAGGTGATTGCATGCGGGCCTGTCTCTCTAGTTCAAAGGGAGCACCCATATTGATGCTCCCGAGCTGGACAACAGTCAGTGCCAGCACAGCGAAGATGAACATGAGGCTCACCCTTTTGTACACCCTCCACCGGTCCCGGTTGTTCATCCTATAAGGGAAGACACACATTATAAACTACAGACATGTCGAAAACCTCACTCACAAACAGTTTAATTAAAAGTTACAATCTATTCTTTTACCCTTAGCCTTGAAGCAATAGTTTCAATATAAACTGGAAAGAGATAATAAACTGTAACCACCATAGCTATTCCTCAACTGTTTTTATTCACAACAATGGAAAGGTTATTCAAAAAGCCTTGGGGAATAACATTAAGAGATATGATGAGGGATATGCGTCTATGCGTAACTGTTGTGCCTAACCTAAGTGTGGTAATAAGTGTCCCAATAAAAATCTGTGGCTCAGCGTAACTAAACCTACTTTCCAAACACATTTTTTCTCGTGATGTAAGCCCCTGCACTGCACTTCAGACCCTCACGTTCGCAGCGCATCATGCTGGGGCTCGTTCCTCCGCGACCCCCGGGGCACTCCCATGTTAGCTCGCTTTCTACCACAAGACAGCGAGTTTTACCCTAATTGTGAAGGGAGGTTATGTCAACAATGCTTTAAAATAGTCACCAGGACCGCTCTCCAAATTTTAACAAAAACCCCACTTTCACAATGAACAAGTTTATATCTAAATAGACAACGCGTATTGGTCTATTAATTGTGTGCGTAAAAGCTACTTTTACGCACACAATTAATAGACCAATACACTAAGCAAGCCTTACATTTTGAACTGACAGCGTTAGAACATACTAATAAACACACATTTTAAGAGTTTATGATTGGCTACTTACATTTTGCCTTCTGTAAAGTGCGTCCACAGAAAAGTAATAGCTCCAATTAAAAAAAAAAGATGCTGCGTAAAAGTCGGTCGTACGGTGTGTATATTGGTATTTCAATCAAAAACGTTTAGATAAAATTGCTTGTTAAAAAATGTCCAAGAATATAGGCATAGACGTGCGCTGAGAGCTGCTGAGATGTGCTGACCGTTCTGGGAACCGTTCTCGTTTTAAAGCAGAGAGGCTCTTACGTAGCGCACTCAGGGAGGAGGTGGACGGATATTGGCGCGCGTCCTTTCCACGGCACTATAGAGCGGATCAGCTGTGTCTGACAGTGACGGACTTATTGTGTTCTTTTGTGTGGTCAGCGTGATTAAATAACACGATGTTGCAACAGGTTTACTGTAAATACATGTACAGTGATACCCTTTCGCAAACTGGTTTCAAGGAGTATCCCATCATCAACATCCAAACACATTGTAATCAGAATCTCAAATAATGTATCTTGTGAAGTGCTACTTCAAACCACATTGCTCAAGTATTTATTCAAGATAACAACTAGGCTATGCTATAACATGTTTCAAGTAGACCTATCAAGTAGCTGTGTTAAGAGGTCTGACAAGTGATTCATTGTAAGTGATACATAATACATGGATGGATTCTAGTAAGCCTATCAAACAACAATGGTCAATAACTATACCATCATACCGTCAAAATAACAGTGTCTTTACATACCCTATTATTTTTGACGGTATGATGGTCAATAACTATACCATCATACCGTCAAAATAATAGGCTGAGTAACGACACTATGGTGAAATAATGTACATAATCCAATAACAGACCAATTTTGAATTCTTTCACATCTTAAATTTAGGGTTAGGGTTAAAAACTAAAAAACTTAATTGATCCACAAGGGAAATTATTTGGTCACAGTAGCTCACTCATCACAATATATTATAATAAGAAATAAAATAAAATAAATTCTAAATAAATAGCAAACATTGCAAGAAACCTGTGTCAAATAGGGCATAATTAAAAGCTATCTAGCTATATGAAACCACATTAGTGCTTCCAGGTACATGTAAACATATGAAAGCTGATGTCCTAAATGTCTTCACATCGAGTAGGACAAACTGAACACAGATACATTTGCACAATGACAGGCTCTGGGTGGAGTTTAGGAGGTAATTATAGCCAGCTGCTCCTCAGAGATTTAACTCTATCGATATTTAGTGTGCGAAGCTGGGAGCGAGAGCATCTTTGGGTCACGCGCTTGGTACAGAGAAAGAGATCAACATTTGTTTTTCCAAATACATTTTAAATGTCAGCCAAACACACAGTAATTATGATATATTATTTTCATGGTTTTCCCTACTGTTCATTCTTGTTTGGGGTAATTAGTATTGTAGCCTTTAATTAGCTATTTTTGGCCACACCAAACAGTAAATATATATTTTATATTTGTAAAATCCACGAGTTTCAGAGAGATAAAAATGGGAAATTCTGACAATTCAACTCAAACATTGTAACTTTTCGAAAATGGTGTGTATAATCAGGAAACCAGACAATGACAATGAGGACAATGAGGACTCAATGTAACCGATATGTGAAAGTTTGGAAAAACATAAAAATAGAAATGTGAATAGTTGCAGTGGCAGTCCTACACCTATGCCCTGTCGGCCTGTATCCTAGGACCGCTCCTGCCCATTTGGATGCATGGCTGACATGTTTCCCAGGTCAACTTAGATCCCTCACAGTGGAGTCTACTTGTGCTGCTTATGTTACCGAGGGTTCTCTGTGGCCTCCACCATCTGTCCAGAGGCATGTTTAAGGAGACGTGATGAATCTAAAATTGACTTCTTTGGGTACATTGACTGTAATGTTAGTTTTAAGCTTTGCTATTGGCATTGTTACTGTGGATATTTCCATGGAGACAAAACTATCCTTATTCTTTCTTTACACACCTCAATAAAGCAACAAACTTGATGTAAAGCAGTTAATTAGCACGGAAGGCATGAAAAGACAAACCACTGTTCTCATTAGTTCATTGTCCACTATAGGTGTTTTTTTTTTGTTGTTGTTTTGTTTTTGTTTTTTAAATCAGTGCTCTTGTTTTTTTTTTCCTTCACTGCAAAACTTAAAGTTTAATTTTTAACTTAAATCACATTGTCATTTTTCCACCATGTTAGCTAATAGTTAAATTGTAATAAGCAGTTCACACAGTGGCATGTCCGGTGCTCCTCTGACGTCAGCTCCAGGTCCTGGTGTTAATGAGCCATCACAGAACAAACTCCACTCTGTCCACACAATCATTTTTATCAGTTTGCTACTTTCTTTCACCTGTTGTTTGACAAAGGTTTCCTGTATTTGACCAACTGTAAACTTGAGTTTGGGCGTTACTGCTGGGACACTTGATGACAAGACCTGTTACACTGAAAGAGTTTTAAACGAGCTCACTTTTGGATTAAAGGTAAGATATGTAAGTTTTCTGATGTGGGTACATGGCTTGATTGTCTCATGGAACTGTTGTCGTGTTGCCTCTAATGTTCAGTATAATCATTTACACATATTTTTAGAAGTAAGAGAGAAAAGAAAAAAATGCCAAGTCACTTATTGGTCTCTGTGGACATAGACAAGTTTTAGGCATGGGCTACGTTCAGACTGCAGCCTGAAGGGACCCAAATCTGATTTTTTTTTTGCCTGTATCTGATCTTTTAATGACTGTCTGAACGACACAGATCCGATTTTTTCAAGTGCGACCCAGGCTACTTGGATATGTGGTCCTAAAACCGATACATATCTGATCTTTTGACATGTGACTTCAGTCTGAACAGCCAGGTCGCATTCATCCGACCTGGGCGTGTTTCCTCCAGCGAGAGTGGTACAAATAGGTGCTCACAAATGTACGTTCTTCTCGTCATGCGAAAATAGTATATGAACTCTGTGTCAGTGAAGCAGCGAAGCACATAGCAATCCCACCATTCCTGGCTGCAACTCCACACCCACACGTTCATTTCTACGGACGTTGCTGCCACTGCCCCACAAAACGCCGTGGCCAAAAACCTTGTCCTTCTCCTTCTCAATCTCATCCTTTAAAGAAATAAGTTGTACATGTTCTGGCTCCGGTACGACAGCAACTTTAGGCTACTTCCGTAAACATTGAGCACGATGGCTGAGTGTGAGATTATCGTGTCCTCCAAAGCGCATTTGGGACACTTTTGGGGTGTTTAAAGTTCACACTGGAGATCACATACAAGTCGTATTTAACTGGAAATGTGACCGACCTCGCAAAAAAAATCGGATTTCACAAAAAAATCGGAATTGAGCATTAAGCCCTGCAGTCTGAACGTGGCCATAGACTGTATAAAGAAGTGGACTAAGGGAGTGTGATGTCCCCCATAGCCTTCCGCTTCAGTCAAATGAAGCTCATTGAGGCCTGAGGTTATAGTGGCAAATTTGGAGCCCAGTGACATATTTGGAATTCTGACTGCGAGTACCATATATATACAGTAGCAACCAAAGAGCCAATCAGGGGCGAGACTCTTGAAGGTAGAGCGCGAGCTTAGCAATGCTGTCAACCAAACATGTTGCTAACACTAGCGGGAGTGATCTCAGAGAAAGAAGGCACCTGGTTTTGGCTGTTATTAATGTTCATATTTTGATTTACAGACAAAATTGTGAAATAAAAATATCACGATACCAGTCACAGAGAGAGGGGTGACAGTTTTTCAATAAAGTAAATTGGAGCCAGAAACCAAAACTGTTAATGCCCCTTTAAATGCTGGCAAACCAGAGAAGTTCTGTTCTGTTGATCACTGTTTATAGTTATTCTCAAAATGCTTACTACATGTACCACTGGAAGTATGCAGGCTTTAGTACTTATGGAGTTTTACACGTCCAGTTTTTGAGAGGAGAGGAGGAAGAGGATTTTTTAGTTTTGCATGAATGTTGTGGTGTGCTTTTTCTAACCCTTTTTTCTACATGTATAACTTTTTTTGAACTGGTATTTAATAAATCCTTCATCATGAACAGTATATCTGTTACAATGTCTGTCCCCATTTCAACCAGTCTTCCGCCTCACTGTTACCGATGGGAAAGAACAACAACCTGTATCTCCCTGTGCTTCCAAACACAATTTTTTTCTTTTCTTTTTTTCTTTACAGTGCACACAGCTGTGATCCCAAATCCTCTTCCTCCTCTTCTTTCTCCTTTTCCTGTCCGCTCCAGTCATCCTTCACGGGGCCATGTGCATCCTGTTGCCTGGCTGGTGTGTTTTTTCCTGATGCTGTGGTGGATCTGGAGCAGGGTGCCGATGGACAGTGTGCTCAAGCAAAATTTCCTACATGAATGTTTGTCGCTCAGAGAGGGAGTGAGGGACAATGAGTCACAGCAACAGGATGTAGCCTTGCAACGGTTTAATTTAATACAATGAAAGAGTAAGCAATAAAGCAATAAAACAAAAACAAACAAAAAAAGAAAAAAAAATACTATGATAGAAATGTTTTGACTGAAATTATTTAAAGGAAACATCATGTAACTTTTAAAGGTCCCATGGCATGAAATTTTCACTTTCTGAGGTTTTTGAACGTTAATGTGAGCTCCCCTACCCTGTTTAGCCAACCCCCCCCCCCCCCCATGGCTAAAAGTTGCGAAATGTCTAAACTGAGCATTTGCGGTCCTTTTCTGCGTTACACAAAACCAGTGTTGAAACGGGCGAGTTCGGACAAGGCACCTTTTTGACGTCAGATCGGCAAATGCAGCTCCAGCCCCTCCCTCTGTCTCCGCTCAGCGTCCCTGTATATCCCGCCCAGAGAGTTTGGACTGTGAATGTGCTACGCAATGCGAAATGCGTTTTTTTATTTGCCTGGAGGCACGTCCGAGTGTTTCTAGGCTCGCAAGTCCCTTACCTGACCCTCTGGACCTCTGAAATACCAGTGGTTTAATTTTATTTTCTGTGTAAATATGCTTTTTTCATTGCAAAGTCTCCCATCTGTCTTCCTGTGTTAAACACGGAAACGAGCAGACAGTGGTGCCGAGCTGCGAGCTCCTTAGCCAATCTCTCTGTCCTTCTCATTTGCACTGAAGCAGCAACACTCAGAATAAAGCATTTTAGACACATATCTAGCCTCATGAAGACTGTCAGAGTCATATCTCATGCAGTGAGTGTTGATTTTGAAGAAGGATTCATTTACAGTATTAGGGAACCATTAAGGAGCCATATAAAAGCATCAAGAAGTACCATGTCATGGGACCTTTAAAAGGTTTAAACCACGGTGAAATGTTCCTTTCTCAACACTTTACTCAATGTTTTTTGACTGATTCATGCATGTTGAATAATCTTCTACTGGCATGCATTCAAGGCTTGAGTAATCAAAAAATATGTTGTCACCTATCCCCTATCTCTGCCCACTTCTCTTACTTAGTTACTCAAAATAATCAGACTCTGGGTTATACATTTAGAGTTAAAAAATTTCAAAATTTTCTGTAATAAAAACATTAAGAATCTGCTGATCGCTATGAAATGTCACAATGAAGAGCCGAGGCAGTTTTGAACAGGAAGTCTGTGGGCCTGTTTCTATTATTAAACTGCTTTAAATCAATATTGTGGTTTACAGTGAACAAAATGTAAAATAATCTACTTACGAAATGCAAAATAGCTGAAAAACATATACTATGTCTTGTTTATGTGTAACATAAAGGCATTAAACACTCACATGATAAATAATCTGATAAACATCTGAAGATCAGATCATGCAAATGTTCTTCCAGTGCATAATTCATTCACTTTTATGTCACAAATTTAATGATACATTTTGCCAACAATTGTCTCATTTTCTAGTAAAATTTCAATGTTAATATTAGAGATAAGTAAAAAAAAACAAAAAAACAAAACTGAATATTAACTGTATATTTGCATATACTGTAGTATATAGTCTGGTTATAACAATGAAATTGTAGCTGACGACACATGGGAACAAGTACACTTTCTCTTTGAATTGTGTCAAATTGTCTGAAGTCTGTTTTAATATAATCCCAGGTACAAAGGTTACTACCCGACAGTCGCCATACATTGAGCCCATTCTCTCTCACATCGCTCTACACAATATTGTGTGTTATCTGCCATCTCCCCAGTGGTGTCCACCCTAACCCTTATTGAGATGAGAGTGTAATGGGATCCGCAGAGACCCTGACCTGTACAGTGCCATTGTGTCTGGAATAGAAAAGTCCAGAGATCGAGACCGAGATATTAACCTGTTAATATATTCAGATCTTTTCCTGTCTGTAAGCTATAAGGAAACTTTCTCTTAAGAAGCACTTGTTACAGGAATGCATCCGCTGCGTTCTTGGCAGGTGACCTAACCTGGCCCATATTTACTATAAAAAAGGCCCCACCCCCAGATGACTTGCAGACAGTTATCTATTGTTTATATTTACAAGACCTGACAGTGGCTGTAGTAGAAACATGAAATCCATGATAGACTGAAGAGGAAGTTTTCCATCCACTGTTGACTTAAGACCACCCGTGAGGCTATGGAAAGGATTACCTAGTGGTGAAAGAAATATCCCAAATATGTAGTTAAGTAAAGAGACTGTTGGGCAAAGCTAAGTAACTCGAGTTTAAGTATAAAAGCCTAAAAATATGCCACATGTGTATAGTTGGCATAGAACCTATGGATACTACTAGAATACATAGTTGAGTACAAACAGTCCTTTCAAGTTAAATTGTGACTAAATCTAAACTCAATGCTATCAGACTGCAAAAAATAGTAACACTGTTCAGGCCATAGACTGTCCAACTAAAGACTGCACGCTTTGATCAAAGTCAGAAAATCAAATCATGAATCACAATATGAAGAGGTTTTATAGCCAGACTGTAGAAGAAACTATATGAAGTCTGAATCAGTTTTCAGTGCAAAAACTTTGTGGTTCAAGTTAGACAGTCCTGATGTCTGTTGATAAAATGAACAATTTTGGATATATTTAAAATTTTGTTACATAAATGGCTGTGTAGTTTTTTAAACATTTTGTCTTGCTCTCAAACAAAGATGTGTTATTTTTGTTTGTAATGGACCCTAGGATGGATGGATCCAAATGGAAGCTAAAGGGGATCTAAATGAAGAATAAAGTTTCCTAAAGATCCTAACGGTATCTGACATCACAGCACATGCCTAAAGGTGTTGTAGCTTTAATTACTAATGCATAGATATAAGTTAATACATTTGATTGCGTTTATATTTTGACTTGAAAGTGATTTTTACAGAGGATAAATAGTTTTACAATTTGCGCCTGCAAGATCAGTCAGCTCATTCTGATATAATTTGTATTTTATGTATTTTTAGTGTGTTTCTTACAACAACTGAAATTAATCATTTTTTGTAGTAATTCATATAGTACTAGACTTATATTAAGTTTCATAAAATGTGTCAAAGTGATGGAAAAATTATTCTGAATCTATTGTTATAATAAGTTTACCTGCATTCCATGTTACCTGCCTGGAATAAGTGTCAGAAACTCCCAGTGTCCCACCTCCTTTTCAGATACGCATGTGCTGGGGGGGGTTGTTCCTCAGTCACCATGAAGGAATTTACAGCCCTCCAAAGAAAAAAGTAGCCGGAGGGGATCTTTGTTTCCCTGTTCCTTCTTTTACACCTTACCCCTCCCCTTGTTTCCAGCAGCTGTCAAGTGACTATGCTGCTCTCTCAAAGAGCCCTAGGAACAAAGGGGATGTGAGCAGGTCTGTTATGGATGTAAACACCCACCTTCCTCCACTGCTATAGGCCCCACTATATGTTTGCTAAACAGTCGCCAGTACACGGTTAAGTAGGGGTATGGACAAAAGTCACTGGTTTTCAGGTGATATTAAATTACAGGTGAGCAAAAGTGTAAAGTCACGATGTTGGCTATTAAAAAGTGAACTTCCTTTCAAATTAACTTATTAATCTGTTATAAAAAGCAAGTTTTATTACTACCACTAAACACTCACACATCCACCACATTAAAATGAGAGATTACACTCATAAATGAGATTAAACTAAAACTAAATCAAGAACAAACCTTTGACTAGAGCAACAAAAACTAAATAAAAACTAGAACAGGACCAAACCAAAACACCAAAGCACGAAAACAGAACCAAACCAGGAGTGAGAACAGTGTGCTTACCACCAATGAAATCCACCAGTGTTTGTGTAAGGTGGAGCTGCATACAATAAAAGATTTATAAAGTTTTAATCCATTTAAAAAAGAGAGAAATATTTAGTCTACTTACTGCAATGTTGTTGTCAAAGGTGGAACACTGATATTTGAGTTGAGTAATTCAGTACAAGTATTCTTATACAACTACAAAGAAAGTTAAACTGTGAAAACTATCAATCTATGAATTGACAACGATGCCTGTGTCAATGTTAATATGAAAACCACTTATTAAGTATTGAAAGCAGAAGCAAATGAAACTATGTTAATACACACACACAGCACCAAAATAGTGACTCAATTTTTGACACTTGAATGTGACAATTTGTCTCGGATGAACCCCAATTTTAACCCTGTCTTTAAATGTCTTTAAGCTATGTTATAATGTTGTCACCTCCACAAAAACATACCTGGACTTGTGTTTTCTTTCATTCACACATGTTTAGTAACCCTTTATTATTAGTCTGTCTATATCTCCAAATCTCAAAATGTTGTGTTCCACCTTCTGATGGCATGCAGCGGTAGTTTCCAAGTTACCAGCTACATTTGACCTTTTTCAGTAAAGAGTGGAAATTCCAGGTCTGAAATGATCCAGATGATTCTAGTTAAGGTGTATGGAGTTTAAAAACACAATGGAGCAGTTCCTATATTACCTGTTGACATCACAAGGTAGAACAGAGTGTTAAGAGCTCAGATAATACACAGAGCTTGTGTGTTAAACATGTGAGAATGAAACAAAACACATCACCAGGTATGTTTTGTGGTGAGAAAACAACATGAAAACATAGATCAGAGAATACAGCGATATGGGCCATACATACACTACATAAAGGGTTACTTGTTAGTTCTAAAGGACTGGTGGGGAGGAAATGCTGTCTCCCCTGCACTGGCGTCACCATTTATCAGTCATACTCATGGCTGTCTGCTGATAAACCCATCTGAGCGGTACTTGTGTCACTCAGGGTCTCCAGGGGCATCAACCACTTCTGTTTGCAACTTTGAGAGACAGATTCCAGCTTGGTGGCATATTAAAACTTTACAACCTTCTAAATACTCTTAAGGGGCCGTCTCATTGTGCTAAATGGTGTTGTAAGTGTGTTTTCCCATGCCTGTGAGCGCCGTCTCCTAGCTAGTCCGTATCTGCTCTGTTGTTTGGATAGAGTAGTGGTTTCCTCCAGCTGGACAGAGTGAGTGTGGATGAAGCGAAGGGTTACACAGCCACCTTGCCCCAAGTGCGTCAGTGCTGTCATGTGCATGTGGTTTCCTTAGATTGTATTTGTACTCCCAGACATCATCCTCACTCGTTTAATGCTAAATATGTCGAGGCACAAGGGATGACATTAGGGAGGAAGATGGTCAGAATGTTTAGCTGGCTATAGTTTCTGTTGAAGTGTCGAAAAGTGTTGATTTGTGTGTTTGGGATATGGTTTGCAGTTTAAAAATGTATTGGTAGTAATGAAGACCACAGTGTTCAAAGTCAAAGTGTACTTTATTGTCAATTCACTATGTAACAGACATTACACAGAGGACTGAAGTTGTGTTTCACCAGACAACAAATGTGCAATCTAACTAAAAACACACACACACGCACACACACACACGCACGCACGCACGCACGCACACACACACACTTAGCTACACTCATGGACATGAAGTGTACACAGGCATCAACAATAAATAGACATAAGACATTCCGGCAAGCATATACTCTTCCGACAAGAAGGAAAGTTCAAGGTGGGATGAATGTGCAATATGTAAGGCGCAAAAGTGAAGGTGCAATTCGTAAAGTGCAAGAGTGCTGAAAGCTGCATGGACATCAGTGTGTGTAAGATTGTTTTTTGTTTCTTTATAATGATTCACTTGAAAACGTTGCTTTGAGTTAAGAAGTCTAGAGAGCTGCAAGATTATTCACAGTTAAATTGTTTTTTGAAAGGCTATGATTAGCAACTGGGACAACTTCTATTATTCAGGTAATTATGTCCTGTGTTTATGAAAATGAAATTATGAAAATGTGTGTAAAATCTGCACAGGACTTTAACCACATGCTTTGAGTTTTTGTATTAGTTTAACAGTTTAGTGTTCTTACAAGTTAATGCTCTCTTAATCTGTTTAATCTCTCTTAATCTGTGTACTGTGAAAAATACATTTTTTGAAAAAGCTACACTATATTGGCCTGAAAATAGATGAACACAGAAAACTTAATTGCTTGAATATCCGTAGTTATTTAGGTACTGTATATGTATATATTTGCTAAGTTGCAGGTCAGATCTGTAGAGATGACCCTGCTCAGGATAAGGCATGTTGTTCAAGGTACTGTTGAAAACATCTCCATGGAGACACAAGGAGGTGACAGACCCTCCTCCAGAATTTACATAGTGAGTCTTTAAATAAAAGTAAAATAAAATAAAACACATGCAAGCTCGCAAAAGGACAAATGGGGAATTATTGTGGGGTTTTGTCATATTTGTTATTCATACCCAAAGACAATTTCAACAATCTGAAGTATTTGAACAATCTGATGTATCTGAATCATCTGAATTATTTGAACAAGGCTAAGTTATGATAAAGCTCTGCATGCTTGACTTCATCCCAGATGTAACATATTGTAACATATGATACTCAATACCCACATGTCATAACACGTGCAAAATGTGTGGAATTATTGCCAAAGGGGTTAATTTTTATCCCCTTAACCAATCTGCAGTAGAACTCCTTGTACTGCTCCAGTTTGCTTATTGAACTGGTGTCACGAGCCCAACCAAGTGTGATTTAGTGCATTTATTATAAAATGTATGAATCTATTGTAGACATTAAGAATTGAATACACTTGAAAGAAAATAAAATGTGGCATACTTTTATTTACAACCATAATGAATTATGGTAAATGGCAGGATTTATGTACAAAAGAAATCTAAAAACTATACTTGTACACCTCAACACGTGCAAATATTTAATCTCAACAATAACTAGTATTCAAGTCTTTCATAGATATTGATATACACTAACAAGCAGCATATGAGTCCTACAGTTCATGAGTCAGTGCAGACCTGTGTCATTTAAACAGTCCTACTGCATAAGTTAAAAACAACTTAAGTCTTTATCAGTCACTCAAAATCCTTATTTACAAAATCATTTTTTTAAATTTACATTCATTGGGAACACTGTACATTTAAGACACGTACCAATGTTTTAATTACGTTACAGAAAATTACTTAAACAAATATATTGGGCTGTTCAAAAAAATAGCAGTATCTCCATTATTCATTACAAACTTTAAAGATCCCATGACATGGTACTTCTTGATGCTTTTATATGGCTCCTTAATGGTTCCCTAATACTGTAATGAATCCTTCTTCAAAATCAACACTCAGTGCATGAGAAACAGAGATAAGATGAGAAAGAGTCATAAATGTCACTCTGGAACACTCCATTATGGGCGTTGTTGCTTGAATGCAAATGAGGAGGACAGAGGTGGCCTATAGTAGGGGGTGGGGGCGTGGCCAAACTCTCCGCTCCGCTCTGTGACCCACTTCCGTGTTTTTGCATGGGGGGAGAGATGAGAAGCCTTCCATTGAAAAATAAACACATTTCCACAGAAAATAAAATTAAACCACTGCTGTTTCAGATATCCACAGGCTCAGATAAAGGACTTCCGAGCCTAGAAACACTCGCAAGTTCCTCCAGGCAAATAAAAAAACGTATTTCGCATTGCGTAGCTCCTCCGCAGTCCAAACTCTCTGGGCGTGATTTACAGAGACGCTGAGTACAGACAGACGGGGGTGGAACTGCATTTGCATTTCTTTTTTCGATCTGACGTCAATAAGGTGCCTTGTTCAAAATCGTCCATTTGAGCTCTGATTTTTTCTAACGCAGAAAAGGATCGCAAATGCTCAATTTAGCCTAAACAGGGTAGGGGAGCTCACATTAATGTTCAAAAACCTCAGAAAGTGAAAATTTCATGCCATGGGACCTTTAAAAAAAGTAAAGATTTAGCATTCTTGTGAATCAGTAAACTAATATTTAGTTGTATAACCACGTTTTTTGAGAACTCCTTCACATCTGTGCTGCATGGAGTCGACCAAATTCTGGCAGGTATTCCAGCCCAAGATGATATGACAACCTTCCACAATACCTCTGCATTTTTTGGTTTTGCCTCAGAAACAGCATTTTTGATGTCACCCCACAAGTTTTCTATTGGATTAAGGTCCGGGGATTGGGCTGGCCACTCATTTATTTTGTTGGCCTGGAACCAAGTTGCTGCTCGCTTACGTGTTTGGGATCGTTGTCTTGTTGAAACACCCATTTTAAGGGCATTTCCTCTTCAGCAAAAGGCAGCATGACCTCCTCAAGTATTTTAATATAAGCAAATTGATCCATGATCCCTGGTATGCGATAAATAGGCCCGACCCCATAGTAAGAGAAACAGCCCCATATCATGATGCTTGCACCACCATGCTTCACGGTCTTCAGAGTGAACTGTAGCTTGAATTCAGTGTTTGGGGGTCATCTGACGAACTGTCTGGGGCCCTCTTACTTTCATCAGTCCACAAAATGTTTCTCCACTTCTCTTTAGGCCAGTCCACATGTTCTTTGGCAAATTGTATCCTCTTCAGTACATGTCTTTTTTTTAACAGTGGGACTTTGCGGGGGCTTCTTGCTGATAGGTTAACCTCACACAAGCATCTTCTAATTGTCACAGTACTCAGGTAACTTCAGACTGTCATTGATCTCCCTGGAGCTGATTATTGGCTCAGCCTTTGCCATTCTGGCTATTGTTCCATCCATTCGAATGGTAGTCTTCCTTTTTCTTCCATGTCTCTCTGGTTTTGCTTTCCATTTTAACGCACTGGAGATCATTTTAGCTGAGCAGCCTATCAATTTCTGCACTTCTTTATATGTTTTTCTCTCTCCAATCAACATTTTAATTAAAGCACACTATTCTTCTGAACAATTTCTGGAACGAACCATCTTTCTCAGGTTCAGAGAGCACTGAATGTACAACATGTGCTGGCTTCATCCTTAAATAAGGGCCATCTGAGTGACACCTGTTTCTTCACATAACGAATGAGCTCACTGATTGAACTCCAGACTGCTATTATTTTGAACACGCCCCTTTCAATTAATTATTCAATTACACACACTCAGAAGCATATCATATGAATATTTATCATATCATGAATGTTGGGTCTGTTGGTTTCTCTGGCTCTACTACACCTACTAGTAAATTATTTGCCATGTA
Source organism: Paratrypauchen microcephalus (assembly GCA_036785185.1). NCBI lineage: Eukaryota > Metazoa > Chordata > Actinopteri > Gobiiformes > Gobiidae > Paratrypauchen > Paratrypauchen microcephalus. The sequence continues at coordinate 15,177,546 of JAVJIX010000008.1, read as the reverse complement.
ATTATATAAATTCTACCAAAAATAGCGATTCATCTGGTTAGTCATGCTGGACTGCTGTTATTTTGAACACAACTTGTACGTCAACCTTGGCATGATTATTGACACACAGATTCAAGTTTACGATGGACACAGCAATTTACAAACATAATATGTAGACACTTAAAAGCTTAGAAGATGAAGGTAATAATTAGCAAAATGGAAGATTAGTCAGGAAATAGCTCCGTGAATGGAGAGGCTGAGGTGAATGAATACACAGGGCCCAGGGGGAGGGACAGCTCCAGACTGTGATTATTGTCTGACCCACTATAAAGTTACAGAACAGGTCTACGCTGCTGCAGAGGAGGTCAAAAAAAAAAAAAAAAAAATGCAACCCCCACAATCCTTTGCATTGTTCTGGCCCCTCCCCCTTCTACCTCCCTGTTGGTGAGGCTGATCTCCGACCATCTCTGCGCCTCATCACCACTGGCCAGGGATGAGGTTTCAGGAAGTCCCATGCCGTGGAGGAGATAGTGGAGCTCCATGGTGACAGGTCCCTCCTCACCTCCTCTTGGACTGACCGCCTGCAGGATAAGAATAAGGAGTGGTAAGGATAAGGAGTGGAGGGGGAGTGGAGTGGGGGTGATGAGGTGCAAGGGAGGTATACAGAGACATTAGGGGGAGGTATTACAAGATGCATCAGGTGAAAGTTACATAATGTGAGATAATAACAATATCCAGTGGCAGACTCCATGAGGTGGCTGTACATGGTCTACTTCTTTGGATTATAGTATGAGCAACTTCTTCCCCACAAAGGGATTTTTTTCTGAAATCAGCATCTCTACATGTATTACAGCCATTCCATTCCAGCGTCTGTTGAATTCCAACACAAACACAAAGCTGAGCTACTTCAGTTCTTGCACCAGAAGTAGAATAAAGTCACCCAAGAACAATGTGAAAGACTTGTGGAGAGCATGCCAAGACGCATGAAAGCTGTGATTAAAAATAAGGGTTATTGCACCAAATATTGATTTCTGAACTCTTCTTTAGTGTAAACATTAGTATTATGTTGTTTTAAAATGAAATTGATCTTGTTTCTTTGCATTGTTTTAGGTCTGAAAACATGTATCTTTTTGTTATTTTGACCATTTATCATTTTCTGCAAATAAATGCTCTAAACGATAATATTTTATTTGGAAATTGGGGGAAATGTTGTCAGTAGTTTATAGACTCAAACAAAAATGTTCCTTTTGCCCAAACACATACCTATAAGTAGTAAAATTTGAAAAACGGATAATTTTGCAGTGGTCTCTTATTTTTTTCCAGAGCTATATATCACCCATCCTTTCTTTATGGACCGAGATTTGATTATAGATTTGACCTTGAGAGATTATTTAACCTACACTAGGTTACAATAACAAATAATTACATCCCTAGCGCAAGAAATCACATAATCCAGATGCCCTTCTCAACAACATTTGTATGAATATTGGACAAATTAGTTATACATACTTCTAGATTATTGTTTACTCTTTCCCATTTCAGCCTAGCATGCGATTAATACCGACACATGACAATGGAAAATCAAATTATAGATGTATGAACAATCAATCAATCAAACATTATTTATAAAGCGCTTTTCATACAAAAAATGTAACACAAAGTTAAGCTATTGTTATACTGAGAGAGTGGGCCAGTCACCTATACCTCCCTCCAGTGAAAGTCTGTTGTAGTCTTCAGATGAGAAAACCGGCATGTTCTCCCAGGCAGCTAGTACAAAACATTACACTTAATTGCACATGACAGTTAGCAGAAACGCACCAATAGAAAAATCACTTATATCTTCTGTTTGAGATGTCATGTGTGCGTCTCTAATGCGTTTTGAGCGAAGTGAAGTGGGATTAAGTGGCTTCCTGGTGCGTCTATAAATGTTTGACACTTGCCAGGCCTCAGAAGTACCACACTCACTCAGCGGAAGTCATGGCTCTGACCATTCAGTCTTATTACAGGCTTTATGATAAGGGTAGCTAGTATAAGAGCCGGAGGAAGTCAATCCACCAATACAATTAAGATGTATGAGGGCATAGAGAGATGGTATCAGCCAACTAAAAGCAGCAACACAAAAAGCAAAGTACAATATGCCAACAATATTGTTGCCAACAGTGTTGTAAGAAAAGGTGGTTTTAAATGTGATAAAGCTTTGATGAAATATTACAAGATTGAAAAATCTTGTTCTACTTTTTTTTCTATTTTGTTCCACATTATTTTACCTTGTACAGTTATAATAGATCAAGGCATAATATCAAAGTAGAAAGATTATGTTTTGAATTTCAAAGTAAGTGTATCAGGTTTATCTGATCTAAAAACAAAAATGTAAATGACGAGTACAGCATGAAATGTAAGATCTCCTCTAGTTAGATAATTTCAGTAACAGTAACACAGTGAATTTCAGGATATTCTGTGTCTTTACAGTAAAAAAACAAAACAAAAAAAAAACACCACAAAACCTCCATTGTAGTACGGCAGTATTTCTGAGTCATTTTTTGGAAGGATCTGACAAAATAGGGAACAAATGAGAGTCATCTTTTCTACTGTTGTTGTATTGTGTGAACAATATTGTGAAAAGAACAGTTTAGAAATCTGATCATATAAAAAGCCCAGAAATACACCCAGTTTGGCAATTGCTGCATCTATAAGAGAGAGCAACTATTTGAGACAAGACAAAAATACACTGCTCAAAAAAATTCAAGAAACACTTTGAAAACAAACCAGATCTCAATGTGAAAAAAATATGTTGTGATACAAAAGGATGCCACCTCTTTTAATGGAAATGAACAAGTGCGCTAGAGTCGCAACAATGAGACAACCCCTAAAACAGGACTGGTTTTGCATGTGGAGGTCATTTTAAGTTTCATCCTCTTGGTCGTTTTTGGCAGGTTTTTTTTTTTTACTAGTGCTGGTTTTGGCTAGAGTGATCATCACTACTGGGATTATGAGGCTAGGTCCTTAACCCTACAGAAGTTGCACAGATTGTCCAACTTCTCCAGGATAGCACATCCGGATGTGCCATTGCAAGAAGATTTAATGCGTCTCCCAGCATAATGGCTATACCAGCTTGTCAAAGCCTGATCCCGTCAGATCTCAGAAGCTCAGCAGGTCCAGGCCTGGTTAGTACTTGGATGGGAGACCGCTGGGAAAATCAGGTGCCACAGGGGGGCGCCAATTGCAAAAAGGTAAGATAAGATAAGATAAGACTTTATTGATCTCACACAGGAGAAAAACTGTCGTGTCCTTAGGCAAGGTACTTCACCCACAATACCTAATATGAATGTGGAGTGTGTATGTGTGTTGGTGGTGGTCGGAGGGGCTGATGGCGCAGATTGGAAGCCTTGCTTCTGTCAATCTGCCCTAGGGCAGCTGTGGCTACAATGGGAGCTTACCAACACTGGATATGGAGCGAATGAAGAATGATCTGTAAAGCGTCTTTGAGTGTCCAGAAAAGCGCTTTAAAAAAAATGATGCATTATTATTTTTATTATTATTATAATCTCCAAAACATCGAGGAGATTACAGGAGACAGGAAGTTACTCTAGAAGTGCAAGGAGGAACAGGCTGAGCACTGCTCATTCTCTACAGAATGACCTTTAGCAGGCCACTGCTGTGAAGGTCTCTACCGAAACAATGAGAAACAGTTGGTTTGAGGGCCCCATGTCCTGTAGTGGGCCCTGTGCTCACCACATGGCCCACTCCACCACCGTGGAGTTGGATTGCCCTAATTACTCTGTCCATATTTGTATATATATGTATATAAAAATAATTTCCCAGTATGCTCTTACTTGGGCTTATCCGAGGCTTGTCTCCATTGGAGGCGCCTGAGCTGGGTCTGCTCTGCTGTGGTTCACAGTGGGAGAAATGAGGGGCCATGGCATGGCTGTGACTGGATCCTCTCTGTGGTGATGGGCCATCAGGTGTGCGCGGAATCAATGGTTGACTCTTAAATCCTTTAATATAATCCCTGTGAACATAAAGTAGAGAAATACAAATACTACATTTGAGGAAGTAAGAGTATAATGACAGATTTGCTCATTTCCAGTACGCTGTGGACATTCTATCCTTGTTTACACTTAGAGACTCATTGAAAAAGGTGCAAAACTGTAAAAAGACATGAAACCCAACACTACAGAGCAAAAGCCCACAGAGACAAGGCCCCAACAGGTGCCTGTACTCATCAATTCAGTTTCACAACTTTATTCCCACATATGTGGTTTACAATGCATGCGGCACGTTGGCTGAGTGGCTAGCGCTCATGCTTCACAGCAAGAAAGTTCTGGGTTCGAGGAGTTTGCATGCATGGTCTGGGTTCGATCTCCGGGTTGCCCGAGCCTTTCTGTGTGGAGTTTGCATGTTCTCCCCATGTCTGGGTGGGTTTCCTCCAGGCACTCCGGTCCCCCCCCCATCAACCCAAAACATGCTCCAGGTAAAATCCTCCAGCTTAGGGCCTGACCAAGCCGAGCAATAAGATCATGGAGATGGGTCCCCGGGCGCCTGAAAGACAAGCTGCCCACTGCTCCTGAAGGATGGGTCAAATGCAGAGAAATAATTTCCCTACGGGAATGAATAAAGCGTGTCTTCTTCTTCTTCTTACAATAGACAATCGATAGGCTTATTTTGTTTCCTCTGTCCAGCTCAGTCATACTCTTAACATATGAAGGTGCTAAGCCTGTTACAGAGCAAGTTTAAGGTTAAACTTAAACTGAACACTGCTACATAATGCCACCCACTGAGACACAGGTGACAAAAATAAGATACATCCGAACAGACTGACTGACCCTGTCTCCCAGATCTATTGATATTTCTGAATCAAAAGACATGGAGCATAAAGGCATAATTCTATAATTACTTGTCCCCAGTGTGGCAATCCTATACTATAATTGAAGGAGTAATTTCATACGAGTCATGGTAGCTCAAAAATACAAGATAAAATCTGTTTTAACCAAATAATCTGAAGTGTGTGAAGACAGAGGAGGACATGCAAGTAGACTTTTGTATACAGAGTAGACAATAGAAATAAATTACCTCACCAAATCTGCCAACTGCTGGAAATTTGTCTGAATACCACCTATTTCCAGTTCAGAGGGAACTTCTACAGGCAAATTCATGGCTGTGTGATGGGCTCACCGGTCTCCCCTATCATGGCTAATTTATACATGGAACAATTTGAACCTTAGCTTCATATCCAGGCACTCCGCCCACACACTGGTTTCGGTATGTTGATGATAATTTTTCAAAAATCAAAATTCAAGATTGCACATATCAATTCTGTAGATCTGAACATCAAATTCACCCGTGAAGATGCCAAGGATAACACATTGGTGTTCTTAGATTGTGCAGTAACAATAGGAGGAGACCGGCGACTCCAAGTAGAAGTCTTCAGGAAGCCCACACACACAGACCAATACCTGCTTTTTGATTCACACCACCCACTGCAGCACAAACTGGGTGTTATTCGGACATTACAACACAGGGCCCCAAGTGGTTCCCACAAGCACAGAGGGTAAGGAGAAAGAAGAACAACATGTGCAGGAAGCCCTCTCTGTTTGTGGATATCCTAAATGGGCCGTCAACAAAACCAAGAGAGACAAGGGCAAGAAACAAGACAACAGAGAATCAGAACCCAGGAGGAAAGGGGTAGCGATTCTGTACCTGGCCGGCATTTCGGAAAAACAACAGAGGATTTTCAGACAATATGAAATTCCAGTTTATTTCAAACCCACAAACACTGTAAGACAAAAACTCGTCCACCCAAAGGACAAAACACAGAGCCACAAACAAAGCAATGTGGTCTACTCCATTCAGTGTAGTGAAGACTGCAGTGAGCGCTACATTGGAGAAACCAAACAGCTACTTCACAAGAGGATGTACCAACACAGGCGGGCGTGCCAGAGTGGACCGTCATCTGCCGTACATCTTCACCTAGAAGCCACGGGCCATTCTTTTGAGGACAGTGAGGTTCAGATCTTAGCCAGGGAAAAGAACTGGTTTGAGAGGGGAGTTAAAGAGGCTATTTTTGTCAGAAAAGAGAATCCTAAACAGAAATGGGGGAGTTAGACATAACTTGTCTCCCATTTATGATTCGATTCTCAAACCAAGTCAAAAATAGACAAAGAAACATTAGGACAGACAATCCAGGGCAGAGGGGTGGAGAGGGTCGTTAGGCTTGAATAGTTTCAGAGCTATTTCAGTGTAGTGAGCGCCTCCTAGGGCTGAATGGATATGCTAATACTAGACGCCAGAGGAATTCGTAATACAAAAGAGACAGATTAGTGGAGACAGTTTCAGAGCTATTTCAGTGTAGGGAGCTCCTCCCTGCAGCTAGATATAAACAGGGTCTAACCAGCACTAGAACCAGAGCTGACGAAGCCTCTCGGATGAGCGGCGAAACGTTTTCGACCAAACAAACTTTGTCCAGTTGACAAATTGAATTTCTCCTTTATCACAGATAAAGTGAAATTAGAAAATGCCTGATGTACTGGAAGGTATTAAATAAGGATGAGGACAACAGCAGATAGAACAGGTCATAAAAATGGATGCACTGGATCACAGGAAGAGGCAGATCCACAGTGATTCCCTTAGATGCCCTGCTATAAGTGCTGCTGTGCATTGGCAAGTAGATATGCCCATTAATTCTTATGACCAGTCTTCCGGTAAGAAGAGAGACTAAAGGACACAAAGCCTAATGTGGTTGAGGCTGTGGAACACAACAGGAGTAGGACTGGTCATTACTTTTCTACACAATGTTAAGACAAATACACCATTATGCTCACAATGGGTGTGAAATTCATTGTGACCTTACACAAAGAGGAGATTTTCACATCAACTAGCTAGTCTTCACTATCCTCACTTTGATGTTGGAAAATAGTCTGGTTGCCACTCAGGTTGCCACAGGTGTGTGTTCTGTCCATGTAACCAAAGGAACAGCTGTGTTTTTACTAACAAGCACAAAGAAGTAGTTCCAGAGAGTTGGGCCAAATTGCAGTGTTTCTAGGATTCTATTGACTCCTTTGTTGATCTCACTGAAGTCCCTGTCATTCAAACGTGGGGTGAAATCAGGAGACTGGATTCAGACCTGGCCAAGCTGTATGGCAGTATGGTCTTGCGTTCCTGGGGGAGCAGCGGAGGGATGACTGAAGCAGTTTCCTGAGAGTCATTACTCTTGGTGAGATTGAGGAGTCGGGTTCCTTTGGGATTTGAAGGAGGGCCAGAGTCGGGGAGGTCTGTGTGAATGGGTCCCTTTGTGGCCGCTGCTGGTTTAAACGCATGTCACAGGCGAAGGGAGCGGCTGGCCAGTGCTGAGTCACCCATTGGGGAGTGTGCCTGCCAACCTCCCCAACCCACAAATAACTCTGACCCACATAGTAAACTTGATACATAAAATATGTGCATCTAGAGGATTCAGAATTCAGGGATGAAGCTATATTCAATTGTGATAATAATATGACATTATCTGTTACGGTTTGATGCAATAAGGTGAGGAGGTTCATCTTAATGCGTACCCTGTTACTTTCATACTATGCAATAAAAATGTTAATTTCAGATACAAGGTTACTGTACAATGTACTATAAATTGTATAGGTTTACAACAATACTGTGAAACCTTTGGCACTACAATCTTGTTTTGTGCTATTTAACTTGACAGGTCTATAATTTCAGAACAGTGTTTTTAAGGGTCATTTTACCTCTCTCCATTCTGCTCCTCCAGTCCTTTTCTGGATACTTCAAACAGAGTATCCAAATCTATATCCTGGGAAAATCTTACACTTTCAGTATCTGCAACAAAATAAATGAAGTAAAAAGAAAAATACAAATCTTAAATTGAACCAGTACTTTCTGACAAGCTAAACAGAGCTGCAACAAACTATTCTTTTGCTTAATTCTTTATTAACTTTGAACCACTTTGAAACTAGAACCTCTGGTAAGGACTTGTTAAGAAATAGTATTATTATTCATAATCCAAAAGTTACATATATTGTGTATAATATTTACAGTATGAATTGATTTTAACTCAAGTACTTTCACAGTACAAACTACAACAAACACAATACACGATTCCTTTTTGTTTTAGTGTCTTCATAGTCCAGCCTTTTCATTAATTACAAATATTCTGATTAGCTGTTGCATCTCTAGTTCCTACATACAGGTGTACTGACCAGTGCTCTGATGTAAGGACTCAGCAGACATGGTGCGGCTGCCGGTGCGCGTCGGAGGTCGGGAATTGAAGCGAGATGAAGGGAGGCTGTCTTGGCCATCATCCCCACGGCTGGAATTCCCCAAAATAAGATACATATGCAAATTCACCAAGCTACACAATATGTTACGTTTCAGGTCATTTGAAACTGTCACATGTGCATGACATGGTCTGACCCCATAGGAATTGTTTATTTCAATTATATGAATATAAAAAAATAATATTACTTCTGGTTTAGACTGAAATGCTAACCTGTATGTCTTAGAGTATGTTTTTTGGGGGACACCAGGCTATAATAATAATGATAATACTGGTCTATACGCAAAATGCTTCCGGAACAAAAGAAGTGAAATTTTTCTTGGTTTAGGTCACTAATAAAGAAAAAGTAAGTCAGAAGTGCTGATTGGCTATAGTTTCCAAGATATAGTATTGGGTCAAAATAGGAAATTTATGCAAAATAAGGCAAAAACGGTAGTTTATCAGAAGGTACAGTGTGTCTACAAGCAACCAATTCTATCTGAAAGCCTGTCTGCACATTCCAATACATTCATTTTAATGTCTAGAGTTTTAACATATATCAATTTGCAATATGAGATTTAGCCACTTCTATCTCAGAAGCAGATTGAGTCCAAAAATGTGTAGACCAGTGTAATGACTCACTGATGTAATTAATTACACTGGTCACACCTAGTCACCACTAGCAAAACTACTCCATCTGTTTTTTTTTTGTTTTGTTTTTCTTTTGGCCTACAGAACTATCTCATCTTATCAGTATTTGATATGAAATACAATATTGTGGTCAATAGAACAATGAGCCATTTGCATATTGTCGTAGGCAGAAATCACAAACTCAAAAAGATATTTTCAGCTGTAACCTGAGAGTATTCAAGATTCATGTATGAAAGTACAAACAGAAAGTACTACAGGATTAGACAAGTAATAAAAACATTTTCCTGACCAAAAGAGCAAATTAGATTGGGACACATACCCTAGGTTAGAATTCCTCTGTCTTGGAGTGACAGGGCGCTGTAGAGGTTCATTGCCACCAGATTGTTGATTTGGAGATCTCTTTTTTGCTTTTGCCATGTTGGTCATAATCTAAACACCACACAGACAGAACAAAAATACTGTTGTTTAGGAGCACATATGATGTCATGAGGAGTAAAAATCCTATACAGCATCCATCAAGCATGAATAATAGAAAAACCAATGCTGCAATATCTATTTACATAGCATTTTCTGCAAGCATTATACAATATCAGTGTCAGAGCTGTGCTAGATTCAAGGTCAACAAATAGTAAATGGTCAATAGTCAGAAGAAAATGCATTCATTTTGTACAAAAATTCAAGCAAAGCCATTGTGTGGATGGAGTCTTGCTATTTTAAATGAAAACTGTTAGAGCTGGTTTCTAATTCTTACTCCCAGGTACTCTGTAGTGAGCAGACTCTCCCCAGACAGTTCCCCTAACTGTGGCTGAACAACTTCCTCTTCCAGGTCTGTCTCCATCAGATCCTCCTATTATAGGAAAACAAAACAACATTGTTACATTATACATCATTATCAAGCCAAATGTGCACCATGAATTTGACATCTGTTTTTTAACTCTTTTTACAAGTGAAATTCCCTTGTAAGATTTCATGGCTTTCCTTATGAGACCATAAGCCACTGTGAAAAATATAAGACACTACTAGACCATTGTTTGTACTTACATCATTGTCATCCTCTTCTTCCTCATCCTGCGACTCTGCCCCTTCGTCTTCAGCTGTTACAATGAGGACAGTAAGGACAATGTTAAAGGGCCATTTTCTAATCCAATCAATATGCATATTCTATTTTTATAGTAGAAGATGGAGACAGGGTAATAATGAAGGGTTACTCAAACATGTGTGAATTAAATGAAACACAATTTCAAATTCACAAGAGACAATTTTGCGTAATATAGGACCTTTAAATCAAATATAGAAATAAACACATAATAAGCACCTTACAATTGATCCCAAATGCATATGAAATAGAAGAATATATTAAAAAGAATGTGAAAATGAAAATATAGAACATGGCATACTTGAATTGAGTTGTTGGATGATATAATCAATTTGTCTGTTCAGGTTAGGATCATCCTCCTTGCAGTAACAATAGAGAATCTCATCGACACTCTAAAAAGTACAAAATACATAAAAAAGAAGATCAACATGGTAACAATGTGTGTAGAATCCATGGCAAAAGGAGAAATTCAATTTGTCAACAGGACAAAAGTTTATTTGGTCGAATAAGTAACCATAGACACTCCATAGTGAAAATTATTTGGTTACACAAGAAACTGCTACTTGCTTTTGGAATTCTGCCCTACTTATCCTTGCTCTTGCTCTATGATGTGATAATTATTAAATTGTCTTACCATCTCTTTGGCTTCCTGTCTCACAGAGGGTAAAGACAGGATACTATACAAGGCTCCATTGACATACGGTCGAATCTGTGACATAGACAAACGAACTTTATACCTGACATCAAAATAATCAGGGTATTCAGAAGCAACAATGACATACACACACACACACACACATGCATAAATAGTAGATCAAATTAATTCACTATTTTAGTGCAATGTTTTCCTTACCTCATGTTTCTCGTGCCCCAGTAGATCAGTAAGAACTTTAAGCACATGTTTGGCCTTTTCTGCACACTTCCTTTTCCCTGAATCACAAAAATAAAGAATGGATAAGATAGATCTAAGTGCAAAATGGGGGAGAAGAGTAAGGAAAGACATTCAGCACATTGTCAAAGCTGAGAGCTGAGGCCATTACAGAGCCCAGTATGCGCTGCGGCCTATTAGTACACTATTGGTATTTTATAACATTAAAATAACCTTGAGACATTACACCAATTTATGCAGTTAATAAATAAAATGGTAAAAGGCAATTTATCTGCAATATAAAATGTGCTAGTTACTCTGTTATTGTGTACCTTTTGTTCTTAGACAGAGGTTCATTAGTAAAGCTGCAGAGTACTCCAGAGTACAGTCGCTGAGACAGTCACAGTCTTGCAATTCATCCACGAGCCAGCCAATCAGACCGTTCTGTATCATGGCAGTCTGCTGACTCCTCCTACAACACAGTTCAAATTAATCAGATGTTATTTTGTATTATTGTATTATTTGAAAACTCAAAATGATTTCACCTAAGGCTGAGTTTCTGTAGTGCAATTAGAACATATTCTCTTGTCTGTGAGTCTTTTTCCTCCTTCTTGAGTGCCTCTGTCATCATTTGCAGAAGAATGGGGATCTGAGAGAGGTAAACTCGGCCTGAAAAGACAAGCGCAAGTAGTTTTCATCATAAGGTAGTATCAATCTTGGAGCCAGATCCATCCACCGTGATTATTTTGCTACCTTTTTCTTACTATTATTTGTCATATCGTGAACACCTCGGGACATTAAAGTTTAGGGCCTTTTGTTTCAACTCAGCCCTGTTCGGTCATAAAATTCACATACTCACACTACATACTCACTCACATAGTCATGAAATTTGAAACAAAGAATACTGACATGATTAGAAATACAACAAAATAACCTCACAGGGGTTTATGCAGTTCTGTTTACAGTTATTAGACGATTTATAAAAATGAAAAATCAAAAAATAGCATTTTCAGGGACAAATCCTCTCTACAAGCTAATTGATTGTGACACATCGGCATGGAATTACAGATTCATATGTAAATAAAAAACGTCTTCAATTTGTCAGCTACAAATAGCCCATGCCATGGGAAACTGATTTCAGATTTCAGGATAAAAATTCAACTTAACTTTCATGGATTTTATTTAAACTTGGCACAATTCAATAGGTAATATTATTTAAGTGGAATTTGAGTCCTGTATTTTATTTAAAATGTTTGAGTTTTGGGTGGTTTAAAAGTAGGACACGGTCAAAATCTGTCCTAGCAGACAATAACAACTTCCCTTAGCCATAGACTTTAATTAGGGGCAGTATTTTCATTCCAACTTTCTATACTTTTTTAGGCAATATGTTACACTTGTAAGATAGGATGTTTCATGAGTTTAAAACAACATCAATGTAATTGTGATTACATTGTGACCTGATTCTTATTTATTGAAGCATATGATATGATAAGATAAGATAAGATTTTATTGACCTCACACAGGAGAAATTCACTTGCCACATTAGCTCAAGGGCAGTTTAGTGCAAAAAATATTGTGTTACTTAGTGAAATGTACACTCATTTCTATGTATTTTAAATTCATGTCCTGCCTTAGGTTTATCACTGTTGTCTGAAGTACGGTCGCTAATAACGTTTTATGTTATACAGGCAAGTGATAAAATCTGCTATAAACCATTAGGGTCAGTATGCAGCTGCCATCCTTATTTTTAATGTTCAAACACACTGAACATGCCACCCTCCTCTCCTATGTTTTATGTCTTGAGACTAGTACTTACGTACTTATTTATTTATTTATTCTATTCTTTCGTTTTTATACCGCATTGCAGTGACGTGTGGTGAGGTTTACAGCTGGTGAGGCAAAGTGCAGTAGACTCAATATTGATGGGCACTAAACTGCTTATATTTTCTGTACAAACACACAAGAATCACCTTTGCTAATAAAAGCATTTGGTTTATAAAAGAAAGGGGGTAAAAAAAAAAAGAAAAGAAAAGAAACTCTAACGCAAGTTTTGAGCTCCAATTGTGCACACTAAAGACCAACTGAGCTAAACTCCATTCTAGCATTATGGGTAAATCTGTTGTTCACATAACCTTATTGCAAATAATCTGTGGACAGAATTGCCTCACTATACATAATGTGTTTACTAATGATTTCTTTAGTTGTAAAAAGGCTCAGTTAAACAGTGCAGTGAAATGTGACACTATCTAGTTTAAACTTCTAGTCCATATTAGTGTAGTAAATGTGGACGTCCCCGCGCAGAGACAGAGACAGAGACGAGAGGCCAGCCTCACCTCGGCCCTGGTCAAATGCCATTTAATGTTAGATTAACTCACTAAATGCTTCTTCGTGCACAAGATTATTCGTCTTGATGATAAGAAGACAAAGCACTTGAAAACAGTTCATATATAAGTTATTTGATAAGTTTTAATGGAGAAATAGTGAGGCAGCACACTGAATGAACACGCCCTGTGCAGTGTGTATGTGGCTGCGCTGTCGGCGTGAGGCGAGCCTCACCTCCTCTCTCTTTGCATTATAAGATAAGATAAGATAAGATAAGCCTTTATTGATCTCACACAGGAGAAATTTACTCGCCACAGTAGCTCCAGGACATTTGGACATGAGGGAAAAAGTGCATGCAGGCAGGGAGGGGATAAAGTAAGTAATAAATAATACAAATAGTAATACGTAATAATAATAATAATGGAAAATAGTAATAATGATAATAGTAACAACAAGCATCAACATGAAAAGGAGGATATTGCACGTCTGGCCTATATGTTTATGGCCTATATGAATTATACAGTCTGATGGCGGTGGGGATGAAGGATCTGCGGTAGCGCTCCTTCTTGCACTGGGGGTGCCTCAGTCGGCTGCTAAAGGAGCTGCTCAGCTCCTCTACAGTCCGGTGCAGAGGGTGAGAGGTGTCGTCCTTAATGGACATGAATTTGGCCAGTACCCTCCTCTCAGCCACCTCCTCTACAGAGTCCAGAGGACAGCCCAGGACAGAGCTGGCCCTCTTGACCAGCTTATTCAGTCTTTTTCTGTCCCGTTCTGTGCTGCTCGGGGCCCAGCAGACGACAGCGTAGAGGAGAGCAGAGGCCACCACAGAGTCATAAAAAGAGTTATATTGGCAAGTACTGGGACATTTCACTTTTTTAAACCACAGAACTCACCACAAATCACAAGAAATCACCAATAATATGGTAAATAATGATATATATATATATATAATATATAAAGTAAGTATTTCTTATTGACACTGAGCAGATTTTTTTTTTTAATCTCCAAAATGATTGGTGAGGCACTGCCTCACCTGCCTCCCCTGAGCGAAAGTTACTGAAAACTGAGTTGCTTTCACTCTCATTGTGCATGGGTATAGTGGCAATAAAAGTCATTCTGTTCTATTCTATGTCTGAAGTGGTACCACTGGACCTGGACTGACCAAAAAAACAAAACAGGATGGCCATTCAAATAAATGTATTGAGTGGATCTGGCTCAGTCTAGATCAAATGACTATGCACATGCATACTTTGTAACAGGATTATGACATTTGGTACAAATTATGCTGACAGGATTGGAAAAATAATTAATCAGCATTCTTGAGTGCAGAGTCTTTAAGTTTTCAAACATTCAACATTTTATAGGCAAAAAGGTCTGAAGTAACCATTCTGGGGATCTTTTCCCGTCACATATTGTTCTGTTTCTCCCTGTCGATTTGCATTGTCCTGCAAGGTTATATTGTTGTATTCCTCATCATGTCAGTATTCTATTGATTATAGCGCCACTTTTAACAGATTCATGATTTTGTACAAGGTGGGTCCCAAAAAAGGGGTTTTGTGCATCCTGAGACAAAAAAAAAAAAAAAAAAGACCTCAAACTCATAATGTTCCAAGCATAGACTGTATAAAAAAGTGGACTATGTCACCCATAGTGTTCAGCGCCACTCAAATGAAGCTTGTGACGCGAACGGTTACAGGGGTGAATTTGGAGCCAGGCTGTATATTAGGAATAGGATTTTTTTTTTTGACAGATAAAATAGCCAAAAAAAAAAAAACCTCACCAGGATCATGTAGAATGGGTTAATACAAACATTTTAAGGTCAAAATCACGAGGCTCACTTCAGCAGTTACAGAGAGAGGGGTGACAATTTTCCAGTGTAAGTCAATGGGAGCCAGGGTCAGTAGGATCCAGAAGCACATGCACATGAACTTCCTATTTGGAATGTGGCCGCTAGCGCATTAGTCATGTCAATTTCTATGTACAGTCTATGGTCACAAGGTGTACAATCATGAAAAATAATAGGAAGAAAAAGCTAAATAACCACAGTGGAGGGATCTGGCGCCTGGACTATATGAGCTTCTCATCTCATCTAAGAGCCAAGCATTAACTGAGACCATTTACTGACTGAACCACTTACCCTCTGCAAGAGAAGCGAAGGCATTGATCAAGCGAGCCATGAACTGACGAAGAATATCATTTCTAGACCTCATTAAATCAAGCACAGTTATCTGAAAGAAAAAAAAAAGATACGAAAATACATAAAAAAATACCATGAAGGAAAGCTTAAGAAGCTTTACATCTCAGACACACATCCTAAGGGCATGAATGAAGTCCGACACCCAATACATGCGTAGTCATTTAATTATGCCAAATTCTACGTAATATAAGTGTCCTAGAACTTTAAGTGTTGTTGTAAGGACTCAAACAAAGGCTTGGGCAGGGAGGTAAGGATCATTTACTCTTCTGTTCAGGGATTATTTACCATAGCCTTGGTGAGCATACACTGTACAAGCTCAATGAAAATGTGGAATATTGATGAAACCTTAAATTAAAGTGAGTATGGGTCTGATAATGCAATTCAAGCATCATGTTTTTCATCTCAATACTGCAAATTAGCTTATGTTACAAAAATGATAATCATAGTACCTTAATATTACACTTTGTACTGCAATATAGAACTTGACAAGTCTGGCTAAGTTCCACAGTAGTAATTATCTAAGCTAAGATATGCCTTTATTAGTCCCACAGTGGGGAAATTCCAGTGTTGCAACACACAGATCAAGAACAGCAGGAAAAAGTAGCATGCAATTAAAACAAGATGATAATAAACAATGGCTTAAAATAATTTAAAAATAGACCTAAAAATAGACTCTCAAGTACAGTTGAATATTGTAGTGCAGATAAAGTTGAATGACATGTTAACAGTGTTCATTGTACAGTCTGACAGCAGCAGGGAGCCAGGACCCTCCAGTCCCCCACCTCCTGCACTGAGTCCAGAGGACAGCCCAGGACAGAGCTGGACTTCTTGATGACCTTGTCCAGCTTCTTCCTCTCCCTCTCTGTGATGCTGCTGCTCCAGCAGACCACACCGTACAGGATGGCTGATGCCACCACAGAGTCATAGAAGGTCTTCAGGAGTGGCCCTCTCACTCCAAAAGACCTGAGTCTCCTCAGGAGATAGAGCCTGCTCTGGCCCTTCCTGTACAGTGCATCTGTGTCGTGAGTCCAGTCCAGTTTGCTGTTCAGATGAACACCCAGGTACTTGTATGAGTCCACTCTCTCAATGTCTCTTCCCTGGATGTTCACTGGTGGGGCAGTAGAGTGGCGTCTGCGGAAGTCCACCACCATCTCCTTGGTCTTCCCTGCATTGATGATGAGGTGGTTTCACTGACATCAGTCCACAAAGTCCTGTGTTAGTCCTCTCTACTCCACATTGTCATCATCCTTGATGAAGCCAGTGATGGCAGAGTCATCAGAGAACTTCTGCAGGACGCAGCTGTCTGTGTCGTGTCTGAAGTCTGCAGTGTAGAGGGTGAAAAGAAAGGGCGCGAGGGCAGTACCCTGGGGCGCCCCCACACTACAGGTCAGGAGGTCAGACACACAGTTCTTGGCTCTCACAAACTGGGACCGGTTTGTGAGGTAGTCCAGGATCCAGTCTGCCAGGTCACAGTCCACACCAGCGGTCTCTAGTTTGTCCCTCAGGAGCAGTGGCTGGATGGTGTTGAAAGCACTGGAGAAGTCAAAGAAGAGAATCCTCACAGTGCTGCCGGGGTTCTCCAGGTGAGACAGTGAGTGGTGCAGCAGGTAGATGACGGCGTCCTCCACTTCGATGCCAGGCCGGCATGCAAACTGCAACGGGTCCATCGCTGAGCTCACAGTGAAGCGGAGGTGGCCAAGGACCAGTCTCTCCAGTGTCTTCATCAGGTGGGATGTTAGAGCCACCGGCCTGAAGCTGCTGAGGTCTTTAGCGGTGTCTTAGTCACTGGTACCATGCAGGAGGTCTTCTAGAGTTGTGGTACCACCCTCAGCTTAAGGCTCATGTTGAAGACATGCTCCATAACTCCATAATTATGTTAATTAACTCTATAAATCTCCATTATCTCTATAATGATTCTTTTCAAATGTTTTTACAGCTTTAAAAAAAAAATGATTCAACTGGTCTGGCACAACACTCAAACCAGTTGAATCACTTTTTAAAAAAGCTGTAAAACAAGAAACCATTCTCAGTTCCCCACTGTACTATTTTAGATAAGTACAACTTGCTTAATTTTAATAATTTTGTTCATTTCAAATATGTGGTGTTTTGTATGCAAAGTTTTGCTTGGGCTTGCCCCCCCTCTGTTACAGGATTTTATTAAAAAACTACGACTACCAGTGGGATGGGAACTAGTGCCACAACTTGGGGGAACTGTGAGGTCCCACACAGACACGCTACATTCGTGTGCTACATGAGTGTGCTCTCAGTCAGAGGCACTAAATTCTGGAACTCTCTCCCATCATCAATAAGAGAGATTCCAACACTGGACACTTTCAAATCAAACTTGAAACAGTGGATAAAGAAAGACTTTTAGTCACTTTTAGTGTATACTGTACTGCTATTGTCACTTGTTATTGTTTTGCCGTGGTGTCACTTGCCTAGGGACTACAGATGGAAATTAGCATTTTTGCTATAATCTTGCATATTTACACTGCAATGTTGTAGATGTTCAGCAATATGCACTGTCCTTATTAAATAAAAAAAAAATAATAATAATAATAATAATTTACTAGTAATTATCTATAGTAACACACCATACTGGGCGGTGTGATCGACTGGCATAAGAGAGGCTTACAATATGCACCATAGGCCCTTCTGACTGAGCGCCACTGATCACTCACCCACTGGACACTCACTCACCACATTTGTATACCGGCGAACAGCGTTGTACAAAACTATCTAAAAATTTATTATTACAGAGATATTAGTCAGACCTGATCATTGCTGAAGCAGTCAAGCAGATCATTTCTGACGTAAGCTTGAAGCACTGTGTCTCTCTGCTCACCAGGAAGCGACCGCGTGAGTCTCTGAAACAGCAAGTTTATTTTAGATTCTTTAAGAGCATTTAATATTCAAACATTCAAAAACTTCTGATGGTATGTTCTTCTTTAGTAAGAATAAGAATTACCCAGCGCAGTGCTTGTAGCAGCAGAGCTCTGAGCCTGTCTGTCCCCTCCATCAGATCTTTCTTCAGTTTGTCATAGTCCAATGAGGGCAGCATTGGCACCTCCTTGGGTCCTCTGGGAAATAGCAAGAAGTCCCATTGTCAGTTACATCAAATGAGAGAATCTCAAATAGAAAGATGTGTTTAAAATGCTGTACACTTACTGAGAGGCAAGGGATGCTCTGAGGATTGAGGAGGTCTTAAACAAAGTAAAGATTTATAAAACAACGTTAAACAATTGTTAACCACACAGATACTATATAGAAGTGTTTAATTGTTATATTCTTAGTTTTGGTTTTCTAATCTTTAATTCAAAACAAATAAAACATATATGTATTATTATTATTATTATTATTATTATTATTATTATTATTATTATTATTATTATTATTATTATTATTATTATTATTATTATTATTATTATTATTAACTTAGATATCATAAATACATGCATGCATGCATGCTTGTTTAACATGCACCATCCCCAAAGTGGTTCCCCATGCTATTAGTGTAGTAGACTAGAGTATAGTTAAGCTGTTAAGTAACGTTTGGGGGGTTTTCAATTTGTAATTTTGGGCCTTGAAATTTAACCTAAAATCCAGCTTTAAGCTAGGCCTGTGAAAGGTTATGTGAGTGAACCATGTCTTCTTAGGTATCCGGCAGACTAACCACATATTTGCATTGGACTACAGTGGGGCTTATGGGAGGCCTTTGATACCTGGATTCCTTCCCAAATGCCTCTCCTTTTACTCTAAACATTCCTCCTGCATGGGCGCATGCTGGAGGCCAAGAGGGCAAGTCAAGTCAGACAACAAGTGTCCTGCAGTAATCTATGCAACTCTATGTGAATGCAACTGCATTATAATGAATGTTTAGATTTAGACTTTTGGTTAACCCTAAACAATAAAAAGTTGACCTCAATTCTCAACAATGTACAGTTTACATAAGTGCTGTCTGTACTCCTCTTGCCTCAGGCTGTCTTCTTACTGTTCACTCCTATTGTTGAGGCCTCTTTGTTCATAGAGCCTGGGCTTTCACTGACTAAAAGATTTGATTACTCTAGTCAGATAAACACAACTTTGGCTGTCACAAGATCAAAAAGCCTACATTTCATTCAACAACTAGGTTCTGTTTTTATCTTTACAAATACCTGTCGTTTAAGCAACTCGAGCGTGAGAGAGGTTGCAATGTAATCAAATCCACATCTTTTAGCTTTCCAGTGCTCTAATACTAAAAGCACTGATGTTGGTAAATCCAGCATTGGGGCAACATTTACGTTACTCAAAAGAAAGGCCAAGGACTAAACAATGGACAATGACAGGAACTTTTTGGGAACTATATGACATAAGGACATGATCTAGTCTAATAAATCAAACTTTTCTCCAGAAAGATAATGCACAGTTTTAGCCATAGACCTACTTGATTACAGAACAAGACAAATGCATAGTAATGGTCTAGGATGCAGGCACAAAATGAGAGTGTACCAAAGAGAGAGGGAAGAAGCAGGAAGAAGCAAAATGAGACGACCTGGATGATATCAGGGACTACAAATGGAAACAAGGAACATAATAATAAACTTACATAGCCATCATCATAAGGACTCATAGAGTAATATCCCTTTGTGGGTTAAGCACAGCACACACACAAACACAGCACACAGAAAAACAACACAGAGAAAGAACTTGTTCAGTAAAGCAACACAAAAGAATTGCAGTTCAACATGAGCCACTGATGATAGACATGATGGTGTGTGCTAAAATGGGTGTTTCACATATTTACTTTTCTATATTTAATATTACTAATAAATGTCAATAGGTTAAAAGGGACTGCATTATTGTTATTAGTTTTATTTGCACACTTTTTTTTTTAGATATTTTGCCCAAAGGCTTGGCCAGTACGGCTGTATGGGCACAGTGGGGAGAACATTCAAACTGTCAAGGCTGGGAAGCAAATCCATGACTACTGACAACTACTTATGTACAATACCTTAAAACCACTACACTACCAGTGAGCATCTCAGTAAGCCTGTATATTTAGGGTCCGAGCACTGAACGTGCTTAGGACCCTATTGTTGTTGCTTCGTTTCTGTATTATTATTATTATTCTCATTCTTGTTATTCCTCTTTCTCCAAAACACTTGCCCCTCGGTTGTACTCATCAGAATAACCTTGTAACATAAGAAATATTTTAAGCTATAACACCCAAAGTTGTTTAAACATCTCAAAACATTCCTTCTACATGGAGTAATATAAAATATAAACATTTTACTTCATTGACCAAGGACAGGGAAGTCCTACTTTACACTTCTACATGTTTTACATGTTATGATATTTTGTTTGACACATTTGTAAATGAACAGGGCTGACTTTGCTGCATACATTGTGTCGCTGCAGACATGTCATGACCATGCTTTCATTAATAAAATTGCTTTAGGGACTGTTTTGCTCATCTGTGTTGTTGGATCTTGTTTGATACTAGGTGTAAATTGGAGTGAGGAAAGATGGTGTGATTATACTTACAGTGCCAGACCGGGTGAAGTCTGTGCTCTGAATCGTGCTCTGCTTCATTTGGCTGCTCAGCAGACGAACACACACACTTTGCAGGTACTCAGGGGAGATCTACAAAAGCACACCACACGGTCTTGAGTATAAATACAAGGATGGTGGCAGGATATCATACTGGTTATCTTTACAATCTCACAAAAACACACAAGATATAATTAGAGCTTTTTGTTGTTACTGTATGTATCTATAATTAGTTAGTATTCTAGTAGCTTGCATTTGACCAACCATTTTTCCGCTAACAGTTGCCTCCAATGAGTCGACCAGCTCAGCGGTTATTCCAATCAGGTTGTGGTAGTCAGCCTGAATCTTATTAAACCTCTTTTTGTAAGTCGCAAGGCACCGGTCTGACTCAGACAACTGGATCTGCAGCTGCTGTATGGCTTCTGTACACAAACAACATATTACAGTCATATTTAAGAATGTCTTGTGGGTTTCAAATTATACACTGGTAAAATGCTTCCCTATACAGTCATGTACAAAAAAAATTCTATTCACATGGAAAGTTTTTGTTTACAGTCTAGATCTCAAATTTGCTTTTCAGTTTAAATAAATTAGGAAAATATGTATTTATCTTTAATCTTTGTCTTTTATCAGGGTTTTACCATTATTGCATATTCATGCTGCATGTTGCTTGAACAAGGTTTAACAGGGCATGAAAAGTGACAAACCTTTTGTGCTTCTGCCACCCTCCCTCTACAGATGCTTGTTAAAGAATACACTTTAAAAAATATTTATATATATTTATATATATATATATATATATATATATATAAATATATATCTTCAGGTGATCATATAGCAAAGACATTAGCATGGAGTAAACTAAAGGATACATATAAGCTTAAAAGTCTAGGGCTGTTTGGTGGCTTCAATGTAATTTCCAGAAATTGCTCAAGCTTTTTCTTCAACTTTGGTATCCAGGAATCCTAAATCAACACAAAATACGAATGGGTTGAGATTATATGGAATAATGGAAAAAAAAAAAAAAAAAAAAGGTAAAATTCCTACCTGAAAAAGATTTTTAAATGAAGGGTGTGCTGTAGGATTGGCAACAAATGGCAGTGCATAGTAGGGAAGGAATTCTGTAGTTTGACTGAGTGCTGCTCCTTGTGTCTCAAGGAACTGTTTAAATAGAGATACCCTTTCCTCAACATCACTTCGCTCCTGAAACAACAAATAAAATCATACTCATATATTAATATATCCTAATATAATAACACTGGGGTTACTACTTTTTTTTTTTTTAATCCTGGTTTAACATATACTATCATTTCATATGTAAAAGGGGATGCTTAAAAAGCTCAACAGCACAGCTTAGTGACAATATTGTCAAAATGCACATCATATGATGTTATGAGCTCAGTAAACATATTGTGATCACAGGACTAAGTCCCACATACACAGTCTTTAATAACTCTTATTTGTTAGGGAGGATCTCATAGTGTATATTACGCATTGAATATTAACCAGTTTTAGAAGTGAATTTTTTTTTTACATACGTGACTGAACGGTTTCCTCAGTGGGTAGATAGTGAAGTGAATGTAAAGGTAAAATTCCAAACTTTGAGCAGTGGCATCTGTATCTTTCACCTCAATATGGTTTGCCCACAGTTCAAAGAACACCTTATGGTCTCCATCATCAAAAGAGGCAAGGAGGTCTCTCTGTGACATAAAGAACCGAACATTATAGGTATTAGCTATATTTAAACACTTGTAGACCTACTACATAACAATTGTTTTACCTGGATGGCATGCATTTTTGAGTCTCTCAGTGAGCTACCTTGAGGCTTAGAGACCAGTTTTCCTTTGCATTTGCACTCTTTGTCAAAGTTTTCAACAGTCTCTTCAAAATCCTCAAATTTAAGATACTATTAAACCACACAGTTCATAAAACATGGTTAATTTAAACTGACAACTGTAGTATAAACTATATACTATGAGACCAACTTGTCAACTCACTTCTTTGATCATTCCAAGAAGATCTGCTTCTGTTGCCAAGATGTCTCCCATCTCGACTATCTCCTGCGCACACATTAAATCCATCCTCCCCCCCAACTTGGACTCATTCCAGTTTGCATACCGGGCCATCCGCTCCACCGAGGATGCAATCTGCTCGGCTCTTCACCCAGCCCTCACCCACCTGGACAATAAAGACTCATATGTGAGAATGCTGTTCATAGATTTCAGTTCAGTGTTCAACACCATAATCCCAAAGCAGCTCATCACCAAATTGGACCATCTGGGGCCTCAGACCTCACTGTGTAATTGGCTGCTGGACTTCCTCAGTGAGAGGCCACAGGCAGTGCGAGTCGGCAGAAACGCCTCAAGCTGCATTAGACTGAGCACAGGATCCCCCCAGGGCTGTGTGCTCAGTCCGATGCTCTTCACTCTGCTGACCCACAACTGCACACCGACCTTCAGCACCAATCACATTGTGAAGTTCTCATCTCTAATAATGATGAGACAAACTACAGGAGTGAGGTGAGCCTTCTGACCAAATGGTGCAGCGATAACAATCTCCTTCTTAATGTTGAAAAGACCAAGGAGATTGTTATTAACTTCCGGAGAGGCCCCACCCGGCACCCCCCACTATCCATCAACAGTGCTGCTGTAGAGAGGGTGAGCAGCACCAAATTCCTGGGGGTGCACATCAGTGAGGACCTCTCCTGGACAACGAACACTGCCTCACTGGCAAAGAGGGCTCAGAAGCGCCTCTATTTCCTCTGCAAACTGAGGAGAGCTGTAGCCCCCCCACCCATCATGACCACCTTCTACCGAGGCACCATTGAGAGCGTCCTGACCAGCTGCATCACTGTGTGGTACGGGAGCTGCACTGAACAGAACAGGAAAGCCCTGCACCGCATAGTGAATGGAGTTGGGTCACTCTGGTGTCTCTCTCCCCTCCCTCCTGGACATTTTTAAAACCCGCCTCATCCGCAGAGCGTCCAGCATTGTGGGTGACCCGAGCCACCCCTCACACAGCCTCTTCAGCCTCCTGCCCTCTGGGAGAAGGTACCGGAGTCTCCGGGCCCACTCCACCAGACTGTCAAACAGCTTCATCCACCAGGCTGTCAGGAAGCTGAACTCCCCCCCACCCCCATATTGGCATAACTTACTCCATAAAAAGAAATATCACTCTAGACAGTTTAAAAACTGCTGCTAAGGACTACTGTTGCACTGTTGCACACCTACTACAGGTGGGTTTCCTCCGTGCACTCCGGTTTCCCCCACCAAACCAAAACATGCGCCACAGGTAAAATCCTCCAGCTTGGGTCCTGACCAAGCCTAAACAACAAAATCATGGGGATGGTCCCCGGGTCAAATACAGAAAACGATTTCTCCTGTATGAGATTAATAAAAAGTCAATCTTCTAATCCTTAATCACTGTAAGGCACTTTGTGTTATATTTCTGTATGAAAAGCGCTTTATAAATAATTTTTGATTGATTGATTTACTACTGGAATTTTACTACTGTTGTACTGTTGTTTACTACTATTATTGAACTGGATTTACTATTGTTACACATTTATTTTATCTTTACTTTCAATGCACATTCTATTGCACATTACCATTTCACTGCTGCATCTTCCATTGCATATTTTTTATGCACACTGCACATTTTTCGACACCTGTAAATAGGTATTTATTTATTCTGTTGCACTGCTTTCAGATTTTAGATTCTAGATTTTACAGTTTTTGTCTTAGATAGTTTTTTGTTTTGTTTCGTCAGAATTGACAATAAAGCTGACTTTGATCTTTGATCTTTTCGAAACTCATGTGAGCGACAGAAGCTTTTCAAATATACTCCCCACCAGCAAGAACATTTCAACATTTCTGTAAATCTAAATAAGAGAGAGAGAGAGAGAGAGAGAGAGAGAGAGAGAGAGAGAGTGAGAGAGAGAGAGTGAGAGAGAGAGAGAGAGAGAGAGAGAGATGGATGGATGGATAGATGGATGGATGGATTGTTGGATGGATAGATAGATAGATAGATTATTCATCCCGTTTTGCAGCAACTCTGGTGTTTTGGTTGCATATGGTGTAAAAAGCCTGTAGCATCTCAAATGTCCACAGCTTGCTTTTCAGCTAGCTACTTACCTAGTCTCTTGCTTGCCTGGTTTACACCTGACCATATCACAAGTGATATATGTCTTTCAGATCGGAACGAACGAAAGCAGCCTGGGATTTCCCAGGTTAGTCTCTTGCACGGTCTCCATGGACACAGATAAAACAAACAGCTCATTTCACAAAATCCAGCTGTCTTTGACTTGTGTCCTTTGAACTACACATACTACACTTCTTACTTGGTTAAAATCCCTTCAAATGATGTTAAAAACTGAGCTCAAAAAAGAAAGACTTTCAAAAACTGCTCAGTGTGTGAATCTGGGAGCCACAAAAGCAGCCACCCACTCCTTTGTTGTTATTTCTGTAATAATAATAATAATAATAATAATAATAATAATAATAATAATAATAATAATAATAATAATAATGATAATAATAATATTATTATCATTATTATTATTATTATTATTATTATTAACACCTGCAACGCAAATTAAACAGAATGTTGCGTTTCAGCAAGAAATAGCCTAAGCCAGAGGTCTTCAACAGGGGGGTCGCGACCCCTAGGGGGGTCGTGGAGGTACTGCAGGGGGGGGAATCTTTTGATTTCACTTTAAAATAATATAATTTTATATTTTATAGTGTAAAATACAGTATTAACCTGTGTATTATTTCCTTGTATTGGATGTACCATAACAGAGTAGCAATATTTATACATGACACTAAGCTCAATTTAATATAAAACACAATTCTATGCCGTATATATAGTAGGGGGTCCCTGGCCCAGTTCGCCATCTGTTTGGGGGTCCCTGGCCTGAAAAACGTTGAAGACCCCTGGCCTAAGCTCGCCATAGGACACGGTAGTAACTAACTCGTTTTTGGGGTATGGTTTTGTTTTTTAACCAATTTGTATTCAACCAACTAGCTACTTTAGCTGCCTCAGCTGTTTAAAACTGCGAGAACACGTAGAAAACGTTACATTCATTAATGTTAAATTGCCGTTCTATTAACATTTATTACCCCACTTATGTCTTAAATGCATTTTAAAAAAATAACACAAGATCCGTTAGCAAAAAGCTGCTAGCTAGCTTTAGGTCAAGGAGAACACTTTAGGACCATTACCTACCTGGATAGTTTGTGCACGTAGGTTATCTAGAAATCATTATGGCCATGACAAAAATAGAACCATAGATTCTTTATTTATCGAGCAAAATGACTTCGTTGTGGTCACAGGTAGCGATAGCGTCTTGCTAGCAACAGGAAAGGACGCTGAAAAAAGGTCCCTAGCAACCAGCTGTTGATGACGTATTTGTCAATAAACAAACACAAATCTAAAATAAATGAATAAATAATATTTGCATTTCGGGCACAGTGACAAATGTCACACAATATTATGTTGTGTTGTTGTACAATTTATGCTAAAAATATTTAATATATTTTCTTCAACGGAAGCAGCCGGAAGTAGTCCTGTGTCAAAGGTTGAGCACATTGTGCGGCGCGGTTTACTTGTGTTTCACGTAGCAATGAATGAAATTACTATTTTAACTGCATCCCCATACTAAAAAGACTCGTTTTCACATACATTATAGTTTTTGGGTTTATTTGTATTTACATCTACAGCACATTACGATCATTACACGTGGTAAGTCAAAGTAACATTTTACATTGGGCTAAAGCTACGAGCTAAATTTCAACTGCATTTGTTATTTATACAATAAACACATGTTTGCTTTCTTTGCTTCCTGTTTTTAATGTACTTAACATGTTTTTTTGTTTTGTTTATTTGTTTATCCTTAATCTGACTCCTTGAAGGAAACAGCGTTCTAGTTTCAATATGTTATGTGTTATGTTATGTGGTAGGCTACGCCATAAGTAATTATAATATCACTTTTTTCCTGAATATAGATGGCTGGAATACTGTTTGAAGACATTTTTGATGTAAAAGATATAGATCCAGATGGCAAGAAGTTTGACAGAGGTAAAGTGCATGCATTACATATGATGCATTGAAACTTGATCGAGATTACTCACTTATTTCTGTTGCCAATTTGTTTTTGTGTGAGGCACTTTGTGGTACATCGTGTACATAGGAAAAGTGCTATACAAATAAAGTCTTGATTGAATGAAATGCATTTGCATTTTTGCAGTTTCTCGCCTGCACTGTGAAAGCGAATCTTTCAAAATGGACCTTATCCTGGACGTAAATATTCAAATCTACCCGGTGGATCTCGGTAAGGATCAATTCATGTTTTTTTGTTAGTTTTTTTAAGTGTGTTTGAAACACTCATTTTGGTCCAATTCTTATTTTGCCGTGAGGCGACAAATTCAGATTAGTTATCGCCAGCACTTTATATGAGGATGGTACTCCAGATGATGGAGAATACAACCCTCAAGATGACAGACCATCTAGGTGTGTTTTGTGGAAACTTCTATGGTAATGATGATGTGTAATGCTTCTTAGATTCATGTGTGTGTCATATTGTTTTAGGTCTGACCAATTTGAGTATGTAATGTACGGAAAGGTTTACAAGATAGAAGGTGATGAAACCTCAACAGAAGCAGCCACTCGCCTGTAAGTGGGACCACGGTTTATGAAAATATGTATAGTGTACTTCAATAGTATATATTTTTTTGTCATTGTGCAATATGTTGGTGTAATCCTTCATCCAGGCGTGTTCTGAATTGATCATTCAAAAACTGAACTAGGCTTGACTGTCTTCACCTGAACAAGCTGCACATTTGACTGCTTATCTAATCTGCCTGACTATGTTCATGTGTTGCTGTTTGTAGGTCTGCATATGTTTCTTATGGTGGTCTTTTAATGAGGCTTCAAGGAGACGCCAACAACCTTCATGGCTTTGAAGTGGATTCTAGGGTGTATCTTCTGATGAAGAAACTGGCTTTTTGAGTTTATATGCTAGTTTGAAAACATTTTATACTTACATACAAATACAATTTGTGAAGACAACATCTGTTATTGTCCCAACACACATCCCCCTTTCTACTGTAAATAAACAATTTTACACATGTGGTGGAAAGTGTTTTATTTAGTGTTTTTTTTTTTTTTTTTTTTTTTTTTTTTTTTTGAAAATTAGTTTTGGCTTGGCTTCTGTAGGTAATTTAAAACTGCTATTAATTTAATAAGTTTGTTTTTCCTGTATCCATGGAGATTGCGCAATAGCTATGGACATTTGAGTTATAGGCTTTTTACACCATATGTAGCAGCAAATGGGGCTGAAGATCTTCAGAGGAAATACTTTGAGGGAATGAACACAAAGTACTGCTGAATTGTGTGAAATTAGCACAGTGCTTCTCAATTATTTTCTGTGACGCCCCCCCTAGGAAGAAGAAAAAATTTCACGCCCCCCTTCCTGCGCGCGACTATAAATAGTATTATTTGTCTAGAAAATTGTTATTAGAACACCATTGTATCCTTTTATTAACATTATAAACAAAAAAAAAAAGAAAGAAACTTACAACAAAGACTGCACTGAGGACTCAAATATTAATGTGTTTTTAATGCAGCTTTGCGCACATTTGTTTACGTTTTACAGAAATGAAACTTTAAACCACCTCATTTGCATAAGCTAAAAGCACTGAAAAAAAACGCTCTCTCC
Source organism: Paratrypauchen microcephalus (assembly GCA_036785185.1). Lineage (NCBI taxonomy): Eukaryota > Metazoa > Chordata > Actinopteri > Gobiiformes > Gobiidae > Paratrypauchen > Paratrypauchen microcephalus. The sequence goes on along the minus strand of JAVJIX010000008.1, from coordinate 15,148,927 downwards.
TTGTGCCACTGATGCGTCAGCTTCTGTCGGACTAAAGGACACGACTCAGTGGAATATACGTGTTTTTTCTGTGACAGAGGATGTTGTGTTAATGGTGAGACTGTGCGTAAATCGCATGTGAGAACGCCACTGCCAACTACCGTTGTTGATGTGCAATTACACTTAGTTCTAGTACAGTACAGCAAAAAAACATGTTTCCCAGGGTCATACGCCCCCCCTGGCATCACGCCACGCCCCCCCAGGGGGGCCCGCCCCACTATTTGAGAAGCACTGAATTAGCAGTTTGTCCTGTATTCATGGAGACCATGTAAGAGGCTAGCTAAGGTGCTAGCTAGTGGCTTTTTACACCATATATGGCAGAAGATCTTCCAGAGGAAACACTTGAAGGGAATGGACCATTTTATCACCAACTGAAACACCAGTATGGAGTAAGAACAAGGCCTTTCCTGTTCCCCCGGGACACTGTTGTGATGCTGCAGGACACAGGAAGGACACTTTTGGCTCTTCCACAGGATCTGCTGACCTTACCTGACCAGTCCTCCTGTTAAACTACACTAAGATCTTTGACTGAGACACAAAGGCCACTGAGACGCACAGTGTAAATACTGCAGCAAAACTTGAATTTCCTTCGGGATCAATAAAGTCTCTCTAATAGTGCACGTATACATTCTCATAGTGGAGCTAGATATTCCCTCTTATGAAGAGACACATTTATTTATATATTTCATAAAGTAAACAAAAAAAAAATTAACAGTGTCATAACATTAAACATACAAGAAATGTTTGAAAAGGAGCAGAAAGAAGAGTCATCTTATATACGTATCTGCCCCCTTTTCCAGACAATACATTAACACTGACAGTTACTTTAAAACACTTCAAATCTAAATATTAATCAATTGCAAACAGAAATATTCACTTTTATGTGCAACAACTTAGTTTTCTTTTTCATGCACACACATTTCATTGGATTGTATGTATCCTTTGATATCTTTGTCAAGACTGTTCCATAAATGAACTCCTTTCACAGCAACGCTTCCTCCATAACCTTGGTTCTGAATGTTGTTGTTTTTTTAACATGTAGGTTCCTTTAAATTGTAGTGGCTTGTTCTCATCTCAAACAGTCAGTCAGAATATTTACAGGTAATACATTGCACTTAGCTTTATACATTACTTTGAGGATATTTAAGTTAACAGTACAACAACACTTTTTTTCTTACAAATAATGGGTTGGATGGCTCTCTACTGATTATTGGTGATAATTCTCAAGGCCCTTTTCTGTAAAATAAATAATGGCTGTAGGTTAGTTTTACTGTTACATGCTGCCATTCCGACATTGACATCTAATTGTCGGAGTGAAGGCATTTCCATTTTTTATCAAACGTCCCTGCACTCCAACATGTTTTTTTCCTTTGTCGGAGTGGCAGCACTTAAGCATTTTTTCAACATTCCTCCATTCCGAAAATAAGGTAATTATTGAAAATATGTGGGCCTATTAGAATGAGCTAGGCCTATATGTATGGAGTACGAAAGCTTTCAGAAATATTTGTGTGTATAGGATAGAAATCTATGCATATTTTGGAAATCCATACACATTTGGCTGTCGTTGAACATAAAATAAATATTTGCAAACTCTCAGATGAGTTCATTTGCGATTACGTTTTCTTCAGCACGAATACTTATCAAACTACACTAAAACCTCTAAATGTCTTACAGAAACGAGCCATACGGATTATTCACAAAATTGGCTTTTTAGAACACTCATAATCTTTTTATACATTCCAAGCTCTTAAAATTTGAAGACCTTACTCAGTATTACACAGCAATTATTATGTTTAAAGCATACCATAAACTACTACCAAAAAATCTGCAAATACTATTTACTTTGAGTGAGAGAACCCACAACTTGAGAGTGACTGGAGACTTCAAATTGCCTAAAGTGAGAACCACTAAAAAAAAGTTTTTGCATGTCTGTGGTGTGAAACTCTGGAACAGTTTGGATAAACTCTACAAGCAATACCAAAGTGTCAATACGTTTAAATTACATTACAAAAATATGGTCTGGTCACAGTATATGGAGAGTGTCTAAGGTAATTTCATCACTGTCTTCTGCAAAACTAGTTCTGCTGGAACATCTCTTATCATTGTATGTGCTTTTCCTTACCTTACTGTATGTGCTTTTCTTACCATTGCTGGTACTAGTATTCAGGTCCTGTATCCTTATCTATATGGGAAAATTGAAGTGATTTTTCTTTACTGGGGTTAAATAATAAGTTTTCTTCCCCCACTCCTTCTTGGACATTACAATTTTGTTTGTTCTTTTGTATATTTGTACTACCTTTTTCATTTGATTTTGATACTGTACATCTTGAGAATCTTGAAAAATAAACAAATATTCCAAGAAAAGAAATACAATAATAAAAAATACAAATTCATGTTGGGATGGGGTAAAGATTGTCTCCCAGTTTTACATGTTGATCCCCAAATTTCCACATAGTACATCAGATGTTGTGCAATGTAGAGTTATACAAGATTAATAACGCTGCACTATTTAGTGAGAACTTTACTTTATACAGCACAGCAATTGCTTTGGAAATTTTGCCTTTAGTGTAATTTATGAGACCTCCTTCATCAATCATGACTCCTAAAAATGTAGTTTCATTACATTTTTAATCTCTATCACGTCTATTTATAATGTTATGTCATCCCCCCCCCCGGGCAATGAGCTAACCAGTGTGGGTCCTTGGGCAAGACCCTTCACGGTACTGCCCCCCGGGCGCCGAAAAAGATGGCTGCTCACTGCTCCTGAAAAGGATGGGTCAAATGCAGAAGTCAAATTTCTCCCGTGTGTCACTGTGTGTCATTGTGTGTGAGACCAATAAAGGCTTAAGCCTAAGCTTAAAAAATAATAATCTTTTTTTCTTGTTATCATTAATAATATTAATAATAATAATAATAATAATAATAATAATAATAATAATAATGATAATAATAATTCATAGCATTTATATAGTGCCTTTCATGACACCCAAAGCGCTTTATAGTTCATTTTCATTCACTCCACACTTGGTGGTGGTAAGCTACTATTGTAGCCACAGCTGCCCTGGGGCAGACTGACGGAAACAAGGCTGCCAATCTGCGCCATCGGCCCATCCAACACTCACACACACTCTACATTCATACTAGGCAATGTGGGTTAAGTGTCTTGCCTAAGGACACAACGACAGTTTTGCACTGACGCCCCCACTGTGGCACCTGGAATTCCCAGCGGTCTCCCATCCAAGTACTAACCGGGCCCTGCCTTGCTTAGCTTCTGAGATCTGACGGGATCAGGCTTTTGACAAGCAGGTATGGTATTAAATATTTTTTAATATTAAGAATCAGTCCATTTAAATCAAACCAATATTTTACTTTTTTTTAAGCTCTTCGTTTACTTTATTTGTCGCCTCTTTTATATCTTTTCTAGAGTAAAATAAGGCTGCATCATCAGCAAACAGAATTTTCTCAAGTTCAGATAAAATAAAATAAATAATTATAATAACATAATTGCCTATTGGTGGATGTGTTTGTGCATTGTTATTTTTCCACGTACAATCCAGTTTAAGTTTTCCTATGAAGGAGATGTGTGGCATATTGATGCATTAGGGATCATTTATTTTAATCGATCCATGGAATAGTGAGGGAACGTCAGGTAAACCGGAAGTGATGTGGTGGAACTAAACTGCGCACACTCCATGAATTACACTCCCGGGCCAAGTGCATTTAGAGTTTGCTCATGGATCAGGAAAGACTTGTTGGGAATTCGTTAATATTTTAGATGACGACGAGAATGATAAATCACGTCTTAAGGACTTCTGTTTTTTTCCATTTTGTGAAAAGCAGCGGATGTGATGCGTGAGGTGGTTCCGCATTCGCATCTAATTGGAAGCACTACACTCGAGATTAAAAGTCTATGACAACAAAGTGTCGCTTGTGGCTCTAAAAATAATGACTAAACACTTTCCCGACAGTCGCTGCTAAAGCCATGGATGAACGACGCAAAAAGAAGCTGACTTATTTCACGATTGGACTTCTCTTTCTTCTAAGCGGTGTGGAATATGGTGCGTTTTGTCTAAATTTATGTCTTTATGACTACGCACTATATATATTTTTTTATTATTGTTGTTTTGGTTTATCTCTGTTAAAACAACGACTTCATATTAAATTTCTCTTGTAGTAACAGTCAGTGTATCATTTGGATTCACTTTATTCTATGTATTATGTGTTGTATCCTGAAGATTTAGCCTATTACCAAATAAGTTCAGAATTTACAGTAGGTAAGATAAGGAGGGCGTTATACACATATATTTAAGTCTTTGAACAATTTTATAGATTTTTAAAAAGATTTTAAGATAGATTTTTTTCCACACTTAGTGTCTCATGACTATGTAATTGTATTTTGATTGTGTCAGCTCAGCAAGACTCAGTAATAAGGCTAAGGAAGCAAGAAGTGCACACTCTGCATCACGTGATCTTAAGTTTTCCCATCAACCTTTGACTGTTGAGCTGTGTATGTTTATTCATCAGTCTCTTGAGCAACCTTGTGTGTCTTTGTCCATGGTGTGGGCTAGATTGCTCTATTTACTTTAGAAGTGAAACACTTTTCTATTTGTCAGTCTGTTTTGTGTAACTTCTGTGCCCTGGCTTTGTGTGTCCTTCAGCTGTAATATTACCAACAATATGGAGATACTTGCAGACTTTGGATGCTGCTCCATATTTCCTGGGATTGTCTCTCTCAGCCTTCAGCTTCACTGGACTCCTTTCAGGACCAATCTTCGGGCATTGGTCCGACCGAACACGAACCACCAAGAAGATCATATTGTTTGCCAATCTTTTTGAGATTGTAGGTAAGAAACCAAACCAGACCCAGATACTGTGAACAAAGATTTTTGGTCAAGTAAGACTGTCTCTCTCTCTATCAAGGTAATTTTATGTACTTTATGGGCCTTTCAAAGTGGCTCCTCCTGTCAAGTAGACTTGTAGCAGGTATGGGAAAATTATATAATAGAATAACTCAAATCTTAAGGGAAAAAAGTTAAATTGTTGGAAAATCTACTTTTTTCAGGCATTGGCACTGGTGCTGGCTCCTCTATCTTTGGATTTTTAACAAGAAGCACTCTTCCTGAGGACCGAGCTTCAGTTTTTGCTGCTGTCATGGCGTGTCGACAAGCTGGCCTTCTGATTGGTACATAGGCCTAGTTGAAGTTTCTTGAAGTATTTCTTATAATTATATAAAATGCTTCATCACTACTTTTACCATTGATATATTATTACAAACCTTCCTTTGTTTAGGTCCAGCATTTAATATTTTCCTAAGGTTGTGTGATTTCCATTTGGGACCTTTTGTCGTCAACAAATACACAGCACCTGGGGTATTGACTATGTACCAGTACTAACTATACCAAGTTGTGTTGGGAGTGTTTTTAACAATTCAAATCATCTCTTCTTGCAGCTCTTTATGTGCGCCCTTTGGATCCTACTTCAGCTGGCTATCGTATTCATGTACTGGGACCTGCCGCCACTGGAAAGAATTGATGCTAAAGACAGGCAAACAAACAGGAGCAATGAGAATGAGCAAGGAGCTGAAGGTGATGAAGACAACACTGATGAGGCACAACCACTAATGCACTCCCAGGAGGTCCACGGCTCATATGGCTCAGTGGTGACGCCTGACCAGTCTAACAACTGCATCTGTGCCGACACAAATCACATCTCCCCACCCTCATCTCCAAAAACGGAGTCCCAGGAGATGTCCAACCCCTTTAAAAATTTTAACTTATCCAGGGGTAGGTAGACATTCAATCAGTTATTAAATTGCTTTTCTATTTACAGTGCCGTGAAAAAGTATTTGCCCCCTTCCTGATTTCTGTGTTTTTTGCATATTTATCACTCAAAACATTGTCAGATCATCAAACCAATTTTAATATCACACAGAAACAACCCAAGGAAAGACAAAATTCAGTTTTTGAATGATGATTCCATTTATTAGTGCACAAAAAAAATCTAAACCTATCTGGCCCTATGTGAAAAAGTAATTGCCCCCCCTTGTTAAATCACAAACTAACTGTGACTAACCACAGTTTTGAGAAAACTTAGTTCAGTTCTACATGCCACACCCACACCTGATTGTCACCACCTGTGTTGAATCAAGAAATCACTTAAATAGTTCCTGTCAAACAAAGTGAAGTTGGCTACAACATCTCAAGAACAAACACATCATGCCACGATCCAAAGAAATTCAAGAACAAATGAGAAAAAAAGTGATAGAAGTCTATAATTCAGGAAAAGGTTACAAAGCCATTCCCAAAGCTCTGGGGCTCCAGCGAACCACTGTCAGAGCCATTATTCAAAAATGGAGGAAACTGGGAACAGTTGCAACCCTTCCCAGGAGTGGTCGACCAACTAAGATTACTCCAAGAGTGCGACGACGGCTCATTCAGGAAGTCACAAAAGAACCTAGACGCACATCGAAAGAACTACAGGCCTCGTTGGCCTCAGTTAAGGTCAGTGTTCATGACTCCACCATTAGAAAAACACTGGCCAAAAATGGCATCCATGGAAGAGTTCCCAGGAGAAAACCACTGCTTTCACAAAAGAACACAAAGGCTCGTCTCACCTTTGCCAAAAAGCACCTTGATGACCCTCAAGACTTTTGGAGAAACATTTTGTGGACCGATGAGTCTAAAATTGAACTTTTTGGAAGGTCTGCAGCCCGTTTCATCTGGCGTAAAAATGGCACAGCATTTGATAAAAAGAACATGGTGCCCACAGTAAAGCATGGTGGTGGCAGTGTGATGGTCTGGGCCTGCTTTGCTGCCTCAGGACCAGGACAACTTGCTGTGATTGACGGAAAAATGAATTCTGCTGTTTACCAGAAGATCCTGAAGGAGAATGTCCGGCCATCAGTTCGTGCCCTCAAACTCAAGCGCTCTTGGATCATGCAACAGGACAATGATCCAAAACACACCAGCAAGTCCACCTCTGAATGGCTCAAAGAAAACAAAATTAAGGTTTTGGAGTGGCCAAGTCAAAGTCCGGATTTAAATCCGATTGAGATGCTGTGGTGTGACCTTAAACGGGCAGTTCATACAAGAAAACCCTCCAATATGGCAGAATTGAAACAATTCTGCATAGAAGAGTGGGCCAAAATCCCTCCCCAGCGGTGTGAAAGACTCATCACCAATTATCGCAAACGTTTGGTTACAGTTATTGCTGTCAAAGGAGGCTCAACTGGCTATTAGATTAAGGGGGCAATTACTTTTTCACATAGGGCCAGATAGGTTTAGATTTTTTTTGTGCACTAATAAATGGAATCATCATTCAAAAACTGAATTTTGTCTTTCCTTGGGTTGTTTCTGTGTGATATTAAAATTGGTTTGATGATCTGACAATGTTTTGAGTGATAAATATGCAAAAAACACAGAAATCAGGAAGGGGGCAAATACTTTTTCACGGCACTGTATGTATGCTATATGCCAGTGAGATGAACTAATCTGTGTTTTATTCCTGTATTTTAGAGTTTCTGAGAGAAGAGGTGGTTGTGTTGCTGGCAGCTCAGTTCATTACCCTGTTTAATCAGACTGCTTTAGAGGTAATGACGCACTGACATTAACAAGTAACTTTATATGCATGCTTTTGTATTAGACTAAGCTTTGGTTTTCATTTTTGCCAGTGTGGTCAATGATGAAAAGCATATAAAGCTAGCATAGTGACATCAGGGTTGTACAGCGCTGATAATGCAATTTAACAGTCCTAAATTATGCAAAATTGACTCTTGTGAGCGTTTAGCCATGTTAGAATGTTGTTAACTCCTCAAAAACATGCCTGGAGTTTTTTTTTTTTTCACACATGTTTATCATTAGTCTGTCTACATCTCCAAAGCTCAAAATGCTCTGTTCCACCTTGTGATGTCAAGAGGCGATAGTTTAAGTTAACAGCTCCTTTTCCTTGAGTTCAGTAGTTGTGGACAAATCCAAATGATACTGGTGAAGGTGTATGGAGTTTAAAGAAGAAGAAGTGAACTTTATTGATCTCACACTGGAGAAATTCTTCTCTGCATTTTAACCCATCCTATATATATATATATATATATTAGGAGCAGTGGGCAGCACACACATTAGGGCGCCCGGGGACCATCTCCATGATCTTGCTTCGGTTTGGTCAGGACCTAAGCTGGAGTACCTATGGTGCATGTTTTGGGTTGGTGGGGGAAACCGGAGTGCCCGGAGGAAACCCACCCAGACACGGGGAGAACATGCAAACTCCACACAGAAAGGCTCGGGCGACCCGGGGATCGAACCCAGACCATGCATGCAAACTCCACACAGAACACACACGGAAAGGTCTGGGCGACCCGGGGATCGAACCCGGAACCTTCTTGCTGTGAAGCAAGAGCGCTAACCACTCTGCTACCGTGCCGCCAAAAAACACAAAGTACAGCACCACATGACATTCCTATTCCTATTTGAGAGAAGAGCTGAGTCTAAATATGCAGGGTTTGTGTGTTAAACATGTGTGAATGAAACAAAAATACAACTCCAGGCATGTTTGTGATGAGGATACAACATAGATCAGAAAATAGCACTGTTGTGGGCCCGTTTTTATTTAACCACTGTATACGGTTGCCTTTTAAAAAGATAAACCTTTTGTGGCATAAAAAACCCTTATTGGCATTGGTAGATTATTTTTGCATTTTCCAGAAAATCTTAAAAAATGACATGGACTGGTTGATTTTCCTCTGGACCGATCACAGCCTGTTGGTACATTTTTGTTTTGAAACACGATATGCATTGTAATCTTGTACTAACATCAGGTTGTCCTTTACAGCATCCACATGGGCTTTCCATGTTCTACCTAGACTGTGCATTTTATTGATTGGCCAGTTACAGTAAATTTAACAGAATTTGAGTGTGTCAGCCACAATTTACACTATACTACGACCTCAGCTGACCTCTTTCCACATACTGAAACGTATGTTATGTGTGTAAACAAATTCCCTCAGTCAATAAGACCTTTTACTGATAATTTAATCTTCTAGCAACCTCTCAAATTTTGTGAACTTTCTAAGTACGGGTTAATGTAATTTTCGACCCCTCTTAATGTCTTCTGTAGACCATGGTGACCCCGCTGACTCAGAAGTTCTTTGGCTATGGCGAGCTGGAGAACAGTATCATGTACTGCCTGTGTGGCGTGGAGGTGATCGCAGGCTTCTTCTTTGTGCACTGGTTGAGCGGTCGTGTAGCTGAGAGGGTGGTCCTGGCTGTTGGCCTGACAATCTGCAACATCTCCAACGTGTGGTGCCTCATCTTTATGGCCTCCCCATTAGGTCAGAATTCAAGTTAGAGTGGTCCATTGTTTATTACGGGGGTTACGTTCTAAAAATAACCTGTGATAAGCGAAATCCGCAAAGTAGCACAACTTTATATTTTACAATTATTATACATGTTTTAAGGCTGTAAACTCCTCACCACACATACACTTTTCTCAGACTGGCATTAACATTTTCTCATATTTCTCTCTTTTAAAGGTCCCATGGCATGAAATTGTCACTTTCTGAGGTTTTTGAACGTTAATGTGAGCTCCCCTACTCTGTTTAGGGCCCCCCCCCATGGCTAAAAGTTGCGAAATGTCTAAACTGAGCATTTGCAGGTTTTTTTCTGCGTTAGAAAAAAACACAGTTCAAACGGGCGATTCTGAACAAGGCAACTATGTGACGTCACATCGAAAAATGCAGCTCCACCCCCCATCTGTGTCTGTACTCAGCGTCTCTGTAAATCACGCCCAGAGAGTTTGGACTGGAAGGAGCTACGCAATGCGAAATGCGTTTTTTTATTTGCCTGGAGGCACGTGCGAGTGTTTCTAGGCTCGGAAGTCCTTTATCTGAGCCTGTGGACATCTGAAACAGCAGTGGTTTAATTTTATTTTCTGTGAAAATGTGTTTTTTTCATTGAAATGCCTCTCCTTTCTTCCTCCGCGCTTAAAACGTGGAAGTGGGGCCAGCACACAGTGCAGAAGGAACCAGCGGCGCATTTGGCCACCCCCCACCCGCTCCTCTAACCTATCTGTGTCCTTCTCATTTGCATTCAAGCAACAACGCCCATAATGAGGTGTTCAGAGAGATATTTTTTTACCATGTCTCTGAGTGTTGATTTTGAAGGATTCATTTACAGTATTAGGGAACCATTAAGGCACCATATAAAAGCATCAAGAAGTACCATGTCATGGGACCTTTAAACACTCAAACGTTTGTAGATTTTCAACGAAAAAATGTATTAATAGTGACGCGCATATTTCACAGTTCCTCTGACCGTGCCTCTTCGTCCTGGCGCCGCTATGCCTTGGTGCAGGCATCTTTTTCCGAGTGCGTTCTTTTTTTCTTTTGGGCAAGAAGATTCTTATAAACAGACATGCCACCTTTGATTATATTTGAGAATGTTTCGTCAACATTGTGGGTTTTGTCGGGGAGAAAACTTGGAAACATACAGCACTCCAGAGTTACACTGCAATTGAACATTTATATAAATCTGGCAAACTGAATGCATTCTGTACTGGACAGGAGACACGGCACGGAGGAGAGTGATGGACAAATCGGCAAAGGTCTACAGTCCCTTAGCCAATCAGGACACAGAACACAATGCCCTTTGATACACTATAAAAAAAATGGGAATTAAAAAAAAAATCTGCGAAACAGCGGGGCCGCGAAAAGTGAACCGCGATATAGCAAGGGACCACTGTATTTCTCCTTTAAATGTTGGCAATAAACCTGTAGCTGTAACACAGCACAGCTTAGTAGCTTTGTTGTTATTTTGGCTAATGTTTTTTCTGCTCCTTTGTTGGATCATGTAGGAGACTTTCCATGGATGCTGACTGAGTTCATCATTGGGGTGTTTCTTCAGGTTTTAGGTTTGCCATTTGTGGCTGTGGCTCAAGTTTCGCTGTACTCCAAAGTAACTGCAGAGAAAACACAAGGTATGAAACTTTGCATGTCTGTCTGTGTGGGTTTGTATTATTTTTTGATATTATGTCTTTTGTGGTTTTGCAGGATTCAGTCAAGGGGTGCGTCGCTCAGTTGGGGGTCTTGCCACCATCCTAGGGCCTCTCTGGGCTGGAGGTTTGACTGACAATTTGTACATCATGTTGGGAGTCATGGCTGGTCTTCTCGTTCTTTTATCAGTAATGTCACCTCTCATACATTTCGCCATATTTCTCTATTAACAAATATTTTATTTACCATGATGCTAAAATAAATTCTGATAATAGTATGTTATACTATTGTGTCAGCTGAGTCCAATACCAAGTCTTTTGTGTTTCTTCATTCAATAAATTGGGTTGCATTTTATGCTTTATGCTGACATCTGAATGAATGCTGTCTTATAATTCATTGTTTAATTTGGTCTGGATAATTGTTCTTTTAAACTAACACAAGAAATGTTTGCTATCTATTAACATAATCATGATGTTGCAGGTCATGCTGGTTTTCTCCTATAAGCGTCTGGTTGAACCTGCTGCTGAGGACCAGAGTCACACATCAGAAGACTGCTGAGCATGTTCACTGAGACAGTGAAGGGAAGTGCACCTCATCTCACTCCCTCACATGTTTATAAAACACCTAAATGTATGTTTCCCATGGAAATGTGGACTCTGCATGTCATTTCACATGTTTTGATGTTTTTTGTTAAGTGTTTTATACTGATTCTCAGTAAAGCGTCACAGTAATACAAGCCATTTTAATTCTATTGATACCTTAAATGCTGCATTACTCAACACACTTTTTTATTTATTTAAAATATGTATTAATATCTAGTCTTGTCTTTATGCACAGCAGCGCGCTAGCTAGCTCACTGTGTCTCAAGGCTAACTCTCACTTTTATTAGAAAGAAAAAACATAAATAACCTATTAAATTTTTTATGAAATAAAATAGACACCGCGATTATTTTTTTATGCATAGAATACTTCAGTTTGTGGAGTTGTAATATTTAGTATGCCTCAAAATTAGCATTAGCTAATTTTTCTAAATATTGGCAAGTGTCCTCCGCTGAAGTATTAATTTTATTTGTGTACTTTTTAACATGTTGTCAGAGATTCACCTGCAGCTTCCTGTTTCTGCCTCATCTTTAGTGCGACTGCAAAAATAGTTTTAAAAAAGAGATAAAACTGAACAGGAAGTAGTGACGCTAACAGTGAAGTTGCTGGCGCTATTGTGCACAGATAAATGTATAGGCTGGAATGTACAGATATTGAAAGTGTACATTTTATTTAGATGCATTTATCAGCAATAAAACCAAGAGTTAATGTTTCTATTAAGTTTGCTTTGCTATTATTGGATACAAATTAAGATTTAAATTTTTTTTTTAATAGGTTGTTTATTGTATGTCATTACTTTCACCACTTGGGGGCAGTCACATGCAATGATAAGCCCAAATAAGTGCCAAAATATTATAAAATGTACTGAATAAATGGTGAACATTTTTAAGGTGAAAGTTTCACACATTTTATAGTTTTTGACTGAGGCTTTTCCATTTTTTCAAAATGTTATTTTCAAATGATCTAATTAAATAAATACATTGTTTTAATTAAGTAAAATTTCAGCATCTAGTATATATATTTTGTAATATATTAATAAAAAAAACTTGAAGGCCCAAACTTGGACTAATAATATCCCCGGTTATTTCCCAAATGTATATTTTGTTTGATTTAAATGACAATGATATAATAATAATTAAAAAAAAGTATACAGTGGTACCTCACCTTACGAAATTAATTCGTTCCAGAAGTGGTTTCGTAACATGAATTTTTCGTAAGTTGAGTCGCTATTTCAATGGAAAAAGCCTGATTCGTTCCAAGGCCCCGTTCCAAGTTTGTTTTTTTTTATACTGTAACATTTTTTTTATAGTGTAACATTGTGTTCTGCCTAGAGACTGTAAACCCAGGACTAAACGTGGACTATACCAGGTCTAGACCAAGCAGCAGCGGTGTACCTCACGAGGCTGAGGCTGAGGCAAGCACCGACTGCGTGCGTGGGGGGGAAGGGGGAGGGCGGTGTGTGTGCACGGACACATGTGTGACGAGATCCACGGTGGTCTAATCCTGGTTTAGACCTGGTTCAGACCTGGTTTAGACCTGGCACGGATTGAGCACGGGTCTCTGCTCGCGCCCCGCGCCGGGTTATCACACTATCACACACGTGGCCGCGCGCACACACACACCGCCCTCCTCCTTCCCCCCACGCTTCACTATTAATACATTTTGTTGAAAATCTATGAAAGTTTGAGTGTTTAAACGAGAGACAAATGTGAGAAAAGTTTAAATCCAGTCTGAGAAAAGCGTATAATGTGTGTGGCTGAGCGCGCATTATTTGAATTTTTGAGATTTCGCGTTTCGTAACTTGAATTTTCTTTCGTATCTAGAGACCAAAATTTAACGTGAAGACGTTTCGTAACTTGAAATTTTCGTTTGTTGGGTCATTCGTAAGGTGAGGTACCACTGTATTAATATCAATTTGACATTAAACACTAAAAATGCATCATTATCCATGTGTAGGGACTGTGGATGGAAATGAGCTTTGTAGCTATACTCTGGTGCAGAACATCTCTGTCTTTGTACATAATGTCTCTGTACATTGTCCCTTCAAATAAAGACTAAACTAACTAACTGTTAGAGTAAGAGTTAAGAAAGCGTTTAAGATCATCTACATTCATCTGTTTTGAAATTCATGTGCTGAATTCATCTGTGTGCTCTATGTACTGTATATACACTATGTATAAATATTACTAATACATATGGCTAATGTTTTCTATTTATTCTGTCTGTAATGTGTCGTTGCTCATGCTATCACTATCACTACATTAACGACACTGCGTTATAACATCAATGGTGAAGAAGTCCAAAGGGTTGGGTGCGCATTTAGTATTTAAGTTTTAGATGATAGAAATAAAGTAATAAACAGGTCACTGATTACATTTTAAACACTTATAACACTGACAATGCTTATACTATATTATATCCTCCTGAGACCCAGCCCATTCATTTGTGTCCTTTATTGTGGACATAGTGTTTTGAGATGGACTCTAGTTTGTGGCTGCGCTATAATAAAATAAATAATAAAAAATAATAAATAAAAATGCACAAATAAGTAAATAAATAAATATATATATAAATAAATAAAAAACATAAATAAATACATAAATAAGAAAACAAAAGGGAATCTAAAAACTTTTTGAGGTGACTAGAAGCTTGTCAGAGATGTTGGTCATCAAAACAAAAAAAAACAAAAAAATGTTTTTCATTTCATTTCATTTCATATTTATTTCTATAGCACATTTAAAAACAACGTCAGTTGACCAAAGTGCTTCACATGAAGGATAAAAGGCAAAAGAACATATATATATATAACAGTGTAAGGACTATAATAAAAACTATAATAAAAAACTGACTAACTAGTATTAAAAGCCAGGGAAAAGAGATGAGTTTTTAATCTTGTCTTAAACTGCGTTACAGACTGAGAGGATCTGACAGGAAGAGGAAGGCTGTTCCACAGTTTGGGCGCTGCCACAGAAAAGGCTCTGTCCCCTCTCGTCCTGAGTCTAGTCTTGGGAATGACCAACAGAAGCTGGTCAGCTGATCTCAGGGCTCTGGGTGGAGTGTAGGGCTCCAGTAATTCCCTCAAATAGACTGGACCCAAAGAGTGTAAACATTTAAACACAATTAATAACACTTTAAATTTCACCCGATAGGGGACAGGGAGCCAGTGCAGGTCACACAGCACAGGTGTGATGTGTTCCCGTCTCTTAGTGCCAGTGAGCAGACGAGCTGCAGCGTTCTGGACGTGTTGTAGGCGTTGCAGGGAGCTCTGGTCTAGCCCCACATACAGAGAATTGCAATAGTCCAGACGCGAAGTTACAAAAGCATGAATAGCTTTTTCAAAACCTGCACGAGGTAGGTAGGGCTTTATTTTGGCAAGGAGCCTCAAATGAAAGAAGCTGGACTTTATCACAGAACTTATGTGCTTGTCCAGTTTAAACATGGAGTCCACAATCACCCCAAGATTCCTCACTGCAGGGAGACAGTAGGAGGACAGAGGACCAATCACACTGTCCTGACCAAGCAGTGGATTTGTTTTCCCAAACACAACAATTTCAGTTTTACTTTGATTTAAGTTTAGGAAATTTGCATTCAGCCAAGTCTGTACATCCCTGAGACAATCCTGCAGAGCTTTGATCGTGCTCTGGTTGTCATTTGCGGTCACTGGCAGATATATTTGAATGTCGTCTGCAAAACAGTGAAAAGTGACATTGTGCTTTCTAAAAACATCACCCAGGGGGAGCATGTACAGAGCAAAGAGGGCCGGCGCTAGTGTAGAACCCTGGGGCACACCGTATTCTAAGGGAGACACAGAGGAGGAGTACTGTCCTAAGTTTACAGAGAAAGTCCTGTCTGACAGATAAGATTGAAACCAACAGAGAGCAGTACCCTTTATGCCCACATGTGTCTCCAGGCGGGACAGAAGGATGCTGTGATCCACCGTGTCAAAAGCGGCTGATAGGTCTAAAAGCAGAAGAACTGCAGATTTCCCAGAGTCGACAGTTAAAAGCAGGTCATTAAAAACTTTTAAAAGAGCCGTTTCAGTGCTGTGCTGGGATTTAAAACCAGATTGGAATTTTTCACCAATGTCATTAAAATTAAGGTAAGCCTGCAGTTGGTCATAAGCAACCTTCTCTAAAACCTTAGACAAGAATGGCAATTTAGAGATAGGTCTGAAGTTAGCCAGAACATTAGGGTCAAGATTAGGCTTTTTGATGATTGGTTGGACCACAGCATGTTTCAGGACAGTGGGAAAACAACCAGACATTAGAGATGAGTTCACAACATTAGCAATATAAGGTCCAATAGAATCAAAGACCTCCTTGAACAGACGACTTGGAATAATATCTAGAGGACATAAGGAAGGTTTTAGCTGTTGAACAATTTTTTTCAAGTCTAAAAAAGACACTGGCTCAAAACAGTCAAATACTGAATTACAAGCAGTTGAAGCTACAAGGTCCACAGCAGAAGGCAGTGACAGTCTAAGAGCAGAAACTTTATCCCTAAAGAATGATAAAAAGTTTTCACACAGTGTAGATGAGGGCACAACAACATTTGACATACATGGAGTTAACAGAGACTTTAAAATACAAAAAAGCATCTGTGGTTTGTGGCAGTTTGTTGATACCATGTTTGAAATAAAGCAACATTTAGCAGCTTTAACTACCCTCTGATATTCTACCAGACTGTCTCTTAATATTTGCAGAGAGACCTGTAGACGATCTTTCTTCCATTTCCTCTCAGCGCGTCTACATGCGCGTCTAGCCTCACGCGTATTCTCATTTAGCCAAGGTTGTGCCATAGGCTTTGCGCGTTTTAGCTTTAATGGAGCCACTGCATCCAAAAACTCTGTACAAACGGTATTGAAATGAGAGATCAAGCCATCTGGCGTGGTGTTTTGCCAGTCATCTTGGTTTATGATTACCGATGCACCGAACATGCCAGAAAACGAAGAGGCAGTCATAGAGTTCATTGTGCGCATTCGGCGCACTGGGGCGCCCAGACTAACCACCCTTTGCGGCAGCGTTATAGAGAACATCACGGCAAAGTGGTCCGAAAAATGCGTTTCACAAATCTCCATTTGATTAACATTAAGACCAAAAGACAATACCAAGTCCAGTGTGTGTCCTTTTTCGTGTGTTGAGCCCAATACCGACTGAGTTAAGTTAAACGAATCGATCAAATTTAAGAAGTCTTTCGCCAGAGGTCTGGATTCACAACAGACATGAATATTAAAATCCCCGACAATTAAAAACTGGTCATAGCGCAACAGTAGGCCAGTCAAAAGAGCTGTAAAATCCCGGATAAAATCTTTGTTGAACCTTGGAGCGCGATACACCAAAGCGCACAGAACCGGGGAGTCAAGGCTCAATGTGAAAGTCTGAAGCTCAAAGCTCGAAAACGGGTCTATCGGAACCTGCCGACAGACGTAGCTGGATTTATACACTGTTGCTAATCCCCCACCTCTACCAGAAGTCCGAGGAGAGTTCAGAAAGGAACAGTCAGGTGGCAAAAGTTCTGAAAATGGGAAAGACTCACCAACTTGGAGCCATGTCTCTGTGAGCAACATGAAATCCAGATTCCGTGACGTGAAGAGATTACTCAGGAGGAAAGTTTTATTAGCTAGCGATCTAGCATTCAAAAGGCCCAAACGGAGAGACACGTCCTCGGAACTCCGCGTAGAGCTGCGGCACAGCGGCCGAAGACATCCCAACTCCACACCGCGGCGTTTGGCCAGACGCTTGAGGAGCGGCGCTCCTAGCGGCAGGTGACGCAGACCGGTGTCCAGGCTCACTGGAGTCACAGGTTGGATCCACCGCAATCCGCATGATCTCCGAAATGCTGGATCTCGAGGCGTGCCAAGGAGAGGAACAACCCCAGAATTTGCTTTCCTGTAAGCCCTCACTCTCACTAATATGCCTCCACGTTTTCCGCGCTTCCTGGGTCGCTTCCTCCATGTGGAGACAGGTGAGCGCAACAGGTAAGCCGGGACAGATGCCAAGTGCGGAGGGAGTCTGGATGCTTGATCCTCATAATTTTGGTCAAGAAATAGTTCATAGGAGCGTTTTATATCAAAAAGTGCCTGGCGATCCAAGACTAGTAGGCCAGAGATATCTTGGCACAAAATACAGAGTAATGACACAACAAACAGCAATTTTAGTAGAGCAGGTAGAGCAGGTAGACGGCTGCCGGTACACGCTGGCGCCATCTTTCCTGCGATTCCTGCGTTTTTGTTAGGTTGTTAACTTCACATGGATTTAACACCATTACAGTCCATTACATGTAACATGTCCTCGTTACAACTTTAATTTCTTATTTATTTATTTACTTACTTATTTATGTATTTATTTATGTATTTTTTATTTATATTTATTATTTATTTTTTATGTATTTTATGTATTATTATTATTATTATTATTATTATTATTATTATTATTATTATTTATCATAGTGCAGCCACAAACTAGAGTCTAGAATCTCAAAACACTTAGAAGATAAACTGGTTAACTCAATGTGCACTATAAAGGACACAAATGAATGGGCTGGGTCTCAGGAGGATATTATGTGCAATAAATTCTTTTGAGCATTATACCACCTGTGAAATATTCTACTTACACCTTATTTAATCCTACCTGTACCTTTGTATTTTATTATATTTATTATATTGGCGGCACAGTGGCTGAGTGGCTAGCGCTCATGCTTCACAGCAAGAGGGTTCCGGGTCTTTCTGTGTGGAGTTTGCATGTTCTCCCCGTGTCTGGGTGGGTTTCCTCCGGGCACTCCAGTTTCCCCCATCAACCCAAAAACATGCACCATAGGTAAATCCTCCAGCTGAGGTCCTGACCAAACCGAAGCAAGAAGATCATGGAGATGGTCCCCGGGCGCAGTAATGTGCTGCCCACTGCTCCTAATAACAGGATGGGTTAAATGCAGAGAAGAATTTCTCCAGTGTGAGATCAATAAAATTGCTTCGCATTTTATTACATATTTTTTTAAATTATATTGTTCACTTTTTTCCCTTGTATTTTATTGCATGCTATTAGTACTTCTCCACTATCTTAGTGAGTCAGCGGGTTCTTCTGATCCTAAGCATTTCATTGCATTGTTGACCTTGTGTTGATCCTGCATATGACAAACAATCTTGAATCTTGAATCATCACCTGCTTGTTTTTATGTCATTGCTCTGCCTGGAATGTTCCACAAATAGCTCTACCTTACATTTATTCAATTACAGGTGGTTTTGTAGCTCATAAATACCAAGGAAGAGGCATTCTGACTGTGAGCAGGGTTTGCCTCTCCAGAGATGTGACTTGTAACTTGGTTTGGTTTGGTCTCCATGAAGATAGAAATGTTTGATAACATACTTAACATTCCAGACAAAGCAATAACATCCCCATGAAGAAAAGCATTTGACAGACCCTTCACCAAAAAAGTTACACAATGCACCTTTGAAGGTTGTACGCAAAATGAGGATTAGGATTAACGAGGATGTGACATTATAACATAGATCAGAAAATATGCGATGGTGCTTCCTGTTTTGAATTATGGAACCAGCCAAAGTCACTGAAAATATAGTCATGACTTTTATATAAAATGATGTGGTGGTCAGTGGTGGTGCAAATGAACCATTAAAAGTAAAAGTATTTTTTCCCAGATTTGTTTTTTTTTAAATATTATCTTTTCTATTTCCACTTTAGTAATTAATAAAAATCAAGCGACTGGATCTGTGGCTGGCACGTGAATTCAAGTTTTAACATCTGAAACAATAAACATGAATAACTACCCACAGACATTTAAGATAATGATAAAACAATTTTTGTTTTATTTTTTTATAATGCAAACAGTAATGTTTGGAGGGGCTTTAGTGTTGGTAGTTGTGCTGGTAGTAGCACTGGAGCACCCTTTTCTGCTCCTTCACAGCCGCGCAGCCACCTTTTGGGTGGCTAGACGGCTGGACGGCTGTACTGTTTCACTTGCATTATGCAACTTTAGGAAATGCTGCTCTCGTGCTGAGAAGAGTGCAGCAGACAGCTCCTGCAACTTCTTGGGCATTTTCTGATGGTCTTTGTGGGTTTCATCTCTACCAACTCCAATGCCAGAGGTTTCAGAGTCTCCTGTTTGTGTTTCAGAGTCAGACCTGTTGATGTTTTTTTTAGCTCAGCAATGATCTTGTCTTGTGCTTTAAGCTGTTCTTTCATATTTTCAAGCAGTTTACAGGTGCTTGATAGCTCTTGTTTGAGCTGGACACTTTCTGTAACTGAAGTATTGTACAAGTATCTGATCTCTTTGTATGTGTTCATTTGGGTCTCCAGCTCTGTTTTTCTTCTGGAGAGCACCTTGGAGTTTTTGCATCTCCGAATCAATCCGGTCAGTTGTATTCCTGTTTTTTTTGGAGTTGGCAAGCTCCTGCTGCAGCTGCACATTTTCCTGTACTTTGGAGTTGTACAGGAAATTATATGCGCTCACCTGGTCTTGCAGTTGCTTGTCTTTTTTCAGGTTGATCCTCACCTGTCCTGTCTGGTATTTCCCCACTGTGGGACTAATAAAGGCATATCTTATCTTATCTGCAAGTTTGGCCCTTACTCGCGCCAACTCGTCACAGAGCGCCCTGACCACAGCACTCTCCTCCAGGGGTGAAAGGTCATGGACCAGAGGTGGACGTACCTGGACCTGACCTCCGTCCTCTGGGTTTGAGGGCTCCTGGATGTGAGGAGACACCAGTTGTGTCTCCTGTGGTTCTTGACCGCTCCCTGTTGTTGTGGGGCAGAGCAGAGCCTCCAGGTCAAAGCCCTCATCATAGAGGTGAGCGTCATTCTCTAACGTGTAGCGGTACCAGGGCTTAGATGAAAAAGACGTGGAGCTATCCATTTTTGCGTGTGACTTTGTCAGTGTGCTGAGAAGTTATGATTCAAACTGAAGTGTGTTGCCCCTTATAGTTTTACCATGGTGACCAGTGGCCAAGGGTTCTATGGTCAAATTATGGAATGATTTGCAAATTTGCATGTTACTTTTCAAAACAAAACATATCCTACCATAGTACGATATTATATTATTATATTAATATTAGGGCTGTCAGTTTAATGCGTTAATTTGATTAATTAATTACGTTGCAAATTAACATAATTAACGCAATTAATTATGAGTGGCAATTCAATGCGCGCGCATTTTAAATTTGGCATGCAGCGAGCAAATCGCTGCCAGGGCCTTTGAACGGCAAGTTTATAAAAATGTGACAGAGCGTTGTCCCCGGGGAGATAGGCCGTCTGCTGAAACATGGGGGATGGCTTAAAATGTGATTCCGTTCCAATGGTATACATGTTTAGTGTTTTTTTCTCATCTCAAGATAATAAAGAACAACTAGTAGCAGGTTTAGTCATATTGATTGTTAAATTGTGTGTATTTATTTTAATAATATTATTGGTGGTGTTGTGGTGGTATTTTGTTTTTCTATTTAGTTTGCCCCCCACTGGGTGTCGCTGTGGCCTTCCTTCCAACAGACCCAAAGGAGGCCATTCTTGTGGGATTTGAGTTTAGTGATGCCATGTCATCTGTCTGATGATGTGCTTGTGAGGGGGTGTGGCCACGCTGAACTTTGCCTGACCCCAGAGTTGAGTTTGGGCGGGGCTGATGCACATGTTATTACACAAGACAGCCACATTGAGATATTTTGGGTATTTCTGAGTTAAACTCACCACCACCATCACTGCTTTCACATACACTCTGCCTAGAGCGTGCTCTGACCGAACAGTAACCCTACGAATCAGGGTCACATCATAGCTGCACTAGCTAGCTGTCGTCGGGTAACTTTGGCCTTTTCCCTCCTCCCCCTGCGATCAAAGGCTATAATACTCACTGGCATATAAAGCTCAAATCGACAATCAACAACACATGAACTCTGGATGAACTGTCATGGGGACACAAAGGGCATGTAGAGTTTAGTAGGACTTTTTATTATTATTTATTTTTCCTGTCTGGTTTCAGGCCTCAGTGATCCAACCAACTGGAAAATATCCTTTGTAGATGAAATGCATGTGTGCTTACTATATTTTTATATATATTTTTTCATTTTTTGTGAAAGTTAATATTTCTCAGTAATAATATAGACTATACAAATTTTATGTATATATTTTTATTTGACTCATCACTTTTTATTTTAAGTTATATATATATATATATATATATATATATATATATATATATATATATATATATATATATATATATATATATATATATATATATATAAAAAATTATTTTTATTTATTTATTTATTTATTTTTCTCATTATTGGCTCCTCCTTTCCCCCCACAGCTAATAAGTAATTATAATAATTATTACTTTGATTTTTACCCAGGATGTCCTTCCTGTTGCCAACAGGTTGGAAGCAACATTAAAGCCTGTATTGCAGACCTGGGCCTTGTACATCTCCTGGGCCACATACGGCCCTTGGGTTGACTCTGACCGGCCCTTTTAAGGTAATTTGGAATTATAAAATAAACATGTTTTATAATTTTACCTCATGCTTAGACTAACGCTACATTGTTTTTATTTATTTATTTATTTATTTATTTTTTTTAATTTTTTGTTAGGCAACCTCACTTTTTCATTGCTTAGTCATAACATGTACTCTTATAATTTATATTATGCAGAATTGAGTTAAGCTTTTTGGCCCGGGCCTCCACAATATTTTCTGTTTCTCAAGTGGCCCCATGGAAAAAAATATTTTTTCCATGGGCCACCCTTGCTGTATTGTGTGGTCTTACACAAGAGCATTATGCATCTCAATCAACAATTGAACACATTTATTATTTTATTTTATTTTATTTTATTTTATTATTATCTGCCTGTGATATAGATCTATTGATGTTCAATGACTGATGAACTACTTGTAGTTATATTGGGCAAAGTATCAAGTTTGAGTCTTTTCTGTTACCCAAGTTTGTTCAGTAATTTTTCAGTACTTTGAAGTATCTCTGTCATAACATATATTCTTCATCTGCCTTTCTTTTCCCCTTTGCACATATTCCACTTTGATCATGGCACAAGTTCATAGTTGAAGAATAATTCCACACTGGCCTATAGATGTCTTAGTCTTATGAGGGTGGTCGAGAGTGTAATAAATGGACAGAAGTGCTTTCTGGAGTGAACTTCTGAGCTTTTGTGCTGTCAGGTCCAATCAAATATTTAGTGTGGGACTGGTGTCACATAGTGCTATGTTTGGTAAGAACGCACTTGCCACACTCGAATCAAAACGGTGGCAGCATGCGAACCTGTGAAAGTCCAAGAGTGTCCCCACAAGGATAGCAGTCCATGTCAATAATATATGAGTCACTCTGAGAGGTGGCACAGCTAAAAACACCACACTTATGGAGAGACAGAGATAAAGTGTGTGAGGGAGGCACAAGGATACACCCAAGCAACAAAAAGGTATACTGTTTAAAAAAAATATGGCTTGTGAAAACAGAGGTAAAGGTTTCTGCCTTGCATAATTATGTTTAAAAAAAAGACAACGTTAACTTTGGAAAGTGCTTACTTACACTTCTGTTATTTTAATTAGACAGTTATATTTAAGTATATTTTTTGGTATTCTTACTCTATGTTGCAACACTGAATTTCTGTCTTTTTTTCAGTTTTGGGTACAGTTCCTTCCAAATTAAGGAGTTCTGTCTTATTTCTTGCTTTTAAACAGTAGGCAGAGTTTTCCCCTCTGTGCCCAGCTCCAGACACAGAATAAAATGCCACTCCATCAGCAGTACTTGAGGCTGGTTGAGTTGAAAAGGTCATTATAGCCTGGTTCTGTGAGCTGCTATGAAATGTCACAAGAAAAAGGCCCATTTTCTCTCACTGGTTTCATTTGAGAAGCTCAATTGTGTAACTTCTGAGTCAATGAATTATTAAGACTCTGTAGCCTTTAGACTCCCTGTGTTTGCCTGTGCAGGATTTGAAGTGTTACAGTGCAGAAGTGTGATAGTTCTATAGTGCCTCTTTGATGGGTACTTTTCACAGATATGGATGTTTTCATGTTAACCCTGTCATTTGTGCCTTCTTTTATATGAATGCCTTCTTTCCAATGTATTATTTATACTGAAAAAAGTGTTGCTCAGGAAGTTTTTGTTTAACTTTTGGCAAAATGCTTAAGGCAAATAGGCCTGATGGATTGAAGGAAATATTTTGATATGAATTCCTATTCCTATCATATTTTTTTTAATTTATGTTATTTTTATGTGCAGTAGTTTATTCTTTTGATATTTTGATGATAATTACATTTGGTTGTTTTTATTTTTATTTTTTTATTGTACACTATATAGATTACCAAATATATAGATTATGATATGACTGCACAATATATGGCAAAAATATTGATATTGCAATACTGGGTGGTGCAATAATTGGTATCGCAAGAAAAGAAAATATTGTAAAACATTGTTTTCACGACACACAACACAAGTTTTTACAGAAATATCTTGTATTTTTAAAAGTGAAACGGACAAGAAAGATTGTGCTGATAATTTCCCCTATTTCTCCTATATTAGATTCAGTTTGATTTTTGTTTTAACACAGTTTGAAGAAAAAATTAAGTGATTTTTAGTTTTTATTTATCTGAACTTGCTAGAAAGTAGACTACCAGTCACAAGTTTGAACTCACGCTGTCATTATTATTTAATTTTTTTCTATATGTTTCCCACTTTATACATATATACATAAAGAAGACATCAAATATATGAAGTAAGATGTATGGGATTATTTAGCAAAGAAAATAAAAGTTCAATCACTCATCATTTCTTTAAATATATTTTATAACCAAATCCTGAAATATTTCTAGATTTTTTTTTTGTACAAAACTCTACATAATTCCATACATTTTACTTCATATATTTGGTGTCTTATGCATGTATATTGTCCAGGGACAACAGATGAAAAATAATAATTCTGGTACATTTACAGATATGTTGATTAATGTACACTGTCCCTGTCAAATAAACCAATAAATAAAATAAATAAAAAGTATAACTGAATGAGAGGGTGAGTCCAGATTTTTTCTGGTTGTGTATATTAAGATATGTCACAATACAAAACATCTCAACTCACTGTGCAGGCTTATGCTTATGGACTACAAAAATGTACAGTACTACAAACGTACAGCTATTTTTTAACAAACATTTCCCATTTTTATTTTCCCTCTGGCCCTGCTCCGTCCTTGTGTGCCCATGTGCGGCCTTATACAGATTATGGTGCAGCCCATCTGTAGCACAGCGGCCCACAGCACGCTAAGCCCCGCTCAGCAAGCCACCGCCGCCATAGTTAACCCTGATTAAGTTGACGTGGTGTTCGGTATACAGAGAACAGTGTGAAAATCAAGCAAGGGCCGTGACCTAGTGCCCTGCCACTGAACCACACTCAAATGGGCCAAACTCGGACAGAAAGGGAGGAGGGAGGAGATGGATGGACAAACAGTAGCAGAACATAGAGGAGAGAGAGAGAGGGAGCATGTAAAGAGTGAGGCTAAAGGCTTCTGCTTTTTTCTACTTTCAGTAAACACAACCCTCTAGTGCCAGAAGCATCCGTAGACCAAGAAATAGTACATGATGTTAAAATAGATGTTAAATAATGATGCATGGTTGCAGTATTAGTACAGTAGTAGTTTAAAGTAGAGATAGCAATACCAAAATGTGGTGTACCTACTTTCTGCATAACAGTATTGCTTCATACATTAATGAGTTTTTTTTTGTTTTTTTTCCCCCACATTTGCAGTACCCTCAGATTTGTTTAACCATGTTCAGAGTCAACATTTTGATTCTCTTGCAACGTAGTAATAAAATATCGAAAGAGCTTCTTTACATGAAATATTCAGCAGCATGAGAAATAATGGTTTTCTGTGCAGAAGTTATGAGCAGGGTGAGAACTGGAGCATAGTTAAAGATGGCAGCATATGGCCATGCACACTGCAATTACTTTTATTCCGTGAAGTTTCATTCATGTTTCAGTCCCTGAGGCGCATTTATGTGGTTATACAGCTTTGGTGCAGAGAAAAGTGCTGTTACGGTCACTGCTACTCTGGTGTTTGAGTATGTACTAGTATAAGGCAATATCAGTCCAACAAATCACTTTGAATTCAATGTGATTCATAGTCAGTTATCTCAACTGTATGAGAAATTGAGTGGCATATTTTTAGGTAAAGGATGGTGTATATGTAAACAAGTCAAATATTTCTAGCTAAACTTATCCTTTCTTTCTCTCAGCCCAGGAACTAACATTAATTTTTTTTTTAAAAAGTGCCTGGTAAATATTTACTTAGTATAAGGATTTTACATACAATATTTAAAAATGCACAAAGTAAAATGCAGTATTAAAATGTGTTTTCTAAATACAAATAATAATGTACTTTAGTGATAAGATGATATCAGGATCATTAGCCATGTAATTTAAAATAAAATCCGTGCTACATGACAGATATGCAAGATGCAAGATAAAAACACTTCTTCTCTAATAGATTGTGACATAGGCCCAATCAAATGTGCAGATAATACCTTGTAATACCCTGCATCGACAGCACCAGCCTCGGTCCTTTCTCCTTTGACCCAATAATTAAGCTGCTTTTACCATTAGAAGTTCAGGATCCGCTTTGACAGATTATACAAAAACCTCCCAAAGTTTAACCGCCGCTCTGGGCCTGGCTCTCAATGCTCTGCTGCTCACCTCTCCTGGGTGAACTTGTAAATCTTTAATTATCCCGTTCGAAGTGGAATAATCCTTTACCTTTGGAATCTGGGATGGAAGCAGCACAATGAATGTCATACATGTAGCTTAGCATGTATGACAGAGAGAGATAGCATGTTGATCAGGGATTCTCTGATAGAGCTCTGCAGGGATCAGGCAGTCAGACCCAGTCATCGACAGGAAGGAATGTATTATAATAAATAACACTTTTAGTAACTGATATTACATTTATTTGACTGTTTTGCATATTGTTAAAGCTCTAATAGCATAATAAATATATTGCATATTAATAATATACATTTATTTATTTATACACATTATTATTATATCACATTATCCACATTATCCTCTGCATTTCACCATCCTTCAGGAGCAGTGGGCAGCACATGAAGGCGCCCGGGGACCCATCTCCATGATCTTGTTGCTAGGCTTTGTCAGGACCTCAGCTGGAGGTTTTTTTTTTTTAACATATGGAGCATGTTTTTGGGTTGATGGGGAAACTGTAGTGGCCGAAGGAAACTCATCCAGACACAGGTGAAGCGTGAGTGCTAGCCACTCAGCCACCGTGCCAATGTGTGGAACAAGGTTCTCAATAGCATAATATGCTATTAAGTAAATGCTATTGAGAACCTTATTGAGAACATATTATGTCAGTGGTTCTTACATGTTGCTTACAATATGTATATGCACTGGTATATTTGATGTAATGAATAAATAAATGAATAAATTAATACAAATATTTTATTTTGTGTGATTTTATTTTATGTGACAAGCAACTGTAAAGAACATAAGTGTCCAAAATACTGCAACTCATGTTTTGGGAGTGTGATCTCACTTGGAGCTCTGCTTGTTAAAACATTTACACACTTACGCATGTGCTTTGGGCAGTTTTTGAGCCTGGTGAGTGAGCACACATGAGGAGGGAGGCAGTGGTGAGAGGCAGTGGTGAGGCGGGGTGAGGTGGGGGTGACAGGGCCATATTGAGGGGCAGGAATGTGCAGGAGCTGCCCACTGAAGGTGTCCCAGGACAGGGGGGTGGCATTAGGAGCCAGTCACCCAGCATAAGTGCTCTGGACAGTAGCCATTTGATTAGATCAGGCAGTGCTGTGGTGTTCAATCGCTCATTAAATCCAATTAGGAGCAGAGATTTTTGCCAAACGAGCAGGTGACAAAGTCCTACTGTGAACTCCCTGCGCAGGCGGCTAGGAGACCCCGAGTGTTCAGAGCTTTTTATAGTTATGACAGCTCCCCGTATCGTGTGAGGTAACAGGACAGTGGGTGCCATCTTTTCACTTCTGAATGTGTTTGGGTATTCCAGCCTGCAAGCTAATTGTTGCCTCATCAAATACATTTTTACTGTTGATCCTGTCAAAAACTTCAGTCCCTACACAAGCAATGAAAAATGCCCGGTAGCTACTAGGGGGTGGCACGGTTCACAAAATTCACAGTTCGGTTCGTATCACGGTTTAAGGGTCACGGTTTTTGGTTCTGTACAGTTCTTATTGGTTTCTTTCAAAATACACCTTCCATTTCCATATCCATTTATCTTAATAATCCACAAAACAAGATATAACATTAAAAAGGTTATAAGATTATATAATAATCTAATGTAATATAAAATCTTAATACAATGTAATAATCACACAATCTGAATTTGACATGACTCTAAGCCCATTATTGGAAGCATCTCTCCGATCTGGTGGCAGTAACTATGTCACCTGCTGTTGAAAAAACTTTCACTAGATATTGAAGAAACAGAAACAAAAGTGAGTGTCTCGTATTAAACTTCTACCGGTGTGCAGTGGACAACGCACGTCAGCGAGCGCGTGAGCGCAGCTCTTTCACACGTGTAACGTGTAACGTGTATCACAGGACAGGTTAAACTTTATAAAACACCCTATCTGTCCGTGCCTCACTTACCGCCTTTTCACACTCTCTCCTCCAGTTAGCTTCCCTGATAGCGCGCATAAGCTCCTCCTCAGTGCCTCTGATTAGAGCGCATTTCGGCGGCGGCGTGGGGGGGGGGGGGTTGTGTCCGTGACTTTCCGCTTTTCCTCAGACACCGGACTTAACTCATTCACTGCCGGCCTGTTTTCAGAATTCCAACCCCAGAGTGCCACAGGTTTCAGTAGAATTTCACTGATTTTCCAAGACCCACAGAATACTGAGTTCTTTGACTATATAAACATGGGACACATCAAAATAAAGTGTCGACTCTCTTCTTTCACCTGGAAAAAAAATTATGTTTCTAACCTTTTCGGTTCTCAAATAACTGATAGTAGAACATAGGGAAGTTTCAGCAAAAACACTGGTTTTTGAGCAAGAAATTGAGAAAACGACCGTTTAGTTCAGAGAAGGATTTCGAGCAGATCAGTGACTTTGACATCAATATTTATCGATTTAGTGACACCTCAAACATCTAAAATAACAGAGAAAGAGATTTTTGATGACAAAGTACATTTTTTATTTACAAATATAAGAATATAAGGCTCTGTGAATCCTTCAACTCAATTGTGCCAAGAGATGTTTACAGGATATAATATCTTTTCATATAAAATAGAACTTTGTCACTTCACAACAATATTGAGGCTGAGTACACACTCATATACACACACACACACACACACACACCTACATACACACACACACACACACACACACACATATATACGTATATGTACATACACACAAGCCCATGCATAAACCTTTACACACACACAGCTACACACGCACACACACACACGCGCGCGCCGCACGCGCGCGTACACACGCACGCACGCACACACACACATATAAACTCAATTCTTCTCATCTCGTGCCTCTTTGGAGAGCAGAATCCAAGTCAGTAAACTTCTTTGGCACTGTCGTAGTTCTCAGCGGAGCAGGGAGTCCCCCTGCTCCGCGCAGCGCGATCAGGACACGCCCCCTGCCTCAGCCAGAGCAGATCTCTGCCCCGACATCGCTGCGTGTCTCTGTGATCCTCTGATCCGGGATCTTGGGTCCCAAAAGCGATCAAACTGCTCCGTAGGCGCTGATCAACAGTTATCTGCTTTTCCGGGTTCACTCGCCTCACCATCTTACTCCATTCGCCTCCACTCGCACTCCACAGTACACACACACTACACTCCTCTCCTCTCCCGCCTCTCCTATCGGCAGATAATGATACAAGATCCCCACCTACAGGTTGGGAAGGGTGAATTACACCTTCAAAGCTGCTCCAGGTCGTATCCTAGCAACCCCCGCTGAAAAACGTCCTTGACGAGTTTATTCGTCACGGCACTCAACGTTCGGATTCAACATGACGAGAAAACTCGTCACCGGCAGTCAATGACACTGGTGCATCCTCTATGTCCTTGCCGCTATGTCCACTCTCACTTGCCATTTCTATCTAACTTTATTTACCGCACTCATTCATCTTACATACGAGGTTACATACAGGCATGCCAGAGGCAAGTATACATTGCGCATGCGCGGAACCGTCAGGTGCGCACCGAATGGTTCGTCGTGACAAGCGAACCGAACGGTTTGTCGGTTTTTCATGAACCGTGCCATCCCTAGTAGCTACTGTGTCTTCTACGTAAATAAAACATAATAAAAAAACAAATAAAACATCATACTATGCTGAGTAATCCTTCTGTTCACATTTGTTCAGGAGGTTGATACAGTAGTACATGGGCTGTCGCTATTATGAGTCAAATTTATGAATACAATCCCAGGGTTTAGTCTGCATCAAACGCCACAGCAGACTTAGCTGCAGTGCATGCTAGTATCACTGTAATGAGGACTAATGTGGCCTCTTGTCAACTCTAATGCATCCTCAAGCAGCTATTTTGTTTTATCTATGTGCCTTGTTTTGTAGCTCAGAAAACAAACAAAATATAGTACAGTTATGCTACATGATGCAATAACATTTCAAGTAGAATAGTTTAAAACGACAAATTTGCTACTTAATCAAAGGAAATGCAGATTGGAGTGGAAGAAAATGGATCGAATGAAGCCTCTACAATATTGCATTAGAATTATTTTAAATAATCTAAATACTAATATAATGGTGTCTTTTTGTTCTGTCCCAAAATCATAACAATAACATAGTATAATCAATATAATAAAACTAAATAGACTTTAATATCATGCAATAAAACTTTTTATTTGGTTATATTTTGTATAATATGTGAATTTAGTACTAGTAGAATCTAATAGTATTAGTAGTAGAATATATATATATATATATATATATATATATATATATATATATATATATATATATATATATATATATATATATATATATATATGACTTAAATACACTTCCATTAAATATTATTATATGTTTTTAAAATGTATTTATTTATTTTATTAAGAACACACAAATGCACAGATTTGCCAAATGCCCACACTTTACTCTGAGCTTATCAGAAATGGACTGAAATCCTGGAGAATTATGTGCCCTAGTGCATTAGAGAAGTAATGAAACCCGCTGTTTATGGGTCACAGTCCAGAAATTCAGCTCCACCTGATGTGTTTTACTGGGGTTCATGCTACATTATCACATTGGGCTCTTAATGGCCTTTATAATGTTGGTTTTAAATTTGGAGTGAATTATATTTATAGCTGGCTGTAAAACCCTGGCCACTGCTGGTGCTCTCCTGAGCTCAGGCCTGTTTTGGGCCATGGAGACACCCACACGCACAGAAATATTAGGTCTCTGAAATCCCCACAATCCAGATAAAAATGTGCAGGCCCTGAATATGAATAAGTCATATTGTGCATTAAAAAAAGCCTATTTCATTTTCACATTTGTCTTCTCTATTTAAAAATGTAAAACTATATTTTGACTATCTTTTTGTTGAATGCTATAATTTGGTGTGTTTTATATCTAGGTAATTTTATGATTGTGAACATATGAAAATTATATATGCATTTTACAAAGGTTGTTTTATTTTAATAAGAATTGCAACTCTTTCTTTTTCTAGAATCACCTGCACATTAGCAATCTGTACTGCTTTTGGAGGATCTGTCCAGGCTATTTTGCATATGTCTTGCCTCCAAGGCAAGCTGACATGAACTTTTCACTTCTAATATACCACAATGTTTGACTTTCCTGCACCAAATAAGCACCGTCACTTTAAACGCAGGCTGCGGGTCCACAGATCTGAGGACAACGTTGTGACTGCAGGCCTAAGCTGGCTCTGGGGCCGACTTGGTGCCCCAGATTTGTGCATAACAGTGGATCTGCGGAGGAAATCCACCCACTCTAAAATGTTAAAACTGTTGTTTATGGTACTTTATATTTATTTATTTATTTTTCTAGAAGTTATTAAAAAGTGTCAAAGTACATATAGTGAAATCAAGAGAAGAGAGTGTTGCAAACAAGTCTGAAACCCTGTTCACTCTGCTTCTCTTGTCAGGTGGTTGGAGAGACCTAGACCCATTTAAAACAATCCTTTGGATCTGCTGTGGGCTAAACAAAGGATTGAGACTCATTAGGATAAGATTGTGCATGTAAATGACCCACAATCCCTCTGTCCTTTAGCCACAGTGGTGTCTCCAGTGTCTAAGTTTATTTATACTTTGGTAAAAGTAGACAGATAGGTGCAGACAGTTTTCTGAATGTGCAGTGGAGCAGAAGTAATGTGGAGACGAAGGCCAGTACATATAAACCCAGTGAACAAATGCAGACTGCTTTATGGGTCAGATCACTCATTCTAATATTTTTAACTGCAACAGATAGGGATATTTCAGACTGTTAAATGTTCAAAGGTTCAAATCTGAAGGGAACCAAGTTTTTATCAATTCATTTGATTTATAGACGAGGGGAAAATACTGTATAAAATGAATTTACAAATATAGAAATCAGAAAATAAAGCATATATGCCTCAATAAAGCATATATATATATATATATATATATATATATATATATATATATATATA
This sequence comes from Paratrypauchen microcephalus, assembly GCA_036785185.1. NCBI lineage: Eukaryota > Metazoa > Chordata > Actinopteri > Gobiiformes > Gobiidae > Paratrypauchen > Paratrypauchen microcephalus. The sequence goes on along the minus strand of JAVJIX010000008.1, from coordinate 15,116,659 downwards.
TATATATATATATATATATATATATATATATATATATATATATATATATATATACCTTTTGCTGAAAAAAGAATATAATTAAATAATTCTACTTAAAAAACAAAAAACAAAAAAAAACCTTACTTCATATTTTTGATGTCTTCTGTATGTATCTAAAATGTAGAAAGTAGAACAAATTTTTGAGGGTATGTCGAAACCTTTAACTGGTAGTGTAAATATATATTCCTTTTTTTTAACCTTATTATTATTCTCACTTCTCACTCTCATACTATAAGTTGTGTGTAGAATCCCTCAGTCGTCCAGGTAGAATCCATGGCAATAGGAGAAATTCAATTTGTCAACTGGACAAAAGTTTATTCGGTCAAATATGTGTCGCAGCTCATCCAAGGTGCTTCTTCAGTTCAGAGCTGAAGACGCAGCTGAAGAAGCTAACATACATGAACACAGACAGTGGCTCCCTCTTTTCTGCAACACTCGAGGAAAAACAAAAACTAAAACACAACACTACCTATTCCAGTCCATCTTTTCCACAATCAGGGAATAATTTATCTCCATAAAATGCTTCTGTATAAAAGACAAATAGATATTTAGCTAATTCAGCCAAGCTGCTTCTTCAGTTCAGAACTGAAGAAGCAGCTTGGCTGAGCTGTGAAACGTATTCGACCAAATAAACTTTGTCCAGTTGACAAACTGAATTTCTCCTATTGCCATGGATTCTACCTGGACGACTGAGGGATTCTACACACAACTTATAGTATGAGAGTGAGAAGTGAGAATAATAATAAGGTTAAAAAAAGGAAGGTATATTTACACTACCAGTCAAAGGTTTCGACATACCCTCTAAATTTTTTTCTACTTTCTACATTTTAGATACATACAGAAGACAGTTGTTTTGGCCTATATTTCTCTATTTCTCTATGGAAAAAAGGGTAGAAAAAATAAACAAACAAATAAACAAACAAACCCTCAGACATTTGCAGTATAGTAACACACAAAAGTGCCCTAGTTCACCCCATTGACACATTTGGCCTAAAACAATATACAGTGCAGTTATGGCAATGGTGAGCTATATTAACCCTTACACTGACCACAATATTACACACAAAAGCATGTATTGTTTTGGCCCACTTCCCTGCAGCTACTACCTCATCAACCCAAAGCTGTAGCACAAAACATGCGCTCACCACTGCACTAGATGAAAATGTGTAAGCCTGAATAATGGAGAATCAAAAGGAGCTTAGCTGTTAACTTAGACGCCCTGAACTCTGATTGACACAGGGTTCACTCAGAGGTTACGAGTTCAAATTAGCAGAATGATGTGCTTAAGCTTTTGTTTATCGTGTATTCAGGTCACACCAGTAGGGGGCAGTGCTTAGCCGTGGATGTGGGGCTCGGGGCAGGAGTGGGGTATGAATGGAGGAGATGCAGGAGATGGTGACCCCCTGATGAACTGTAAATCCGCTGGGAGCTCTGCGGGCCACTGCTGAGACTTTAAATAGTAGGCCTCCACCTGCATGGGAGAGTGACAGTGATACATCTGGAAACACCTGGCTCCACGGTAGGCCTACAGTCTATTGTACACTGATTTAAAGAGGGATTTGAGAAGGCAAATGATTATTTTGCACGTACACGCTTTGTATATGCAAAAATGTTACACACAAGGTGATCCAGAAAGCTTGCGATCCAAAAATAGACAGCTTGTGGTAGAAATGAAAGGTATAGACTAATCCAAAACTGTTGAACTTTGCATCCGGATGGCTTAGAAAGGAGAAATAACTGAAGTAAAATTCCACCTCATTTATACATTAGATAGTAGCCTAATTACACATTTTTACTTTTTAAAAACAGTTTAGCCTACTTCTAATAGTCCTTGATTTTTTAATACATGCAGTGTTGTGAAGTTAGAGTGAATTTAAAAAAAAATGTGAAAAGACTAATTTTGAGTAACTACACTGCAGTATAGTTTTGTCAAATTCTAAATACGGTAAATACAGTTTTAAAAATCAAAGTACAGTACTTGATCACACAAATTACGTTTTTAACTACATCACATTAATAGGACATAAAAAACAACAACAACAACAAAAAAAAAACAGCTCTTTTGCATGTGTGTGTGTTTTCTTTCTCTTATTTGTGATAAATAAATAGAAATGGTGACACAACCATAAAGCTTTTCTGAATGTTCTACTCTATTCAGAATACACTACTCTGTTTGGACTTTGTTATACATTATAAAAGTCTTCAGTAGGCCTATTCTGTTTATCTAAACTTTCTAGTATTCTTCCCACAGGAATATACATTTAACAAACACATTTCTCCAAAAATGTTTAATAAACAAAATATATTCAAAACATCTCTGCAATATGAGTAAAGTATTTCAAATACAGCCTATTACCACTGATTATAAAACATACACATTAACTTATTATTAGTTACAGTTTTGGAATAAAGGTCTGCTTAATTGGAATTATCACAATTAAAAATTTTATTAAGAAAATATAAAATATTCATTTTGAATTAATTTAAATGAAAAGTTTTTTGTAATATTATTTTGTATTCACATACATACTTATTTAATTCAAATGTTAATTTAATTCAAATTAAGAAGTACTTTCTTTTGCTGGTTTTAAGTTTTATTGAATTGTAACAGTTTGCCATATGTTCAAACGCACATGTTTTAAATGAAAATATTTTTTAGCTTTATTATGTCTAGTTTTGTGAAATAGCTCAAAATTCTGATGTAAACATACCAAGATGACCACATTTTCTAGTCCTAATGCATTTCTTTCCAAGGTAACTGTTTTATTTGAGTGCAAAGTTTGGCCTTTCTGTCCTTCTTGTTTCAACACCTACACTATAGCTCTGATTTAATTAAGTCTGCACCAGTATTTTGCTGCCAGTTCAGTTCTCAAACCTCCTGCTTCTACAATGAAAACTTATTTTACCCCAATGGCAAAATGCACATTTCTTAACAAAAGCCAGGGCGGACGGGCATATGATTAGTTCACTTTCAGACTCACAGTTTTTGGATTGGCCCAGTGCAAACTCCAGCCAAAATACAGCCCACATCTGCAGGGTTGGTGGGTCTAATAGATGACAGCTTTTAAAGGGGGAGCCAGGCCCTGATCAGGAGACCCCTGTATTGACACATTTCATAGTGGGTCCAGGAACTGACAGTGAAGACGCAGAACAGCTGAAGGAGATGTCTGGGCTTAACTGGGGAGAGAGACAACCAGATTTGTGGCCTCATACTTAGGGGTTACGGTAAAGTCACTGTCTGTCTGTTGTGTCATGTTTTCGCTAATTAACTTAGAAGGCAGGTTTTATTCCATGAGAAAAATGTGTCGTCTAAAAATGTTCCGACACACTCTGGAATATTTCAAATGATAGTTAAAAATGGGACTGCTGCATTTGGGTGTGTACGCTGATGCTTATCATCAAACAGACACAAAGGGTTTTCAAATCTGACATTAAAACTCTGCGCTAACATAGCCTAAAGCAGTTTATTTCTTGTCTAGATTGAGGAAAATAATCATCACAGAAGAGAATAAATATTATATACATGTTTCACAATAAATAACCAGTATAAAAGCATATTGAAAATTAATATGACTTTTTAATTTAATGTTGTTTTAATGTGGGAATTTGATAAACTAAAATAAATACATATATATATATTTCCTCCCTCAAAAATATTATCAAAACTGTATATTTTCATGTAGTCTAAAAGAGCCTATATTTTGGAATTACCTCTTTCACATCGTAGCTCAAAAATCAGTGTTACTTCATATGTTTTAATGTTTTATGTTTTTGTCCTTGATTTTAAAATATTTTTTTCGCTTATCTTTTCTACTGAATACCCCATAATACATTTTCACTTCTGGCTGTTTCATTTGTACTGCACAGGAGCCGAGTGTATTGTTTGTGTAGTAGTTTAAAGTGATGAGAAGTATTATCGACGGTGCGTTCCTGGTGTTTGCGAGTTTGTCCTCTCCTGTCCTCCACAGCGCGGCTCATCTCTCCTCAGATTCCTGCAGTCGGAGCCTTTTAGTTCACAGCTCTTAAACTTTTCCCTCTGTATCCTCGTCCTGCTGCCTCACACCAACTCCACGGCACTGCTCGCTCCAAAACGGTTGATCATAGCTTTGTATCCTTATGTGTAATGATCAGTGGTGGAAAATGTTTTTGTTATTTAAGTAAAAGTTCAAATACTCAAGCAAAGAACACTCAAGTTAAATTAAAAGTATCAAGTAAAAGTATTAAAGTACCTGTTTAAAAATGTACTGAAAGAGTAAATAGTAAAAATATTTCATGCCTTTTTTGTGATTTAATAAAGCTTCAAATGTAGCAGGGCTTTGTGTTGAATTTGGTCAACAGAAACAACTGAATGGATATTTTCCTAGCAGTTTTCTTATATATTATTATTTGCTCAAACTATAAAATCCCTCAGTCTATTTAGCAGGTCTCAAATAATCATAAAAAATACTTTACATTTTTTTCAGTCCCGTTAAAAATGTAGTATAAAATCAGATATCTGCTCTAAAATGTAGTGAAGTGAACTAAAAGTCAAAAGTATCCATTTTAAAATGCATTGAAGTAAAGTACAGTTACTGAAAATGTACACTTAAGTACAGTACTTTTATGTTCTGTTGGTAATGATTTATGTATTTTATAAGTTCTATCCAAACTTCCACTCTAATAATAACAATTTATATGTCAAACTTTCAATAACAAATACCGGTAGTTAAACATAAATATCCTAGGGAGTATTTAGCTGTCTTAGAGTAGAAAAGTATTTTTTGCAAAACCTCAGCAAATAACTACTCTTACTACTTAGTTATGCTTTTACCATCATGACTGTATTTATATATTTACTGAAATTATTATACATAATTGCGTTTTCTGCCGTTTTAAAAATACAATTTAAAATCACATACAAAATGCGCTCATTAAAAAAAAGTCTCCTTTCAGAAAAGTAAATAGCAACCCTCCAGCAGCAGCACTAATCAGCAATTTTGTCATATTCACCTCTCAAAATATTCACAAATAACTGGATATCTAATTCTCATTGCAGAGAAACACTTTGAAAATCCATGGTAACCCAATTTGTTTTCTCATTTTATAACATCCATACTTGGCAGCCAAATAGCTCAAAATAACCTGCGCTATTATAAATATGAAGCTTACGGTCACTCCCCACTGCGAGTCAGCTCAGACAGGAATCAACCAATGACTATTTGCGGTCCGCCCGCCTTCTATTCAAACGCCATCAGATAAGACAGGCGTTTAAATCTGTGTCTCTGATTGAATGCGGTGACACTATGAGGCTCGGGTGGTGCGGAAAACAGCAGCGTTCTAACAGGATTTCCATGTGTTTTGAGTGTTTCTCGGTGCAATTTGCCTTTAATTAAGACGCAGTTAGGTCAGGGAGATGGTTCTGTCCTGTTTTAAAAAGCTTTTTGTGGAAACCTGATAGTACGTCTATGGAGTTAACTTACCCCATGTTCTGTGCCCCGTGACAGCCGTTACACTGAACCAAGTCCAACCAAAACACTGTGGGACTCTCCTCTGTAGAGTCAGGGAAAAACTGACAGCCCCATCTTTAGTTTCTGTTCAAGGATCATTATACCACATATACATTATAGCCTGACTTACTTGTTATATTCTGCTGAGGGTAGAGTAGCAATAATAGAACAGTATTCTCCTTTAACCTGCACTGTGTAACTTTTATGATGGAGTTCAAAGTGTGGCATTAAAGTGAGCTGTCTTGCATTTATTCAGTTGCAGGTGTCTTGAAAAGCATGCATTCTTATGGTGAAGGGACTCATTTCTCCACAGATCTGACATGTGACTTGGCCTGAAGGCGCCATCTGCTTGTTTTCATGAAGACAGAAATTTTATGCTGTATTGTGGAGCATTCCAGGAAAAACAATAGTATCCCCTTGGAGACCACCACAGAAAAGTTGCATAGTGCACCTTTAAAATAATACTAAAAATAGGCAATTCTCAAGTAATTATCAGACTAATTAAACATTTAAAGGTCCCATGACATGGTACTTCTTGATGCTTTTATATGGCTCCTTAATGGTTCCCTAATACTGTAAATGAATCCTTCTTCAAAATCAACACTCAGCCCATGAGAAACAGAGATAAGATGAGAAAGAGTATTTTTTCCTCTCTCTGAACAGGCCATTATGGGCGTTGTTGCTTGAATGCAAATGAGGAGAAAAGAGCTGGCCTGTAGTAGAGGGTGGGGGCGTGGCCAAACTCTCCACTCTCCGCGCTCAGCTCTCAGCTGATCCATTTCCTTGTTTTTGCAGGGGGGAGAGATGGGAAGTGTTCCATTGAAAAATAAACACATTTCCACAGAAAATAATATTAAACCACTGCTGTTCAAAGGTCCAGAGGCTCAGATAAAGGACTTCCGAGCCTAGAAACACTCGGATGTGCCTCCAGGCAAATAAAAAAACGCATTTCGCATTGCCTAGCGCATTCGCAGTCCAAACTCTCTGGGCGTGATTTACAGAGACGCTGAGTTCAGACAGACGGGGGTGGAACTGCATTTGCATTTCTTTTTTCGATCTGACGTCAATAAGGTGCCTTGTTCAAAATCGCCCGTTTGAGCTCCGATTTTTTCTAACGCAGAAAAGGATCACAAATGCTCAGTTTAGACATTTCACAACTTTTAACCATGGGGGGGGGGGGGGGGGGGGGGGGGCTAAAAAGGGTAGGGGAGCTCACATTAACGTTCAAAAACCTCAGAAAGTGAAAATGTCATGCCATGGGACCTTTAAGATGTGAGTTTATACATCTTAAAGGTCCCATGGCATGACATTTTCATGCCATTTTTCATGTAATTAATAGAAAATGACAAAAAAAAACATTGCATTACAAAACTGCGGTGCCCAATGGGAGTTGATGTTGCCGTAAACGTCATCCCAAAAAAGAGCGGTGTTGTCAGCATCTCCAATGGATAGCTGCATATCATGCTAGCGAGACACTTTTTTTTTCATTTGTATTAAAATGACTATGTGATGCTGCCGAATCTTAGATTTAAAAAAAATAATGAAGCTAGAACAGAGCAGTGGCCGTATGCCACTGTTTTTTAATCTAAGATTCAGCAGCGTCGCATAGTCATTTTGATACAAATGACTCTTGTGTCGCTGCTGAATCTTAGTTTAAAAAAATAATGAAGCTAGAACAGAGCAGTGGCCGTATGCCACTGTTTTTTAATCTAAGATTCAGCAGCGTCACATAGTCATTTTGGTACAAATGACTCTGTGTCGCTGCCGAATCTTAGTTTAAAAAAATAATGAAACTAGAACCGAGCAGTGGCCGAATGCCGGTGGCGGTGAAAACAGGAGTTGATCGACAAAATGACTTCTTGAAAAAAAGGAATTAAAGATTGCTTAGACCTGCACGAATCACATCTAAATACAACATTGGGTGAGTCAATGAGACAACTATAACATGGCTCTGAAAAGTTGATTTTGCATAATTTGTCTGCTTTAAACAATTGTTGAGTTTCAACACTATATTAGGTTACAAGCTCAAACAAGTACAATCACTTAGGCTATTATAGAATTTCCCATCTACTCCTATTGTAATATTAAGTTAAACACTAAGGAGTAGCCCCAAAAATGTCATAGAAGAAGCCTGGAGACAGCAGGCTTTGACCCTCTTTAACTTCATAATCCCCACTAGTAACCGTAGAGAGGAAGAAAGCACATTATCTACTGCCCAGAGAAGTTACAATAACAAAAACAGATAGGTTGACACACCAAGCCCTCTCATGATCTTGCGGCCTGCAGGACAAGTGCCAGGGCTGCTCGTGAGTGTGTGTGTGTGTGTGTGTGAAACCTCCACTCATGGGGAACAGATGGCACCTTATCATTTGCCAGGATCGCCTGCGCAGCACACATTCCTAGACATGCCGGTAATGCCTTTTGTGATGGCCGTTTAATGGTACCTTCACATAGAATCGCACATGAAATTGGAATCAAGCTGTGATATAACCTGTTGAAAGGACTGCTTAATGATATTTGGTACTGATTGTTTTTTTGGAGTCAGTCATCTGTGAAGTGATTTGGTCTATTGGGGGTCAAAGGTCAAATAGGTATTCTTCAGTTATGCACCAATATAATTTGCTTAGCTGTTATTTAAAAGAAAATAAATAAAATATCTTGAGATATTGCATTCAATATCTGATTGTTTGTTGGTGATCAATGTCTGTTTCACTGTACACTGCACATTTTCTGTATATTACATGGTTATAGTATATATATGGGTGACAGTAGCTCAGTTGGTTAGCAGTTTGGAACGTGCTTGCCACATAAACATTACTGATCCAGACCCACTGACTCACAGGTTGGCAGTGCCATTCTAGCTCCCACAGATGAATATTGTTGTTGTGTCCTTGGGCAAGACACTTAACCCCTCTCACTCACTGTGTCTGCATACACTAGTGCATGAATGTGTGTGTGAATGGGTGAGTGGCTCCTTGATGTGCTTTGAGTGCCTTGAAGGTGTAAAAGCTCTAAATGAAAATGTGCCCATTTACCATTAACCATGTTGATGTTCATGTGTGTTGATGTTTGTACTTGTGTGTGTGTGTGTCCAGAGTGTGTGTGCGTGCGTGTACGTGTCTGTACATGCACGTGTGCGTGTGTGTGTGTGTCCAGAGTGTGTGTGTACATGTGTGTGTGTCTGTGTGTGTAGTGCCATATACTATATTTTGTATTGTATTAAACTGACAATACAGGTGATTTTGACTTAACATATTATCCAGTGTATTATTTATTACTAAATGATTATATGGACTTTTTGTTATATAAGCATTTCCATTTTAACAAAGTAACTTCTAATTCTGACCTGCCCTGAAACAGGACACCACAGTGATAGATGATCTACAGGGGGAGGGCTTAGCTTAATGTCATGCAAATGAGCTCTGAAGGCCTGGACTTAGAGAATCTTAAAGGAAAAGTAACGTTTTTTACAATCTGAGCCTTATTTCGGTAATAAAACAAGTTGTTTTACTCACCCATAGCACTTTGGTGTCATATGGAGCACTTCCGGAGGTGTTTTAGATTTGCGATCTCCATCATGTGAGTTCTCGGGGCACATGTTTGCGGTCTCCAAATAACACAAACCTTAGCACTTTTCAAATCATAGAAGCCCGATGTCTTAGCCTACGATTTTGTGTGGTCAAAAGTGGCCTGTAATCCGAGATTTAGCCATAGTTTCGAGTAGATGAGGACGCCAGTGCGCATGTGCGGACTGTGCTCTCAGCTCCCGGGACCCAAACATGAAACGCAAAGCTGTAAACTATGGATAAATCTCGGATTACAGGCCACTTTTGCTTCAAACGAAATCGTAGATTAAGACATCGGGCTTCTATGATTTGAAAAGTGCTAAAGTTTGTGTTATTTGGAGCCCGCACGGGGCATATTACATGCTTGGGGAATATATTATATGCCCCAAGCTATGGCTAGAAGTTGCGCTAGGCTAACCGCAAATCTTAAAACATCTCTGGAAGTACTCCATATGACACCAAAGTGCTATGGGTGAGTAAAACAACTTGTTTTATTATCGAAATAAGGCTCACATTGTAAAAAAAAAGTTACTTTTCCTTTAAGAGAAGCTTTTCTCAGCTCGTTGTTTTCAGATGGGCATGCTTTCAAATGGCCACACATTCTTCAAATGTTATCAGATTTCCATGTGTAAGGCATCGTTGGAAAGCTCAGAATCTACACTTTCAGAATCTGTGAATAACTCAAAACACCTCCGGGACAACTTGTAACTGTTTTTTTCCCGTGGCTGGTCACATATGTGTTATGCAATTTTCAATTCCATTTCATTTTGCATGAACACAATTAGCACTTAAAGCTACCACATGTAAGTTTATTTATGTGTTTGTTTTTTTAGCAATAGATAGCAGATGGGAACCCTGTTCACCCTCCCCTCATCTGGCCTTTGTTCAGGCTCACCTGTGCTCTCTGGTCTTCTGTCAGGACAAAGCTGGCGCACTACCAGACAGTTGTAACATAGATAGCGTCTGGTGGTGGTGTGTGAGAATACAACAGGCCTGGGCTGATTAGTCTAATTATGGATAGTAGCTTTAATTTACTCTTTTTGGTCAGCAAATTGAAATTTATTAGCCATACAATGAACTCGCTGCCAGTTATAGAAAGTGTTGAGCCTATGAGAAAGTGGGAAATGGGAGGGCATCTGGGATTAAATATGAGTTCACCAAGGCTACTTTTTACATCTCAAATTGCTGAAAACTCTTTGCACTCCCTCTCAACTCTGCCTTTATGCTGACCTTTTTATCACTGCTAATTCCCCTCTTTTGATAATGGCCTTTTATTGGTGAACACATTATTAAAGCTTGTCAGTCAGTCTAAATACCAAGAATAGTTGGACAGCAGCCTAAACAAGGGCCTTGGTGGTACACAGATTACTCAGAGTGATGGATAGGCCGGGTTTGTGAGTGGAGAGGCATAGAGGTATCGCGCTGATGCAGGGGGGAGTGCGGCTGGAGCAGGGCTGGACAGGGGCCAAGTGTATTACAGTTTAAGGTGAAGGGTGAGGGCTTAGTGCAGTGGGGGGGCTGTGTACTCTGTGGTCCCACGCAGAGAGCCCCCGTCAGCAGCCAAGATGAATGACACCCAGTAACAAACTGAGTGACAAGTGCAGCGGGGGTGTTGGAGATAATAGGTGGAACAACAAATATACCTTGTGTTTTTTACATTTACATTTTGTGTTCAAATGTGGTCAGAAATTATATATTGACCCTGAATAAATATGTGCTTTTTAACATTTATTATCCAAGCAATCAATATAATTTTTTATTAGGATCTGTTTCAAATTTGTACGGAATGGAACACAACTGGAAAATAGAAAAAGGTGAAATCATTTATTTTGCATTAACATTTCATTTTCTGGAGTCTAAAATGCAAATATTGGATCTTTATTATTATCAGTACATTTTTGTTGTATTTATTTTAAAGGTCCCATGGCATGAAATTTTCACTTTCTGAGATTTTTGAACGTTAATGTGAGCTCCCCTACCCTGTTTAGCCCCCCCCCCCCCCCCCCATGGTTAAAACTGAGCATTTGCGATCCTTTTCTGCGTTACAAAAAATCGGAGCTCAAACGGGCGATTTTGAACAAGGCACCTTATTGACGTCAGATCGAAAAAAGAAATGCAAATGCAGTTCCACCCCCATCTGTCTGTACTCAGCGTCTCTGTAAATCACGCCCAGAGAGTTTGGACTGCGAATGCGCTAGGCAATGCGAAATGCGTTTTTTTATTTGCCTGGAGGCACGTCCGAGTGTTTCTAGGCTCAGAAGTCCTTTATCTGAGCCTCTGGACCTTTGAACAGCAGTGGTTTAATTTTATTTTTTGTGGAAATGTGTTTATTTTCCAATGGAACGCTTCAAATCTCTCCTCCCGTGCAAAAACAAGGAAATGGATCAGCTGTGGGCTCAGAGCCGATAGCGGAGAGTTTGGCCACGCCCCCACCCTCTCCTATAGGCCAGCTCTTTTCTCCTCATTTGCATTCAAGCAACAACGCCCATTATGGAGTGTTCAGAGAGAGAAAAAAATACTCTTTCTCATCTTATCTCTGTGTCTCATGCACTGAGTGTTGATTTTGAAGAAGGATTCATTACAGTATTAGGGAACCATTAAGGAGCCATATAAAAGCATCAAGAAGTACCATGTCATGGGATCTTTAAAATCTTATAGAGGCAAAACAGTCCAGTGAAGTCAGTGTAATGTTAATTGCCTTACACATGACACATTTTGAGTGTATTTCTCCAAACAAAAAAACATAATGACATAAGGTTAGTGAGTTTATGGTCTGACTATTAGCATATGGTGTTGTTATACCAAATTTCCCTTTTTACTCTCATTAGTGGTTAGGTGTACGAGGAAGTGCATCCGGCATCAAAAGAAATACCAGAGGATCTTTGTGTTGTGACAGTACCGCCTCTGTTGTGTACTGTAACGAACAGGCCGTTCGTTACAGAATGAGTATCCACACATGCACTTTCATAGACTTTGCACTTTATATATATTTACATTGCACCTTTAGAGCACGGAGCACGTACAAGATACGCTAATTTGCACATATAAGATTGCACACATTTGTATTGTTTTAAAGTATTTATTGAAAACATTTTTAGCGTTTGTCACGGAGTCCGGTCGGGCGGGTGCTTCCGGTAATGGTGGCCGCCGGTCTGTGGAGACAAACGACAACAATCAATGTGCAATATGTGCCACTTTTTAAATTAGTTGTGTCTTGTGTGTGTTTGCGTGTGGGATGTGGATATTATTTTAAAGTGTGAAAGTGGTATGCGTGGGTTGAGTTGTGGTTTTACTTACCTGTGTCTCATGTCCAGGTGTCTGGCCAAAAGATTCCCCGGGGGACCAGACACCATTTAAGAGTTCCGGGCCAGCTCAAGACAGCGGACATCGGGGGGAGAAAATGCCACCTATTTTAATTGGGTTTATTTTATACTTTATTAGGTGTTTGGTTTCTAAGAGTTTATTTTTGTATGTGGGTTTTATATGGTTTATTTGATGAGGGGTATTTTATTGGAGGATTTTAACTTAGTTTTAAACAGCTAATGTTAATTATACACCCCTTGGAGTTTTTATGGTTTTACCCAACAGTATTTAAGCCACCTGTATCCTATCATTGATTGCTCTGCTGCTGGAGAAGAACCACGCTCCTATCCTCCTTGCACCTTAATTTATTTTGCACTGCACTTTGCACGTGAGCACTTTATATTTTTTGTGCAAACTGAAAAACATTAAAAAAAACTGTGGACCACGTCAACCCTGCCTCCAGTATCTGTTTGTGGAACTCACTGCAATCCAGCCGCTCTACCCGTCTTGGTCACATGTACTAAATAGTTATTACTTTCACTTGTTATTACTTTTGGATCACTGACATTTAGAAAGTTGCTTTGTTTTAGATGTGTCCATCCACAGTCCCCCAGTGTGAGATAAGAGGCTTAACTAGAGCTCTGATAGTCTACTGTTACTCTGGTGAGGTGACAGGCTGATGGTAAAACTGGTCTCTCTGTAAGATGCTGTACAGGAGAGCTAAAAGAACGCTAAAACTTCTCATGTCAACAGAGCCAGGCTGACCTGCTGGAGATACCTTGAGAAACATTCGTACAGTGAGAGGGGTGACCTCTTCTCAGATCTGACCTGTAACTTGACCTAGCTGCGTCACCTGCTTGTTTCCATGGAGATAGTTTAATGCAACACTGCCAATGACATCTCCATGGCGACTAGCACGTGGCCAGAAAAGGTTCATGTGCACAATTAATGGGAAGCATGGACCGGACACAGGTTTGATGCATATGTTTAGTTAATGTCAAAAGACAAAGACATGTTTTAATTCTAACTGATGACAATACACAAGTATCTAAGAGGCTTTATATTACTTCTATTAGTATGATAAGTATGTCATCAACATTCCCTAACTCTAGGCTCTGCTCTGTCTGTGGCTGTATTAGACTTTAATTCATGCTTTATTTTAACACAATCTGACCAGAAGAACTGTGTCTTTCACACATGAAATTACAGTCACAACTTTTTATTTTTTGTTTTTATCACAGGCTTTTGAAAATGTGTTTTGTGTTTTTTTGCTTGATCTTGAAAATCTTTTTTGACAGTGTTTGCTAATGTGTACATTGTGTCACCACGGTAACTCCTAAACATTCCACTATTAGAGATAAATGTAGAACACCCCCAGCGTGATGTCACTGCAAAGTATCAATGAGTCATTTGTAAAACAGATCTATAAATACAGTCCAAAACATATTAATGCTTCTTTTTTCCTTGAATCAGAGAAACTTTGATCAGTGAATGCATCTGGCTATAAATGCTGCCAAAGTACCCCAATGGAGGCAAGCCAGAGAGTATAAAATTAAACACTGCAGTGACGATCCTTGCAGCCATATGTTTACTCCTCAGTGCATTGTTTTGTGCGCACATGCTTCGAATCACACTGTAATTTCTCACATGATGCACCATTACCCACAAGCCTCTGTTTCTCCGTACGCCACAGCACACCTGCTCAAATCCCAGTCCAACGGTAGCAACTGGAACAATGACAGGGCTTAGTGGGACAGCAGTAGCCCCCTGTAGATTCTAAGTGCCCATACACTCAACCATTCATTCACTAACTCAGAGCCTGATGTCTCACTCAAGTTTTAGCCAATGCAGTCCCAGCTGCGCACTCGGGTAATTAAAACAGAGACCTTTACATGAAACGTCAATCTTTATTCTGTATTTCAGTGACAGCCATATCCAGCTAATGCAAGCGATATGCCCGCTGAGAAGAATTTGATATTGGGTTTGCAGTTTTGGAGTCGTGCCATGAATTTGATAGCAGGTATAGTGCAATGTTGTTTGGTTTGAGATTGGCAATAGAATTTTTATTTATCAAAATACTCTTTTTAGTTCTTTGTTTTATAATTCTCGTATCAGTGTCAGCTGTCTTGTCTGTAAATGCAGGATTAAATGAATGCTATGAATGTGCTATTGTTGTTATTGTAAGGTTTAGCTTGAAGCGATGAGTGACTGTGACAGATCTTGGTTTGGTTTTCTAAGCTAACAGACCATTTAATACAGCGTACAATACGACCTCAGGGCTTAGATTAAGTTGACATCCATCTCATTTCAAAACACAAGGATTTTATGAATGTGGAGACAAAATGAATCACATCAAGCTAATTCAAAATACGGGGCTGATGCAAAGGGTACATTAGTTTTTGAACCTCTGAATGTAAAATTATATAATTTGAATACTGAAACTATCATTATACTCTGACTAGTAGGCTGTGTTATTATTATAGCTATAGTATTGTTCTTAAGTGTGCACTAATATATCCACCATCTGCTTGTTTGCATAGAAGGGTTATTGCTTGTTTGAAATGTACCTTGATGTACAGTATGATATTAAATTATTCTATCTTGAATTTATTCAATTACAAGAATTTATTGCTGAAATTTACCTTCAAAACATGCATTTGTACTACAGGGATGAAAGAGTTCCGTTTTTTAGCGGATCTTCGCTTTTTTTTCAGCCGCAGGGTAATTTTTTTTTTTTTTAAATATCTGTGCAAATTCGTTGAGAAAGATTTTGGGTGTATATATATGTATAGTTGTGTTTAGGGTCGCCAACTGTCCCTTGAAAAACAGAATCGTCCCGTATTCAGAACAAAAGTACGTGTATCTCGTATTAAACTTCGTATTAAACACGGGCGCGAGCCCGTGTCTGGAGCCGCGGACCGAGCGAGTGCAGCTCTTTCGTAACAGCCTGTACCATTGCGTGTACACAGGTTAAACTTTATAAAACATCCTATACCTCATCCTACCTGCTCGTGCCTCACTTAACGCGTCGCTCCTCGCTTTTTCACCTGCGCCTTTTAGCGCGCATAAGCTCCTCCTCAATGCGCTCTGATTAGACGAAGTGCAAAGCAAAAACAAATCCAATATATACTACTAGTAGGCCTACCTGTTAATAAAATGTGTTTTTTTTGTACTTTTATGTACAGTTTTACTTTATTGCGAACATATAGCATATAGAAATCAAAATTTCAGAAATTTAAAATTTTCCAGCGGGGGGGTGGGTGGGTGGGGGGTGCGCCGTGACTTTCCGCTTTTTTCATGATTGGCCACTTTCATCCCTGGTACTGTGATTGGGCTTGTCTTTCCGCAGATCTGACCTGTAAGTTAGCCTGGTGGTCTCCATACAAATAGAGAGATGGAACATTTCAGGCAAAACGATAACACTTCCATGTAGACAACGCTCCATCAAAAGTTACAAGATTCAAGATCGTTTATTTGTCATAAATGAAGAAGTACTAATAGCATGCAATAAAAGATACAAGGGAAAAAAGTAAGCAGCATAATAAAAAAATATGCAATAAAATATAATAAAATACAAAGGTACAGGTGGGATTAAATAAGGTGTAAGTAGAGTATTTCACGGATGGTAATACTGCTCAAATGAATTCTGTATTGCACGTAATATAGAATAGTATAAGTACTGCACGTGGGTTATGAAGCAGGTTATTGCACAGGTAACAGTAGCGTTTACAGTGAGATAGTGACATACATATTGCACCTTTACACGGCCCATATTACTCTATTTTCTGATCTATGATATAATGTTGTTTCCTCATCAATAACATACCTGGAGTTGTGTTTTGTTTCATTCACTCATGTTTAACACATAAACCCTGCATATTTAGACTTCTTCTCTCAAATGAAAAGCTTTCTGATCCACCTTGCGATGCCATGTGGTATACAGGAGGTGCTCCACTGTGTTTTTAAGCTCCATACACCTTCACTAGAATCGTCGATGATTTCAGTCAATGATGATTTCAGTCTCTACTGAACAAAAGGTAAAAAGTAGCTGTTCATTTGAAAACAACATCTACATGATATCACAAGGTGGAACACAGCATTTTGAACAGACAAACTCATAATAAACTCAATTTTTTGATGAGGAATCAGCATTATAATATGGCTTAAAGCTCAGGTCAATTTAGTGCAGTGCTTCTCAAATAGTGGGGCGGGCCCCCCTGGGGGGGCGTGGTGTGATGCCAGGGGGGGCGCGTATGACCCTGGGAAACATGTTTTTTTGCTGTACTGTACTAGAACTAAGTGTAATTGCACATCAACAACAGTAGTTGGCAGTGGCGTTCTCACATGCGATTTACGCACAGTCTCACCATTAACAGAACAGAAAAACAGAAAAAACACGTATATTCCACTGAGTCGTGTCCTTTAGTCCGACAGAAGCTGACGCATCAGTGGCACAAGGAGAGAGCGTTTTTTTTTTTTCAGTGCTTTTAGCTTATGCAAATGAGGTGGTTTTAAGTTTCATTTCTGTAAAATGTAAACAAATGTGCGCAAAGCTGCATTAAAAACACATTAATATTTGAGTCCTCAGTGCAGTCTTTGTTGTAAGTTTCTTTCTTTTTTTTGTTTATAATGTTAATAAAAGGATACAATGGTGTTCTAATAACAATTTTCTAGACAAATAATACTATTTATAGTCACGCGCAGGAAGGGGGGCGTGAAATTTTTTCTTCTTCCTAGGGGGCGTCACAGAAAATAATTGAGAAGCACTGATTTAGTGTAATATAGGACTTTTAAACATGATCATATTTAAAGCTATACACACAATATTAAAGGAGAATTAATGTTTTTTTTTACAATCTGAGCCTTATTTCGGTAATAAAACAAGTTGTTTTACTCACCCATAGTACTTTGGTGTCATATGGAGCACTTCCAGAGATGTTTTAGATTAGCGATAGCCATAGTGCGAGTTACGTTATATTATATGCCCCGAGCATGTAATATATGCCCCGTGCGGTCTCCAAATAACACAAACTTTAGCACTTTTCAAATCATAGAAGCTCGATGTCTTAGTCTACGCTTTCAGTCAAAAGTGGCCTGTAATCCGAGATTTATCCATAATTTACAGCTGTGCGTTTCATGTTTGGGTCCCGAGAGCTGAGAGCAAAATAAACTGTGACTCCGCACATGCGCACTGGCCTCCTCATCTACTCGAAACTATGGCTAAATCTCGGATTACAGGCCACTTTTGACTCAAACGAAAGCATAGACTAAGACATCGAGCTTCTATGATTTGAAAAGTGCTAAAGTTTGTGTTATTTGGAGACCACACGGGGCATATATTACATGCTCGGGGCATATATTACTGTATATGAGAACTCACGCTACGGCTATCGCAAATCTAAAACATCTCTGGAAGTGCTCCATATGACACCAAAGTGCTATGGGTGAGTAAAACAACTTGTTTTATTACCGAAATAAGGCTCAGATTGTAAAAAAACGTTAATTCTCCTTTGTGCACACAATAAGAGCACACAAAGCTATGGGCACAAACACATAGTGGTCCAACGCACCAGTTGTCAGTCACTGCCTTTGAGCACAAGGCCTGAGGGACTACATTTAATCCTGTTGGAGACAGGATGACGGGCACACAGGGCTACCATACAGACACACACAGACGCACACACATACACACACACACACACACACACACACATGCATTCATACAGTGACTGATGGCATGTCGTACGCTAACTATCTCTGCATGATGAAACCTTGTGTTCCTTCTTAAGATCTCCTGACAGATTTGAAAGATGACAAAACTCTTCTCTCATAAAAACGGACTACCTGTCGTTCCCGTCGCTCATAATGCGGAACATTTTGTGCCACTTCAGAGCACAAATCACAATCTCTCCCAGAGTCCTAAATCCTGATTAATTTTCTCTTGTGTCACGACTGTTTAAACTTTTAGTCTGTGGATAATGAAAGTGGACAGGAAATTAAAAACCTCACTGCCAGTAAATATTTTGTTGTGATTGCCTGCAAATAACAGCAGACTAAATATCGCAGGCTTGTTAAATGTTTCAGGGCTTCAGCTTGCGGGGATAATATAGCCACATGGTTGATTTAGTTTTTATCTGTTCAGTATAACAAATCACAAATGAGGGCTTAGCATTGTGCAGTGCCGATTCCTGCTTTATCCCAAGTTAATGATATATTGACAAAATCCTACACAATTGCTCTATACAGTCCTCTATCACCTTAAATAGTCTTTTTTCCACGATGCAGTGAAAAGCAGGTTTAGACTAGCGTGTTGGCGCCACTGTATAATAATTTTTGAAGCGAAGTTATATGAAATTGTGTTGTGATTTGTAATGGTGCTGTCCATACTTGCAGATGAGTTATTGGCATATTTTGGCATATTTATTGTCCTCCATCATCAACATCTGAGAGTGCTGCAGCTTGGGGACCACAAGGGAATGTAATTGAAGTTTAGCATACTTGGGAATGAAAGTTGCATGGCCGCAAGAACAGATGGCGATAAGGAGTTTGCTGGCGCTGCAAATATTGCAATATTTGATGCTGTTTTTCTGTCAGTGCCTAATGGGATATATCAACTAGTTGGAAAGGCTTGTGTGAGTAGTCCTATCAGCTGTAATAACATTGCACTGACAGATTTATGCAAAGATCTGACTGACGGCAATAGTATCCACTCTTAACATCCGTTGTATGCAGGAGTACTTAATAGCGTTCATGTTCGTTATCTTAAGATTAGATAAAAATAGACGTAAAAAGAAAAGCTGACCACTTACCCTGGGAATCCCATCCCACATCCGGACATGGTTCTATAGATACTGTGAGAAAATGATTTTATAGGGGATGAGGACAGTTGACGTTGCCATTCTTGTCTCGCTTCTAATATGAGAACTATGCAACAGTGGAAGAAGCTTTGTCCCACCAACCGCATAGAAAATACTAGTAGATTCCAAAAATAAAGCGTACAATAAAACTGTAATTAAATATTAAACCCAAATAATAAAAATATAGAGATCGCTGAAATCAGCATCTCTACATGTATTACAGCCATTCCATTCCAGCGTCTGTTGAATTCCAACACAAACACAAAGCTGAGCTACTTCAGTTCTTGCACCAGGAGTGGAATAAAGTCACCCAAGAACAATGTGAAAGACTTGTGGAGAGCATGGCCAAGACGCATGAAAGCTGTGATTAAAAATAAGGGTTATTGCACCAAATATTGATTTCTGAACTCTTCTTAAGTGTAAACATTAGTATTATGTTGTTTTAAAATGAATTTGATCTTGTTTCTTTGCATTGTTTGAGGTCTTTTTTTTTTTTTCTTATTTTGACCATTTGTCATTTTCTGCAAATAAATGCTCTAAACGATAATATTTTTATTTAGAATTTGGGGGAAATGCTGTCAGTAGTTTATAGACTCAAACAAAAATGTTCCTTTTGCATACACATACCTATAAGTAGTAAAAATCACAAAAACAGAATTTTGCAGTGGTTGAGCTGTATATTATAAATGATAGATGACAGGAGAAGTTCAATTTGTCAACTGGACCAAGTTTGTTTGGTTGAAAACGTTTCGCCGCTCATCCGAGAGGCTTCGTCAGCTCTAATAAGAATACTGGTAAGACACTTGCTTATATCTTGCTGTAGGGAGGAGCTACCTAGCTAACTACTTTCCGGAACTATCTCATTGGTTTCGGTCTTTTGTTTCTCTGGCGTCTAGCTTAACGATCCCTATTCATCCCTACACGCCTGCTTTTTCACACCTCTGGCCCTGACCTGGCTAACCCTATTGTTTCCCTGTTTGTTTGATCTAGGCTTAATAATGGAATTGTAGATGGGATGCAAATTATATCTTACGCCACCATTTCTGTTCAGAGAAGGATTCTCTTTTTTGACAAAAATAGCCTCTTTAACTCCCCTCTCAAACCAATTCTTTTCCCTGGCTAAGATCTGAACCTCACTGTCCTCAAAAGAATGTCCCGTGGCTTCTAGGTGAAGATATACGGCAGAAGACGGTCCACTCTGGCACGCCCGTCTGTGTTGGTACATCCTCTTGTGAAGTGGCTGCTTGGTTTCTCCAATATAGCGCTCACTGCAGTCTTCACTACACTGAATGGAGTAGACCACATTGCTTTGTTTGTGGCTCGGTGTTTTGTCCTTTGGGTGGACGAGTTTTTGTCTTAAAGTGTTTGTCTTAAAGTGTCTAGAGAGGGACCAGAGCATCCAAATCCTGCCTGCAGACAAAGGGAGATGCACGGTGATCTTGGACGCAGCTGATTATGAGGCTAAGGTGAACAGCCTACTCAGTGACACGACAACATACGAAGTACTGAAACGGGACCCCACCAATGGGTACAAAAAGAAGATCATTGATTTCTTACAGAAGTTGAGGAAAGAAGAAGTCATTGATCTACAACTGTATTACAGACTGTACCCTGGTGATGCTATCCCGTGCATCTATGGCCTCCCGAAGATTCACAAACAAGGAGTACCACTCAGACCCATTGTGTGTAGTGTTGACTCTATCACATATAATTTGGCCAAACACCTAAAAACCATCTTGGCTCCATTGGTGGGTAACACGGAGCACCACATTGAGAACACAGCTGAATTTGTAAACAAAGTTAAGTCTCTCCAGTTTGGTCAGGATGAGACAATGGTTTCCTTTGATGTAACCTCTCTTTTCACTTGTATCCCCACAGCTGTAGCGGTCGAAGCAGCGAGAAGGAGTTTACTACAGGATTCCAAGCTAGAAGAGAGAACCAAACTTTCTCCTGACCAAATCTGCCAACTGCTGGAAATTTGTCTAAATACCACCTATTTCCAGTTCAGAGGGAACTTCTACAGGCAAATTCATGGCTGTGCGATGGGCTCACCGGTCTCCCCTATCATGGCTAATTTATACATGGAACAATTTGAACAGAGTGCCTTAGCCTCATATCCAGGCACTCCTCCCACACACTGGTTTCGTTATGTTGATGATAATTTTACAAAAATCAAAATTCAAGATTTGGAACCTTTTACTGCACATATCAATTCTGTAGATCCTAATATCAAATTCACCCGTGAAGATGCCAAGGATAACACATTGGCGTTCTTAGATTGTGCAGTAACGATAGGAGGAGACCGGGGACTCCAAGTAGAAGTCTTCAGGAAGCCCACACACACAGACCAATACCTGCTTTTTGATTCACACCACCCACTGCAGCACAAACTGGGTGTTATTCGGACATTACAACACAGGGCCCAAGTGGTTCCCACAAGCACAGAGGGTAAGGAAAAAGAAGAACAACATGTGCAGGAAGCCCTCTCTGTTTGTGGTTATCCCAAATGGGCTGTTAACAAAACCAAGAGAGACAAGGGCAAGAAACAAGATAATAGAGAATCCGAACCCAGGAGGAAAGGGGTAGCGATTCCGTACCTGGCCGGCGTGTCGGAAAAACTACAGAGGATTTTCAGACAATATGAAATCCCAGTTTATTTCAAACCCACAAACACTTTAAGACAAAAACTCGTCCACCCAAAGGACAAAACACCGAGCCACAAACAAAGCAATGTGGTCTACTCCATTCAGTGTAGTGAAGACTGCAGTGAGCGCTATATTGGAGAAACCAAGCAGCCACTTCACAAGAGGATGTACCAACACAGACGGGCGTGCCAGAGTGGACCGTCTTCTGCCGTATATCTTCACCTAGAAGCCACGGGACATTCTTTTGAGGACAGTGAGGTTCAGATCTTAGCCAGGGAAAAGAATTGGTTTGAGAGGGGAGTTAAAGAGGCTATTTTTGTCAAAAAAGAGAATCCTTCTCTGAACAGAAATGGTGGCGTAAGATATAATTTGCATCCCATCTACAATTCCATTATTAAGCCTAGATCAAACAAACAGGGAAACAATAGGGTTAGCCAGGTCAGGGCCAGAGGTGTGAAAAAGCAGGCGTGTAGGGATGAATAGGGATCGTTAAGCTAGACGCCAGAGAAACAAAAGACCGAAACCAATGAGATAGTTCCGGAAAGTAGTTAGCTAGGTAGCTCCTCCCTACAGCAAGATATAAGCAAGTGTCTTACCAGTATTCTTATTAGAGCTGACGAAGCCTCTCGGATGAGCGGCGAAACGTTTTCAACCAAACAAACTTGGTCCAGTTGACAAATTGAACTTCTCCTGTCATCATGGATTCTACCTGGACGACTGAGGGACTTTTCACGCATTATAAATGATAGTAAAATACAAGATTGCATTTCCTCTTCAGGAGTTCATACCATAATTCAAACAGTTTTATAAATAATTTTAATGCACATCACTCCCCACTCCCACACAAATTACTTATTTATTATAACTTATTTGGAATTGCACTCTAATCCCAATACACTGCTCTTATATTCCCTTAAAGTCAGATAGCTTGAGAGCCTAATTCGATGCTCGCAATATAAGCAATATTAGTGAAAAGACCTGCTGTCCTTGGAGCTAAAATGCTGTCTACTGTGTGCATGTGTGCATCATCCACCTCCAGGTTATATTATATCTTTGATGAACAAGGCACGAGAGTCCAAACCCAAGGGCACGGTCCATCTATGTGCCATCTGTCAATAACTTGTCATCTGGCTAGTAATTACACAAGCGTAAATATGGCCAGTCTATGCTCTCTGGATGGCGCAGAGATCTACGTGGCACAAGCTGATGTTGTTCTCTGCTGATTCAACACTTAAAGCTAAGGACACTTCTCTGTGGTTTTCTCTGGAGAATTGGTTAGAGGGTTTATCGGACAAGTTTTGAAGTGACTCGGGCACAAGGCCTTTGACCCTCATGGTGGTTTGTTGATTAGGTGTCAACCTTCAGTGCAGCCCGAGTTAGGATGGAGATGGATGGGGGTTATGTTGCTGTGTTATAAGCATGTACCTTTAGAATTCTTTCCTTGTCATTTCTGCAAACGACAAAGCAAATTCGACATCTGTTGCACAATGAGTAGGATAATATTGACATGTTCTGCTTCTTAAAGGGCTCATTTTATGTTATTTTCTGATCTGTTATAATGTTGTTTCCTCATCAAAAACATGCCTGGAGTTTAGTTTTGTTTAATTCACATCAATTCGTCTCTCAAACTGAAACTTGCTCCACATTGTGATGTCACGTTGTAATACAGGAAGTGCTCCACTGTGTTTTTAAACTCCATACACCTTCACTATAATCATTTCAGGGTAGGAATGCCCAATTCTTTAATGAACAAAAGGTAAAAGGTAGCCATTAACTTGAAAATCACAAAGTGGAACAGAGCATTTTGAGCTTAGGAGATGCAAACAGACTAAGGATTACTCAAACATGTGTGAATGAAACAAAACACAGCTCCAGGTATGTTTTTGAGGAGGTAAGAACATTTTAACATGGCCTAAACTGCACAAGAGTCAACTTTGCATAATATAGGACCGTTAAAATGTATATATTTTTGAACCACTATTGGACAAATAAAGGATTTCACAGTCTTGTTTTCCAATTCCAGTTCTATGAGGGGCTTACCACAAATATTTGTTATTACAGTAAAGCTGTTGAGAGAAAGGGGAAACATTAATTACTATATTTATAGTTCTTGAAGAATAGTTAACCACATTTGCAATACAGAGCAGTTGTATGACATTTATAGCTGCGTAGCCTATCTGAACTGATCTATTACATTTCAGCCTTGGCACAGACCTCTCTCACCAGCTCAATTACAAACATCCTGCAAATTATATTTCCAAAATCCAATACTTTCCCCAGTGCTAAACCATCCTTTCCAAACTCCCAAATTTTCCTGAACAGAAAATACGTCATTTTCATTCCTTAGACATTTATTGCTTTCTCTGGGCATCCAAACACTGAAAACAAATGAATAAAGATGAAGACGTTTTATGCATCCTCGACTGTCGAACCTTTGGGAGACAATTCACGGATGCAATAAAAGTGGGCCTATAAAACCGCAAGAGGAGATCAAGGAGGCAGACATTTGAAAAGGCAGGGCCAACCCTCCTTAAATCTTCCGCTCCAAACATTCTATTTCGTGCTTGTGTCGAGGTTTTATCTTTATGCCGGCACTGGTAAAAGATTAAAGCCGTCTGTTGAAACCCGGGTCAAGTCTAGGTGGTCTTCCCTGAAACCTCACAGAGAGAATATCTGTCTTGCTTTACTTGTTTATGGTTATGTATTTCTTACAGAAAGGGCACTGCTGTAAATTACTGCACTCTCCCTACACCTGCCAAGGGGATGTTCACTAGCAAGGGCAACAACTTTAAAATACAGTATAAATATGACTTCATTATGCATGCAGACAGAGGTGACAGTTGCTCAGTTTGTAAATTGCTCGTCCTCTCTTAATATAAAAACATTACAGTGTTCAGATCCCCTAGCCCACAGACTGGTGGTGCAATTACAGCTCCCACAGATGAATACTGCAGTTGTGTCTTGTGTGAATGGGTAAGTGGTTCCTAAAAGGTAGAAAAGTATAATGTAAATGTGACCATTTAACATTTTATGATAATTATTGACAAGTAATATTTCACACAGTGATATGTGATGATTTGGAGGAGGCAATCGACACTTGGTAATCCCCCGTACCTGAAAGATAAAAGGAATGATAAGCAGAAAAGACATGAAGGTGTAAGGGGCACATGAATGAGAAGATCGAGATGAAGGTAGAGAGTGGTATAAATAGTGTAGGTACTAGGTACAGAAAGAGGCGGCTCCTAAGATAACCAGAGTTTTTTTTTTTTTTTTTTTCATTTTATCTCATGCCGTTGCAAGATAAAGCCAAATATATTCCAGCCACAAGAGGTCAGTACAACAATATGGTATGGTATAGCTCAATAGAGATGGCACAAACTATATCATTTACCGCCAACATATTTTTGACTTTTCACTTCTTCTTCCGCATTATTTCAATACTTATACTTTTATAATTTTGTGTTCTAGATATATTTCCATCGAGGCATAGTCAGATGGTGCAGTTGCATGTTGCTGGAGTAGCCGGCATTCCTTACACGGCAAGCATCGGTATATTTACTGGTTAATGAATCAGGTCAGCCTTTTGGATTTGCGTTGACATATCTTACAGGGTAATAACTGGCCTTAGACTCTGCAGCTCCTCTGGCAGAATAAAACTGTATGATTTTTGATGTTGATTGGCAGGTGAGTACCACTCCACTCTACCCTTGAGGCTCTAGACTGTAAGTGCACACTGTGAAGCCATTTAGGTTTTTATTCAATTATGCAGCACTGGCTGATATACGGTCAGATACAGACATGTTCTCCGCAGTTACTTTGACGGGGAAAAGTTTCAAGAACCAAATGAATTTAAAAGTTATGAAAAGGGGGAT
The DNA here is from genome assembly GCA_036785185.1 of Paratrypauchen microcephalus. Taxonomy (NCBI): domain Eukaryota; kingdom Metazoa; phylum Chordata; class Actinopteri; order Gobiiformes; family Gobiidae; genus Paratrypauchen; species Paratrypauchen microcephalus. The sequence continues at coordinate 15,090,891 of JAVJIX010000008.1, read as the reverse complement.
AAAGTTATGGTGGTTAAATAGTAGTGCATTGTGACATTTTCTCTGGGTTTACATATAATAGCTACAGTTAACATGTGGTATTGACGAGTTTAGAAAAATTGAGAAGCAGATATGCACAAAAGCCACCGAATGAAGTTGAAGTTACATGGCTAGCAGTATTGTAACACTACACAATTGTTGACAATATAAAGAGGGAAATGCATCTCTTACAATTACAATAGCTATACAAAAATGATATAAGTGGCGACAGTAGCTCAGTTGGTAGTGTGTATATCCACTGATGTGAAGGTTGGCGGTTCGAATCCACTCTCAACGTCATTAGAGTGATCAGATTCACTGACCCACAGGTTGGCAGTATGATTGCTGCTCCCACAAAGTCTGTGTGTGCGAAAGGGTGAGTGGTTCCTTGTTGTAAAGTGCTTTGCGTGCCTAGAAGTTAGAAAAGCGCTATATAAAAATGTGACCATTTACCATAATAGTACAAAAAAATACATTTCACATGACCAAAAATAAAGGAGCCTTCTTAAAAAAAAAAAAGAAAATTTCCCCAGCTATAGCATCTACACTTCTCTCAGTGGTCCATTCTCTCCTGCTCTCTTCTGTCTGTGTTGTTTGTGAGTGCACTGGTGCAGATTGCTGACACAGCTTTCTGTCTCCCTCATGGTGCTTCAGAGCCCGGAAAGACCGAGGGGAGAACTCCCTGTGTATCTCAGGCCTAATCTGATCAAACTATTCCTTAGACAGCCCTTTTACCACCGCACTGAATAAGTTGCATTACTTAGCGGCTTTTTAAAGAAACTGGGCAGTTTGATGGAAGTCTCGCAGGTCAAGCATAAACCTCATCTGAATTGCAAATTAAAACCTGTGGTCAGCACACAGTAATGAATTTGAAGCAACTCTGGTAGAACTTTTCTTGTGGAGAAGGATGCATCTTATATCGAAATTCTAGGCTTCAGTTTAGGAGTAAGGAGAAAAACTGCAAAGCCATGAAATCTAATGCGTCTCAGTATAGAGCTGTAGCACATTTTAAGGTACGCAGGTCTTAAATACCTCACTTTTATTTGTTATATTGAAATCCAGCCTCTGTAACCTTAAGTCCCTTGCCTTAAAGGGATAGTGCGTTTTTTTTAAAATGTTAATCTGTATGGGTTTCCTTCTAAAAGTTACGTGTGTTGACACCGGCTTATCAGCCTGTTCACCTTCAGCAGATGTCTATGCCAAAGTTTACAAGTGAACAGGCTGATAGAGTTAACATGGGCGTAGTGATACGAGTGGAGAGAGACAATACGCGAATGCGAAATACGCTGCTGGATGTTTCGTGGACAACTGTTTCGGACGCAAATATATCACCTTTCTAACAAATGTTTTGTTTTGAGAAGAAAAACAAGCTTTATTTCATGTTCCAGGGAAGTTACCGGACCTACTTACGTGGGCTCCAGAAAGCGAGCTGAACCGGGATCAGCTGAGACTGTCAGAGGTAAGCCGGTGTCAACACACGTAACTTTTAGAAGGAAACCCATACAGATTAACATAAAACAAAAGCACTATATAGCCCTTTAAAACCACCAACCCACTGATTTGAAGGTTGTTGGTCCGCTTTCAGCTCCCACAGATTAATACTGTTGTTGTAGCCCATTTTGTGTCTAGTGTATGAATGTGTCATGAGTTATATACACAGCATCACAAACTAATACCTGGGTACTGTCCAGACTACCACCTATGACCCAACAAAGTAGAGCAAAATTGGTGACTGTCTTTCTTGGGCTTTCATACAAGTACAACTCCTATTTAAGCACTGAATTAACTTATCATCCAAACTTTGCTGTATCAACAATAACTTGCTAAAAGTCATGAGAGATGGGTGAGGTCAGCATTCTTGAGTTCCCTTCATGTGGGCGCTGATAATCCTCACAGCTGGACACTGTAATATTGGGGAGGACAGACATTTTGGCATACAGCCGCTACTCCTGATACATGCTATCACCGCAAGACAGATATTGGCAAATGCAGGTCATTAGTAACAAACTCCTGTCCGTATTGACTACAAATCTAAACTGTTATTATTACATGCCCTTTAAGCTGATGTGTAAGCTCCCCATTCTGACATGTTTATAATACTGTACAACAACATTCTGACATCCAAGCAGAAGGCTTTTCAGAATATTTCAGTTATTCATTCAGTCTTTTCTTGGGTAGTGTGAAATACTTTGTTAGCAGAAACTCATCTGGAAAACAATAGATTTCAATGATTTCCCTTGTCCCAAAACGAAACAACCAAAATGAAATGGTAAAATCACATGCTGTAAGATGAGACGCACTACCTGGAGGCTAAGTCAGCTCTGCTGTAATAGTAAACACAAGCAACAATAACCGCAGTCTCAGCCCCTCTGAGTCTTCTTCTATCATATCCCTACATTATTCATAAATCTAGGGGGAAATAAATATTTATATCATCATCTACATGGGAAGATTTTACTGTAAAATGGTATCCAAAATGCCTCATGTGATGATCAAATGTTTTCAACATTTTGGCCTCTAGCATTGAGTCTCAGCAGATTTGAAAGCTTGTCCTGCTGTGTGTGTTATGTCAATCAAACTACAAGAGAATTTCAGGTCAGTGTGTCCATTCAGTGTCCAGAACTCCTCTCAACTCAAATCAAGGACACCAGTGTAGATAGTAAATTATTAAAATTCTGAGAAATGGTGTGTCACAACATTCCTCATTAAAAACTCTCCATTGGTAATATTAAAGCATCTTATACCATGGTACCACCTGCAGAGAGAACATGGCTAAACCGGAATAGATACAAGCTAACAGAGACAAGCTAACAGAGAGTAGAGATTTAGACTTATTGGGACAGGCCTCATAAAAAAATAGTTGTATTAATAACTCACTTTTACGTTCTGGCTTTTAACACCACGTGAGTTGTGTGGCCCTCAGTGCTTTTTATTTAATTATTTAATACAATTTTATTGATTTTATTTATTGCTATTTTATGGGTTTGCTTTTATTTGACTTCTGGTATTAGTGTTTTAAGACTGGCAAGGTTAAATTGAGTATTTATACTCTCAGTTGTCTTTTTAAATACCTTTTGTTGTTTTTAATGTTATCATTATTTGTGCAGCACTTTAGAAACTATTTTGATGATAAAATGTGCTATAGAAATAAGGTGGATTTGGATTTGAATAAATGAATCAGGACAGAATTATATCAAAATCATACAAAGATGCCACAGTGAGACAATTGCACAATGAAAATGTCATAGATGACATGAGCTCATGAAACAAACTCATCCCTATCAAATAACCCTAAAAAATAAAATCAGATAAAACATTACCAACCATAAGTGGCACTCTTACCACAGTCGGAGGCCCTCTGCCCTTACACATATACAGACTCTTCATTATCCTGCTACTAACATTTCCTTTGGCCATGTTACAGCCAACGCCAGTGCTAATAGCGTCCACTAAATCTTTCTTTCTCTCTTAATAGGTGCACATTAAAAGAGGCTAAAATCTGGAGCAAAGTACACAGAGGAAAGGGAAAACAAACCACTCAAAACAGAATGGACCAGTTCCCTTTTTTATATCTGAAGCATCTCAATACAGGCTGCTCTTTTATTGCCTGTCAAATCTCCTACTTGTGTGAAAAGTGGCAAAGTGGGAGATAAAAGAAGTGGAATGGGTATGGAGAGGTTTATCCGGACATCCTGGGTGAGAGAGACCCAGGAGAGGAGAGACAGATCGGCCCAGCCTGTGCTAAGTGTCTCTGGATGAGGAGGTTTTTGTGTTGCCTGAGTAGGAAGGGCTCTTTAATATTTGAGCAGTACATGTTTACAGATGAGACTCGGGAGGCCATACTTGGAACACTGAACAGGCCCGCACTTTCGTCAGATTTCGCTAACCCAACTCTCCTGCCAGGAGAGTGTAAGTGATAGGAGGTTTCAAGGGAACATTTTCCAGATTAGATATGAAAAGACAGAAATGGACCGCTGATAATGTTTCAGGGCGTGTTGTGTATGCAAAAGTCTGGTTTTGTCTTCTTATGAGAGTGAAGATTTGCAGCCTGGCCTTAGATGAGTTCTCCAACTTAAACAAGATGTGGATTTTAAGTTTTGGACAATTTAAATCACAATATTGATCCAAGACAACTTCATTAAAGAAACAAGTCCACACATAAATGACGGCCCTCTGGAAAGACTACAGTTTATAGCGAGCAGTGGATTTCTTCAATGGGGTGGAAATGACTATGCTAGTGAGCCCTGCGTGAAGCCCCTATTAAGAAAACAAGAGTAAGCAAGAAAGTACGGCATATGTGGTGAAGGAAAACTGGAAGCGATGGTGTTTTCTTTGCAGGAGAATAATTACTCACTCATCCATTTAATCAGTCTGAATACAACTTCAAATGGGTAAATGAGAGGGGAACAGGATTATGACTAATAATGACTAGAAAGTCGATTTTACATAATATGTCTCCTGCCAAAGTCAGTCTGGTATTATACCTTACATATTCAATATCTAAAAAAGACATTATCATCTGTACATTTTAGTCTGAAAAGGTATACTAAGGGAACACAATCAGACCATTTTAATTTCAAAGTTACATTTATCCTAGCGCTATTCACTTGACCTGGAAGAGGAACCATTCACACTCCACTACAGCAGGTGGTGGTAATGCCCATGTTATTCTGAATGCCAACATGCCATGTGAGCCCAAAAGATAGAAGTGAAGACAGGTAAATTCAAAATATTTTATAGTTGTGAAGTCCTGACTTACATAATATTGTTTGCTGTTGGATTGCAAATGTATTAATACCAGTATCCTAAATTTACAATGAAAGATAAACAATACTGCATAGAGGTAATGAATGACCTTAGTATGCCAAAAATAACAGATACTCAGAGACTTCCAGCAAATGAAATGGATTGCCCTCTTTAAAATGTACAAAACATAATTTCACTAAAAAAGTTGCTTTGCTGAACAGTTACTTTAAGTCAGTGCTGACTCATAGTGTGGTCTGAAACATTAAATGCTTAGACAGGAGGAAATGTCTTGGCTTATTTTTTCTGGGTCTCTTCTCCAATAAATGCTCCATAAGCCTGAACTACAGCCCTGCTCCAAATCACTTCATTGATCTCTTGCTAGTCTCCGGTTCCATCTTAATGTTGGTAGTGAGATGTGTCTTCTGTTGTCGTTATATTGAGCCAGAATCTCTCTGTGATCCAAGTGTGTATTGTACCGTGTATTGCACTGAGACACATAGTGGAGCTGGTAAATTCATTTGTTTGGCTTGTAATCTGGTTTATAGAGTGTCCTGGAGGAAGGAGACACGATGCTTGTCCCAGTTTTGTTCACTTATTGTTCTGCCAGTCTTTCTGTGTGTTTACCTTTAAATAGGTTTTGAATTCTTATTGTTGTTTCCCCCCACATATATTGTTCTTTTCTGCTTTAAAACAATTATACCCTCCAGTTCAAAGTCAAAGTCAAAGTCAACTTTATTGTGAATTCTGCCATATGTGTTCGACATACAGTGAACCGAAATTCCATTTCTCCCTGGCCAAGCAGTGCAAAAAAGACAGTGTACAAAATACAATATAAGGACAATACAAAAACTGTCTAAGACAAAATCTAAAAAGTGGTGCAAAGAATAAATACCTATTTATAGATTTAGTAAAATGTGCAAAAGTTATTACGCAAGTCCATTATGTATGTATGTATGTACTGTATGTATGTATGTATGTATGTATGTATGTATGTATGTATGTATGTAATAGTGTGCGATATGTGTGAATGTTGTTGGCATGAAGCATTAACTGTCCTATGAGAAGATCAAATCCAGTTGATTTGAATTAATAGAAAGATATTTAACATGAAGCACAATACCTCCACTTTGAATCCAGGTCAGGCCACTAAATCATTGTCAGACTTGTGCTTTGGTAGGGGCTGTACTCTGCAAATTCTTTTTTAAAATAAATTATTTTTTGTACAATGCATTGTATTAAAAATAAAAATCTATCCACCCTTTCCGGACCTTTCCTCCATCAGCATCCTGCTGTCATCGAAGCAGCCTTAAATGAAATCTATTGTCAGCCATTGTTCTCCTCCTTTGTTTAATGCCATCATCAATAGATTCCCAATTCCAGTCCTCCCATTTCTTTCTTTCTTTCTTTCTTTCTTTCTTTTAAAACATCCACAAAAACCTTGCTCAATCAGTTTGCCTAATGGTTGTTTATGTGGTTGAATAATGATTTAAATATTGAGCACTGCAAATTTATGTAATGGTGACTTTTCGTATAAAGAGTTTGACACCTCCTTGTCTGGGGATGCTATTGCTTTGTCTGTTGTATATTATATTATTATGCAGTACTTCTCTATCTCCATGGAGACCAGCATTTGGCATTACCAGGTCAAGTTACAGGTCTGGTCTGTGGACAGCAAGATCATCCCCAAAGAGACAATGATGTATGGATTCCCTACCAGAAAAAGCTTTAATGCTCCTTTAAATAAGTAATGGTAACTTTAATGGCCGCTTTTCTCTTTGAAACAAATGAACTTTATTGTTGATTGTTCTAAAAAAGGCGTCAAAGCCCTCTGCACTGCCGTTCAACCCTTATTAACCCTCACGTTTGTCCCCTGACCGGCTGCTACACCATGACTGATGTGTTTACGATAAAGGCTTGGCCAAATGCATTATGGGACACTTATTAATTCCAATGACCGCTTTATGTGCCGTGGGACTCTATGTGTATGTGTGTCCTGTATGCATTAGCAGACCACATTGGTTTGCCTTGACTATGCTCCAAAAAACATATTTACTGTGGTTTATCTTTCAAACAACTCATTTCCATCAAATATCTATTGTGGCTCCATTGTCCACCTGTGCTCTGCTTACTTAATGCCCTTTTTGTTTGCGACTGCAGCTCATACCCTTAATGGTGGCCCATTCCATGTGGATCAGATGTGACAAGTGCAATCTGTCTACAAAGACCACTGCATCCCATTTGCAGTAAGGATATAATGTAGAGGCCCCCATGCTCTATATACATAGTCTATTCAAGAGATAAAGGGCTGCACCTGACTTTTGCAGAGGCTAAATTTATTGCTCACTTACCTAATGCTTTCCAAGTATCCTAATTTTTCACTGCGATGAGTTTATAAGCACTTTTCACAACTTTCAAAGCCCAGTGTGGAATTTACATCGCAGTAAAACTAAAAACAACTAGCATGCTAACGGCATTGTTCCTGTTTTGTGGAGAATGAATAGATATAATTGGATACACAGCCGACATGGTGTCATTTTCACCCTATGTGTCCCTACCGGGATCAGACTGGAACTAGACCAGGACCAGACCGGGAATAGACTGGGACTAGACCAGGTCTAGACCAGAACTAAACCAGGTCTAAACCTGGACTGGTCCTGGACTAAACCAGGACTGGACCAGGTCTAAAACAGGGTTAAACCACCACGTGCCGCTCTTTGCTGGTTTCGTGCGGCTGGTTTGTGGCTCGGGCTGAGAGGACGCGCCCCGGGCGCCGCTGTTCGATCTCGTGCTCGCAGCCCCGGTGTACGCGCAGCCTCGCGCCGGTCATGCTACTCTGTCACGGATTTGACCATGATGAGTGGGTGCACGTGTCGCGCACTTCTCCAAGGGATTGGTGCGCGTCGCGTCCCGGGACATGGCAGTGCCGTTGGATGAGCGCGGTGCTTCCTGCGGATCCAGTGATTCATGTCTCCGCTCCCCTCGAGCGTCCGGCGGGGGTTCCGGAGCCATGTGTCCCCCCACTCTTCACTATTAATACATTTTGTTGAAAATCTATGAAAGTTTGACTGTTTAAACGAGAGAGAAATGTGAGAAAAGGTTAATTCCAGTCTGAGAAAAGCGTATAATGTGTGTGGTGAGGCATTTACAGCCTTAAAACATGTAGAATAATTGTAAAATATTCGCAGATTTCTCTTATTTCGGGTTATTTCTGGAACCTAACCCCCGCAATAAATGAGGGATTACTGTACTTGAAACTATTGAGTACAGACCCTTTAGGATGCTTGCTGACCTGATCTCTTGATGTTATGGAAACCAAAGGGCCTTTTTTAAGCGGATTCACCAAACAAAACAAACAAAAACACACAAAAATACAGAGTACATGAGTTAGATATAGAAGGTGAATTGTATAGATTACCTCCTGTTGTTATGCATTTTCTAATGCATTTTACAGTTTGTAATATTATATTCTTTTATGGATTTCGTTCCTGTTATCTGAATCTAAGTTTGAAGACTCACGCCATCTATATAGACTCGGCTGGCTAAATGCTAACTATAAATGTTGTTTTCTTATTTGATAGATCTTTTCCATTGACCGCATTTTGCCATTCGCAAACTGTTTTGACCTCTGATAAACACTAGCTGGCGCAGATGTAGAAATCCATTGGCATTTTATTGAGTTTGAAGATGTGCTGCTGGCTGTAAATAAACACCAGAATTGAGTTTTAAAACATCATTTCATCATCGGGGAAGTAGATATTTGTAGTCATCACTGGTGGAGAATCTCATTTTGTGAACATCCCGACAGATTGTTGATTGAGTTGTTTGGCCCCACAAGATGGCACCGCTTACAAATACAAAGCGATTCATATGCTGTCTGTTTATGTGCAGTGCATGTCCCTTGGCTAAAGATTTCATTTCGTTTTTGGACAATAACTTTCAAGCAGCACCTTCTGGTTTGAAACACATTGCAGTATTGTCTTACATTTGATGCAAAGAATATGTAGCGATGAAAAGGGTTTGGCTATTGTTGTGTCTATTGGGAAAAAAGATACAATGAAATGAGAGACACAAGGTAGACACGCACTGGCTTTGAAATCTGCTAAACTTCCAGTCAATATGCAGTGATGATATTTGTTATTCAGTGTAAGATTAGAGGAGACAGCTGGTCCACTCCTCCACATGTTTGATATGGAGGTGGTAAAAAGGTTAGGCATTTTTTTCTTCACTCTCTGTAGTCTTCAGGATAGGATCATTATTCAAATTCGACAATGCAGCGCTGAGTGTCACATGCATACACAGAAGATGAAAGTCCGTGCTACTTCAAGCTTCAGGGTGACCACTTTGAAAACATAGCACTAGTGAAATGTTAAAAAAATACCCATTGAACGCTAAAGAAGACACTGTAGGTTAGTAGTTGAAAAGGTAACTAGGTAATACTATACTATAGAGCTTAACCCTCCTTCTGTGGAAAGAAAACTCAAGAAATCCCAGTGGGAAAAGTAAAAACCTTTACTCCAAAGCCTGTCAGATGCAGGTCAAAGAACCACATACATGTAAACAGGGGACAAAGAGATGTTCAGATGCGCAGCTATAATTGCTAATAGAAATGGCTATCATACATATAACAGTACTTTTGGCAGACCTAGATAATCTCGTTTACATTTTCAGACATGCACGGACATAATACACTGCGTTATTTGCATAAAGAAACCCACTGAAGCTCTGTTAGTTTTCACATTAATGTAACAGACAGTTAAACAAGGATGGCAGTTATTGTCGCTGATCTAAAATGAATGAGTACACGTCTTAATATCTCCCTAGTTGTTTCTTACCCAGTGCTGTTGAATTCCTCTCAGAGCCTACACCTGAGGTTAGGGTTAACTGTGTCACTGGAGTCTAGGAAATGTGAATCACTACACCTCAGTCATAGTTCCCAGGTTTATATACATTTTGGAAAAAAAAAGTTTAAATCAGACTAGGCGAGTTATGCAGTGTTCCTGGCGAACATGTAGATATGTCACGATAATTACTTAATTGACTTATCTTTCAATATATGATTTTTTTTCAGGCTCAATATTTATCCTGTGTACTTTTTAATTCGTTTTTTTTAGTAGTTTTTTTGTTGTTGTATTAACTAAACCTCTATGATAATATTTGAGCTTTAGTTGGTTGAATAATTAACATATGACACATTTTAGATACTAGAATTAACTACTAAAGTGCTTAATTGTCATTTATTGCTGCACACATTTCTTACAATAAGGTTCACTTAGAAAAAACACTGAGTGGGATAATTCTGCTATGGGGTTATTGTTTCAATGGCATCAAGTAGTTTGAATATTATCATTTATCTGGGTATTTTTCTGTAACAGTATATCATACTTTATAGCATTCAAGTTGTTATATAAACATATGGTCTGGTCACAGTATACAGAGAGTGGGTCTGAATATTAGAACAGTACTGCCTTCTGTAGAGCTGGTTTATGCTTGTTGTTTCTGCACCATTGCTGGTTTGTTCTGTCCATTACATTAGTTGTATCTGCTGTCTGTTACCAGTGTTGGTATCCTTAATTTCTTTACCATTGTTGGTATCCTTTTGTAAATAGTTCAAGTCTAATGTAAAAGGTCAGAAGAATGCAAAAGAAAGCTCATTATGCTAAATTAGAAGAGGGGGTGGGATTAAATACGTTTTCTTCTTCCCACTCCTTTTTGGGCAAATGTTTGTTTTGTTTTTTTGTCATTTCTGCTTATTGTTATTTCTGTTATTGCACTTTCAAAAGAATATAAGTTGCTTACTTGCCCAAAATAAATAAATACATAAATACATAAATACATAAATAAATAAATAATGCATGTACAGGCTGTAGAAGTGTCCAAGTCTAAGTGGAACTGTAATTTACACAGTACCACCACTTCAGTAAAATGATTTAACCTCGCAAATTAAGTCATATGTTGATCTTGGCAAGCCTCTTCCTTTTGTGGCTCTCAGCTCCACACCGCTGTAGTTTTAGTTACTGTTCGCCACCCTGCTACAGTGTGTATATGAATGTGCCAATTAAGCGTCTCACTTTCTCTCCACTGTTTGTCATGTGTGAGAATGAATGGGACTTTGAGCTGAGCGTTTCTGTTTGAGTTCCTCTTCTAGTCGAAGAGGGAGTTTGTCATGGACATTTAGTGGATTTAATTAAAGGGGACAAATGATTTATGAAATTACAGCAGATGACGTCTCCATATTTTTTTTTTTCTCCTCAGTGCCACTATGCTTCCCGAGTGAGTGATGTTGTGTTATTTCTGGCTATACAAAGCATTTTCTTATTTCTGTTGCCAGCTTGAGCTCTGCATCTGAAAATATTTAACTAAAACTCAGTCTGTTGGACATATGCACACACATTCTGTGCTAACAAGCGTACAGTGCATGTGCAAAGGAAAACCTGCCACGTTTGCACATTTGGTCCCACACACACAACATAAACAACTGCTCCATTCAAATCAGCCAGGCATGCACATTGGGAGGCTGTCAGTGGTGAGAAACGTAACATTTTGGGCCCAGATTTGGAGCTCCACAGACAGACAGACAGACAGACACGGAGATGGGCCCACACGCGACAGGATGTTTTTGTTTTGCCGTCTTCAGCAAGCCGTATAGCTGTCAACACCAACTTGGGGCAAATGGTTTAAGTTCCCAGAATGAACTGTCACTGAGCAATGGAGATAGATTGGAGCTGCATGTAAGTAGGGATGCAGACCAGGGAACAAATAATGTATAGAAGAACTGAAGTTTCCCTTTAAATGGGAGAATAGATAGATTGTAGTGCTGGTAGCATAGTTGTTCCATTATGAGCCAAACCGTGTTTAAAGGCCTATATTACACTTTTTTCTGATCCATGTTATAATGTTGTTTTCCCATCAAAAAACCCTACATATTTAGGTTTTTTTTAGGGTTATCTCTCAAATGGAAAATGCTCTATTCCAACTTGGGATGTCACATTGTAATGCTGTAGTGCTAGGAAGTGCTTCACTGTGTTTTTAAATTCCATACACCTTTACTAGAAACATGTTTATAATTTCAACCTTGGGATGACCAATCTCTCCTGAATTTAAGGTAAAAGGTAGCTGTTGATTTGAAAACTACGGCTTCATGACATCATTAGGTGGAACAGAGCATTTTGAACTTTGGAGATGTACAGAGTGATAATAAAAGATTGGGAAGGGATGAGGAAACGCCATTATAACAGATCAGAAAAATATGGGCCCTTTAAAAGTAATTATATGTTTACTATCAGAAAAAAGAAAATCTAAAACTAATCTTTCTACCCTATACATAAAACTTTTATTAAACCCATTATATAATGTCAAATAAATGGCCCTAAAAGCAATGCTGACACGGTTTCACTTGATAAAATAAAAAGACATTCTGCCTCATAGCTTAGAATGGATAATATGCTTCACACGGCTCTGATCTTCAAAGGTCATGATATAGATTCAGTGGAAAGAGTAGCTACTATACTGCTATCCTTTTAAAGCACATTTCTGTTTGTAATTTTATATCACAGTCCTTAAGGCAGCATGAATAAAAATTGCTACATTTGGACAGTAACTTTAATCTAAATGCTGAATGGAACTAGACTCCCTCAGCCAGAGACCACAGGCAATACGTGTTGGTGACAATACCTCATACACCATCACTCTGAGCACAGGGGTTCCCCAAGGCTGTGTGTTCAGTCCTCTGCTCTTCACCCTGCTGACACATGACTGCACAACACCCTACAGCAGGGTTCGGCAACCTTTACCACTCAAAGAGCCATTTGGACCCGTTTCACACAGTAAAGAAAACACTGGGAGCCACAAAACCCTTTTGAAATTTAAATGAAATAACACTGCATATAACGTTTTTTTTTTTTTTGTTTGTTTTTTTGTGCCATAGAATTGCATTTTGAACGAACTAAAATAAAATACATTTTAATCAAATACAGTGGTCCCTCGCTATATCGTTCACTTTTCGCGGCCTCGCTGTTTCGCTGATTTTTTTTTAATAGTGTATCAACATACACATTGTGTTCTGCGTCCTGATTGGCTAAGGGACTGTAGACCTTTGCCGATTCGTCAGTCCTTCTCCTCCGTGTCTCCTGTACAGTACAGTATGCGTTCAGCCAAATTTGTACAAATGTTGGATCGCAGTGTGACTCTGAAGTGCTGTATGTTTGCAAGTTTTCTCCCCGACCAAACCAGTGTACTGAGCCACATCAGAGGGATCAAATAGCCGCATGTGGCTCCAGAGCCGCAGGTTGCCGACCCCTGCCCTACAGCATCAACCACCTTGTGAAGTTCGTGGACAACACAACTCTGGTGGGTCTCATTACCAAGGGTGATGAGACTCACTACAGAAAAGAGATAGACCTTCTGACCGCATGGTGCAGAGACAATAATCAACTGAATGTCAGCAAGAGTAAGGAGGTTGTTGTCAACTTTCAGGGAGGCCACACCCAACACCTGCTACTGACCATCGATGGTGCTGCTGTGGAGAGAGTAAGCAGCACAAAATTCCAAGGGGTGCACATTAGTGAGGACCTCTCCTTGACTAGCAACACTGCATCACTGGTGAAAGCTGTGCAGCGTCTCTACTTCCTGCAAAAACTGAAGCAGGCAAGTGTCTCACCACCCATCATGACTACATTCTATAGAGGAACCATTGAGAGCATTCTTTCCAGTTGCATCACTGTCTGGAGTGGAAGCTGTACTGACCACAACAGGAGAGCCCTGCAGTGCTGGTGAACACAGCCCAGAAGATCATAGGTACACCCCTCTCCTCCCTGCAAGACATTTACACCACCACCTCACCCGCAGAGCGATCACAACTGTGAGTGATGCAAGCCACCCCGCACAATCTGTTCAGCCTCGTGCCCTCTGGGAGGAGGTACAGGAGCCTCTGTTTTCTGCACCGGACTCGCTAACAGCTTCATCAACCAGGCTGTTAGGATACTGAACTCTCTCCCCTCTACCCACCAGGCTGCCAGGAAGCTAGGAATATGCTCAAAAACAGACCCCCCCAAAAAATAGTTAGACTCAGACTCCCCCTGACTCCCCCCAAAAAGACCATCTTGTGCCTTGCACTATATGCTTTTTGCACTTTTGACCATTTATTATTTATTTATTACGCATGGGATACTGAGAAACATAATTTAGATTCTTTGTATGATCTTTGTATGATGAACTGACCATAGACCAGTTTGAAAGCTACGTCATCACTGAATGTGCGCGCAGTTCCGACTCAAAAAAAGCCACTGCTGCCATAAAAACCCCAGCGAAGATATAGAAGAGAAGAACTCAAATAAAGAGAAACAGATGGAATAAATGATAGTTCATACCATTCAAGTGACGTACACACAAGTGAACACCTGTTGCTTGTTTAGGGTAATTTGCCCAGGTCTTGAATGGTGTTTAATCATGCTGATTAACTAGCAAGCACAGGACACCGCAAAGACATTAACCGGGTAACCTCTACGACAGACACATGTAAACGAACACGAATAACTTTGTTAAAATGCATGATAAGTTTTCGCATGACCATCATAAATGGCATTTGACATGACTGAGATCACATCTGTGACTCGTAAATTAAGTCGTAGTATGTTATTTACCCCGCAACGCAAGTGTAGTTGGCGGTCAGAACGTAGCTTGTTGATGATAGCCCAAGCATTGTACACGGTTGTATGTGTGGTGTGGTATGTGTGTGTGAGCTCCGCTAGGGCTGTCTTTGGTGCTTTTTTAATTTTTTCTTTGAACTTTTTAGATTATTTTGGCTTTTCCCCTCCTTTTGGTTGTTAGTTCACCTCCTCCCGGTATCCCGGCTGAGGGCGGGATGCTTTCTCTTTTCCCCGCGAGCTTTGCTCACCCCCGGGCGGACGGCGCAATGTCAGCCCCCACGGGACCCCAGTCCGCGGCGGAGAAGCCGACTGGGAAAGCTGGTAGTAGGAAGGAAGATACTACGGAGACTAATGATGGCGACGCGAGGAGAAATAAGAATGTAGAATACCAAAAAGAGCTGACGGTCTTTGGAGCTGGAGGGCGGAGCGGGCCTGTCCCCTATGGCCTTGATGAAGACCACACAGGAAATGTGTGGGACTGTATTTGCCTGCCGCATGCTGACCAAGGACAAGTCTTGTGGCCTTGTCTTTGACTGGGGAGAACATCAGATGCCAACACGCAAAACTCCCCATCAATATCATGGTATTTTACCTCCTGTACATGGCCACATACGGCAAAAGGCATCCATGGATTTGTATGCTGCGCACTTTCTCTCTTGTATACACGCTGGGCTTCTCGACTAAATAACAGTGGATATCAGGCCACTGTAAATCTGGCCACTTTCTGCAGTCGTACTGCCACTCCGTGATCGCATAAGGATCTGGTAGTCGAACCCCATTGCTCAACGTGAGCTCTTGAATGTAGCTTTCCCTATTCGTTCAGATACTCCGCTATGGTCCGCCATGGTTGCTTCTGAGTCGGGCAAGCGCGCATGCCAGTGACGTCACGTTTACAGTAACGTCACCAGTAAAGGGTTCTATAAACTTTCAACTTGAACTTTCTGTTTTCCTTGCTCAAGTTAGGCGAAGTAACTGGTGAGTTTAAGACTTTTGGCTACAGATGAGTAGTTTTATTGATACTAGGGCTGTCAGTTTAATGTGTTAATTAGATTAATTAGTTACAATGCAAATTAATGCATTATAAAAATTAACACAATTAATTATGAGTGGCAATTCAATACATGCACATTTTAAATTTGGCCCATTGAAGGGCCTGTAAGCGACTTGGCAGTGGCATGTCACTTCCACCTGCGTCACTAATCACACAAATAAAGCCTGGTGGACAACTGACATGGACTCGACTCAGGGGTGCGAGGTGAGCAAATCGCTGCTAGGGCCTTTGAAAGGCAAGTTTATTTATAGAATGAACAAAGACGGGACTATCAACAAGAACACGGTGATTTGTAGCTTTTGTAAAAAAGAATTTTCTGATCACCGAAACCGCTCCAGCCTGACGGATCCTTTGAACGATAAACACACCCGGACAAGTTCCATTGTTACCAGTCTGGTTATTGTACAATAACCAGAGCTGACGAAGCCTCTCGGATGAGCGGCAAAACGTTTTCAACCAAACAAACTTTGTCCAGTTGACAAATTGAACTTCTCCTTTTATCATGGATTCTACCTGGACGACTGAGGGACTTTTCACGCATCTCATGAGACTATGCCATTAAGTTTTTTTCAGATTGTTCTTTTTAAAGTAGGACGAAAACATCTTAACTACACCTACAGCCACATTATGAATAGAGCTGCTAAACTGGGCAGTACCTGGAGGACTAAAGAAGGGCGTGAGGGGGGATGAGGGACAGGGTTGGAAGGTATAAGGAACAGTGTGATTGGTCAAACAGGTATCTACACTTCAAACTCCACCCATGTACCCACATGTTTGTAATCAGAAACAGCTGACAGTAAACAGGACAGTCTCTTGTGATGTCACCAACTTCATGTAGTTGTGTTTTTGAGCAGAAAGCAGCAAATTTACCTAGTTTGCACTAAAATGGCCAAAAATCACAATAGATAAAATTATTAAAACATACATTTAAGTAGTGAAAACAGTGGATTCAGTGTTTAGTTCCACTTTCAAATAAATGAGTGGACAACACATGTCTCACAGAACCTCACAGTGAGGCTGAAATAATGATTTAGCAGAGTAGGAAAATGGCACTCCATTCATGCTCCAGTCCGATTAGGTGTTAAACCTACTCTAAATCCTAATCCCAGAATCACTCAATGTTAAACACACATTGGCTGTGCGTTAAGACCAACTTTTTGAAATAGTCAGATTTTTTCTCTGACTTTTCCATCATGTCTTGATTGCTCTATAAGACATTCCCTAATCTCCCTGAGCTCTAACCATATGCCCATATGTGTTTATTTTCGAAATCCATCTTTCCTCTTTATGTGCTTGGCAGAGGCTGAATCCAGGTCTTTATTTGCTCAATTTAGCAATATGCATGTGGCAGTTTCAAATGCACACAGAGCCTTTTGTTTTAGTTTATTGGGGCTGTAATGTGGAAAATCATGTTGTATCTTGGATAATAATGTTTTGTGTAGCCAGTCGCAAGGCAAAGGAAGATAATGGATAAAGTTAACTTTGGCTCTAACAATTTAAAGTATATGACAATAACAATCAATTTGAAATCTGATCACGGTGACAGTAAAATATTTTGATAATATCATCAGAGTAGCACTGATACTAGCCTAGAAGAGGCCAGACTGATGGTTCTACACATTATCAGTCTGTGGATGGTATGTGTAGTGTTCACTTGAATTCTTCAGTTCAGAATATGTGTGCTTGTTCTGCCCAACAAAACCTGGGGCAAAGTCACTTTTCTAATAACAGTTTCACAAAACATGACATAAAATGCATAAGTTCTATACTTACAGTATCAAAGTAGCAAATATCCTGATTATTTTATGGTAGTAATTGGTATATTTGTTGTCCTCCAAATAATAGTCTTTTTTTTTTTTTTACATTTGCTAATTATGTTTGTGTGGTGATAAAATGATACTGAACATACTTGAATTTTGATCAGAATCTTAATTAATCTTGCGTGTAGACAAATGGTGATAGTAATTTTAATTTGTATTACTGCATATGTATTGCAATAATACTAATACAGTGGTATGCGAAGTTATTCAACTGCAACAATTTTATTCCAAAAACAAGCTTTTCCATGTATCCATTCCAGAGTAAAATGATTAGGTCTGAAGTTTTGCCAGATTGCATCTGCTCCCTTAATTATAATTGTATGTATGAGAAACAGTGCTTCCTTTGTCCAGCTGAGATCTGACTCCTCTCTCTGAATCCTGGTGGAGCTCCACGCCTTAATTAGAGCATTGTTTCTGTGCGTCCCAGCATGCACCTCTTCTTTCCGAACGCTTCTTGTAGTCTGCTGTCACCTGAGGCAAACTCTCCTCACTACAACACCATCTCCTTCGCTGTTCTACAGCCAGCGTTTCATTTTCTTTTGTCTCCTGCTGACAGATGTGCATTTAGACAGGCGTGTGTATCAGGGCCCCCAATCTGCTTTTTCAGCAAACTGCCGGAAATCTATTTGGGCCTTTGATTGTTTTTGGATACATTTGCAAATTGATGGCCAACTCTCAGGTGGTGCAGTAACTAAAAATGTGCGTTTAGAAAAGCACAGCAGGAGACTGCCAATCTTGACAATGAAATCAATGTTTGTCCATAACCTTAGACTTGAACCATGTCAGACTGACTGATTTGTGGCAGGACAAATGTTTCAAAATCTCATTTCACAACGCGTGTTAGGTCCATTTTTGTGTAATCCCTCAGTTGTCCAGATAGGGTTCATTGCAACCAAGTTTTTTGTTCAGTTGACAAAGTCAAAATTTCTTAGCTGTAGTCCATGTTAGAATGTCTTTTTAAAGTGGCTGGAATGACATATAGTTTATTATCACTTAAAGCTACCATTTATAAGTAGTTTGGCTGACCCAGCCCTGTTGTATTCTCTCATAACACCGCTAGATGCTGCCTGCTGTCTGATAGCCAGCTTTGGTCTGACAGAAGACAGAGACCACAGCTGAGCCTACACAAAAGCCTGGTGAGGGGAAGGGTTAAAAAACATTTACAGGTGACTTTAATGGTGGTGGGTTCGTAAAATGCATTTGTCCATGGAGATATTATTGCTTTGTCTGCAATGTTTCCCAGTATGGTATAAAACCTTTCTGTCTTTATGGAGACCAAATTAGACCAAGTTACAGGTCAGATCTATGGAGAGACCACCACCTATGTAATTTAATCAATGTAAAGTAGAGCCGTTTAATGTGCGCAATATTCTGGAACATTCCAGGTAGAGCAATGACATATCCATAGAAAGGAGGTGACAGACCAAAAAGTTACATAGTGCACCTTTAAAAAGTCCTATTCAAAAGTACTTATAATAATACTACTCTAGCGAAAGTACACAAGTACATGTGTCAGTTATCGCCGCTGATTACGCCATCAAAAACAGCTGTTTCAAATTTTTAGAAGGAACACATTGTCTCCACATTTTCTTCAATCATTGTCTATCTTCTCAAGTATCTTAGTTACTTTCAATTTCAACATTTCAAATTTTTTCCTGTCTATCTGCACTAACAACCTTTCCAACCACCACCAATCACAACACAACAATCATGCATCTACTCAGTGTACCTTTGTGTGTCTTTCTTTAGCTGTGAATCCAGAGATTTTCAGATTCAGATGAAACTGAGCATCTCTTGTACAGTAGTAGCCATGTGCTCCAGCCTGGACAATGTGGTATGTCATCAAACAGCACTTGAAACTATGAAGGAGCCCTTTCATTCAAACTGCTGCAATAAACTAGTGATTATCCTCCACAGTGAAGGACTTCCGCTGCCGTTTGATCGCAGGAAATTGATATCATTTTCTCATTGGGAGGATGTGAATATGCTCAGATGTACTTCACATATTGATGACTTTTGAGATTGGGGAGGGCTTAATTATGCTGGTGACAAGCCCTATAGAGCCCTGCTTAGTCCACAAATCTGAGGGAATCTATGTGCAAAGGACCGGCCACAACTATCCCAATAGCAGTATCCACTTTCACTACAGCACCAGGTCAGATACAACTGGGATACTTTGATCTCCAATAGGCACAGCAGCATGCTAAGTAGCTCACAGTGTCTCAAAGCTAACAGTCACTTTTATTAAAAATCTTAAAATATAAAATAAACAGTCTAATTAAAATTCTAATTCATTAAAACAATGACAACCCAATTATTGTTCTATGCTTAAAAAATAAACTTCAGTTTGTGGTGTTATTATAATATTTAGTATGCTTCAAAATTAGCATTAGCATTAGCATTAGCATTGAGACACAAACATCTCTCTTTCTAAAGTCTCCTCTGCTGAACTAGTATTCATTTTATTTTTGTACTTTTTTAACAAATTGTTTATGACATTAGCCTGCAACTCCTGTTCACTGCCTTATCTATATATATATTTTTTAAATTTTAGCACGGCTGAGAAAAAAGTAAACATAAAACTGGGCAAGAAGTAGGGATGGGCGATACCAGTTATTTTTGTTTCGATACGATACCAAGTAATACCAGGGTTAGAATCGCGATATCGATACCGATACCGATACTTTCATACATTTTTTAATACTACAGAAAAACACTAACCTGGCTCTAACTAGATACCTTGGCTTCACAAAGCTCCACCAGGGGGCTTAGCTCCACACATTCTAACACCAGATATCTGAAAAAAAATCTTTGATGAAATGAAAATGGCAATGCAGACATCAAATGTGACCACTAGACTTTTGTTTGTGCTGCTTGTATTGTATGTTGTATTTTTATGTATTTGCCTGCCTAGGGACTACGGATTAAAACTAGCTTTGTAGCTAAAATTCGGCATATTTACATTTGTTTTATACTTATGTTCATTAATGTGCATTGTCCCTATCAAATAAATAAATAAATAAATAAAATAAATAAATCTATTGAGGTTGGGCACTTGCAGCCTATGAAAAAAGACAACACATGAAGTATCACTATTCTCACTCTCACATACATACATTCTCCTCTCACATACATTCTCCTCACATACACTACTCTTAGTCTTCTACATGGTTGATGGTTCCCTGGATTCTCCCTCTCTCAAACGCCTCGGCAGCTGACCTCTGTCGTACTGCTGTTGCTGCTGTGCTGGAGGGAGCTGCCGGACTCGCCTCCTGTCGTCGTTTGGTCAGTAGCATTTCGTCATGCTGAGGTTTATGATTTATGATCAAGTGTTTATTTAAAATTTGTGGTATTGCCACAATATCGGATCATTTTTGGCACACTGCACTTCACAACATTGTGGTCCACGGTGTGGAAGTAACTCCACACCACACTTCTCTTGCGGTCTCCCATGGCCCCGCGCTGCTTTGACTGAAATCTCACAGCGGTCAGTCTATCGCGGGATGACGTACTACCCCACGTTTGGTGAGAACGCGGAAGGAAAAGTAGTGCCTGACAAGTGGCAATGGTCGAATAATGAACAAAACACATATGAATTTGAACTAAATACACTGAAAGTTAAGTCAGTAAGAAAACATGACTTGGTATCGATATTTTAATACCAGGATCGATGCATATTCAATACTCCATCAGGATCGATATATCGATACTTTGGTATCGATCCGCCCATCACTAGCAAGAAGTAGTGACGCTAACAGTGAGGTTGCCGGATGCTGTCGTGCATAGAGCTTGTACATGCTTTATTTTTGATCGCACCAATAGGAGGTGCTGTGACATTTCTCACTGTCTCACTTAGAGTGAGGGAGAGACAAGTAATGTAAATAAGGGGCCATCCAGTTTGTTTTCCCTTATGAGAAATTTAATACACAATACAATTTAAGCTACAAACAAGACCTTGCCAAAACACTTTATATGCAAAAGATACTGAACTTTCCACGTTATTCATAAATTGCATAATGGCTATAGACAAGGTGGAGAGAAACTTGTAGAAAAAAGTGCAATTTGATTAAATGCAATAAAATGGAGCTCATCCATTCATGATGAGATAGCATTAATAGTTATGGACAGCTGAATTCTTAATCTCTCACAGTGCTAGCATATTAATGTAAGGCATGGATCATAAAATCAATTAGTGATGATAAGGATAACATTGCAAATGATAGGGCTTGATCGATGATTGGTGAGCTGTGCAGAAGAATATAAGGATTAATGATAGAGGAGTCCCGATATGACCGTACAATTATACAGCTGAGCTCAGAGGGACAAAAGGCTGCGTGCATTTTTAAGTAAAGAAGACAGTGAATATTTTAAACTACTTTAAGTTTTAGGGAGAAGTTAAAGGTGCATTGTGTAAGTTTTCTGGAGGGTTTGTCAAATTCTCCATGAAAATGTTATTGGTTTGTCTCAAATGTTTCACATTATGGTATTAAACCTTTCTTTCTTTCTTTCTTTTATTATTACAAGGTACACATTTTAACATCACAATAACATTCGCAAAACACTCAGAAGACACATCGGCGGATGCGGGCACAGGAATGAACACCACTGGGCACAAGGACCAAGAGAAACAGGGGGAGTGTAGAGGACCAAAGGGATTGTCCTAGGTGAAGAAAGGGGGTCCGGGGGGGGGGAGCAAGGGCGATGCAATGTCCAGGGAAGGTCCAGACAACAGGGTCCAGGGGGGACAGCAGAGGGGGGCAGGGGTCAGAAGTCCAGCCGAGGGGAACCGGCTCGGTAGATGGAGAAAAGTGTATTGTCTGGGGTGAAGGTGTTCATGGAGCTCAAACCAGACCAAGTTACAGGTCAGATCTGTGGAGAGGCAACCCTGCTCGGTAAGAATGCCTGTTTTTCTAGGTATTTCTGTGCTCTAAAACCATCTGTAATTTAATAAATATAAGTTGGAGCTGATACTGTGGAACATTCCAGGCAGAGCAATGATATATCCATAGAGATAAGCAGGTGATGGACCCTCTACCAGAAAACTTACACAATGCACTTTTTCATACAAACTACATGTTTGTATGAGTTGTATTAAGAATTCAAATAGTATTAGATGTAAAAAATCTAAATGTAAAAATAGAATGTAAAAAACGTTTTTTTTAGTAAAATATAAGAAAAAATTGAATTAAAACTTTAGACAGTTCTGTTAATAGAGCGGTATGCTGAAATGGCATCTGAGTACAACATGCCAACTACAGTAATAGCCTAGTAGAGGTTATGATAATTACATATTAATTACTGCATAACCATACAGAATTGCTATTCTACTTAATTCCATATTGATGTGAATAATCTTAACCTTCATTCTAGTATGAACACTCAAAACCAGGAAACGTGGTTTATATTTTTCTTGGGAGTTATCCCTTCTTATCCACCATGCTGTTTTACCTTAACCTAACCAAAATGTATTTAGTTACACACAGTGAGTAGTGCTCTTGTAGTAGTTTAGGCAGGTGCAGTAAAAAGAACCAAGCCCTAGGCAACATCACCTTTCTTGTTCTCCTGGCTCAAAAAGAGCTGTACCATCTACGATATAGAGACCACAGAGAACACATGGTGGTCTGCAGGCCACATGGCAGGAATCCTGTAAGTGAAACTACCACCTCATGATGTCAGAGGCCACGTTATTTAAAAAAACACCTAAAGCTTTATCACAATATTCCTCTTGTGCCGCAACCAGCCTCAGGTACCAGCATGTGTAACCTAGAATCATCCAGCACCCACCACAAACACTTGGCAGCCATTTGTGCATTATTATTATTATTATTATTATTATTATTATTACAGTGGTACCTCACCTTACGAAAGACCCTACATACGAAAAATCCAAGTTACGAAACGCCTTCACGTAAAATTTTGGTCTCTAGATACAAAATAAAATTCAAGTTACGAAACGCGAAATCTCAAAAATTCCAATAATGCGCTCAGCCACACACACACAGCCACAACGCTTTTCTCAGACTGGATTTAAACTTTTCTCACATTTGTCTCTCGTTTAAACACTCAAACTTTCATAGATTTTCAACAAAATGTATTAACCGTGAAGTGTGGGGGGAAGGGGGTGTGTGATAGCGCAGCATGACCCGCTGTACTCACGAGACCCGTTCTCAAACCGTGCCTCCTCTAGACCAAATCAAATCAAATCAAACAATATTCATAAAGCGCTTTTCATACAAAATTGTAGCACAAAGCTACAAGCAGGTCTAAACCAGGATTAAACCAGGATTAAACCACCACGGCTCTTATCTGCGTTCGTTCATGCGCTCGGACTGCGCGCGGTCCCGATGGAAGGCACATCTCCTCCCCTCCTTTCCCTCCTCGCTGCTCGCCTCGGCTGTGACTCGTGAGGTACACCGGCAGAGCTAGCACCAACCCAGGAAATAGACCCGCACGCGGTGGTTTAATCCTGGTGTCCAGTCCTGGTTTAGTCCACGTTTAGTCCTGGTCTGGTCCTGGTCTAATCCTGGTCTAGTCCCCGTACCCCCGCGTCCCCCATCTATCAATCAGCAAAGGTCTACAGTCTCTTAGCCAATCAGGACGCAGAACACAGTGTTACACTATAAAAAAAAGTTACACTATAAAAAAAAAACTTGGAACGGGGCCTTGGAACGAATCAGGCTTTTTCCATTGAAATAGCGACTCAACTTACGAAAAATTCACGTTACAAACCACTTCTGGAACAAATTAATTTCGTAAGGTGAGGTACCACTGTGTTATTATTATCAATCATCAAATAAATACAATGGGGCACTTTCCTACTATAATACTACATGTATGGCATTAGAATGAAGTTTGGAGATTTTCTTACAGGTGCATTATGTAACTTTTCTGGTAGATGTTGTTTCCATGGAGATGTTATTTCTTTCCTTGGGATGTTCCGTTGTATTGCATTTAACTTTCCTATCTTGGCCTTTTCAATTATATTATGGTTATATTTGTGCTGTCAATCAATTAAAATATTTAATTCTTAAAATATTTAATATTTAATCTCATGAATGCCATAGGTAACTCACAATTAATCACACATTTTTGTCCCTTGAATCATCATTTTAATACATTATCAACATAGAAAAGTGGATAGGCACTGCTTTTTTAAAATTGAAAACCATAAAAATTGTCACTGAAACAACTTTGTGTTCAACCACTCACATGTTCCACTTTCATGAAGTGCTCTTCTGTCTTCATAATAGTCAAAGCGACTGAAGTTTCCACTGACAGACGTCCAGTAATCTCCACTTAGTGCGACTGTGTTTCTCTGTCCCAACACTGTACTCGTGCTGGGACTTTTGGGCCATGCTCTGCTCGGGCGTGGTTGCCTGGGGTTCTGGGTCCCGCATTCGTACCTGCGTGGCCGGGCTGTGGTGGCGGTATGTGGTATATACTGTATATTGTGTGTGTGTGTGTATATATGTATAATATATATATATATATATATATATATATATATATATATATATATATATATATATATATATATATATATAATTAGGGGTGTGAATCTTTCACTCACAAAACGGTTCGATTCGAATCTCGATTCACAGGCTAGGATTCAATTCAGGGACGATTCATAAAATTAGTAAACGATCTGGTACGGTTTGGTTCATTTCGATTCAATACAAATTGACAACTTTACTCCCAAGTGCTTTAAAGTTATTGAGAAGAAAAAGAGAGAAACAGAAATGAAATTTCAAAATAGTATCCTTTTTTAAATTTTGTGTCCAACAGACAATACACCAGGCGTACTGAAAAACTGGCAATCCGGTTTGCAAAACTCTGCTCATACTTAAAATACAATACAGTCCTTCCCTCAAGCAACACAAAACAATAAGGTTAGATATATATGAGTTTCAGTAACTGTAAAACAAGTGCAACATATCACTGACAAGAAGATAGATATTACTAGGCAGTTATAGAAAACACTAGCATGTTAACTCCAACATGTCTTTTGTTATGCCTGTAATTAACATTTCTTAACAAAAAAGAAAATCAGAAAGCTCTTAACACTGAGTAAGTAATAATTTCTCTCCATCTCATGACATTTCCTCAGTCTCCTTTGAGACAAAAATCGTGTATATGTGTGTGTGTTCGCGTGTGTGTGTTCGTGTATGTGTGTGATTTCCAAACCTTGGATGTTAGGTGAGAGGCGTTGTAAATTGCATCTGCGTTGTCTGACATGGTTAGTCGGTTCCATAGCAAAGTCGAAGTATCCCGTGCTGCCTGCTCCAACTACTACAACTACTATCAGCCGATGTCACAGGTAAAAGGTCAACACTGTAGTCTCGTGAGAGTTCAAACACACACACACACACACACACACACACATACAGTGGCAGGGGCGCTTCTACTGTCTATGAGAGCGAGCACTCATGGTCGCAGGAGCTAGGAAACCGATTCGCGGCCGTAAATCTGGGCCATCGGACCGTTCGTAGCGCATTTTTTACCGATCCGGGCTCCGTTGATTGGTACATTCGGATCGCAGAGGTCACAGACCGATAACCGATCCAAATCGGTTAATCTTTATACCCCTAATATATAGTGTGTGTGTTTGTGTTTTTATTGCCCATCTATTATAACACTCCTTTAATAGCTGTGATTTGATTTAATTTAGGTTTACAAAGCCCTGATATCACATCACCCATCATATACACTAGCCACTTTCCATCTAGGCCTGGGGTTTGGTACAAAAACATATTTTTTTTATTCTTCTTCTTTTTTTTTTTTTTTTTTTTTTTGCATTTAGCTGTCAAAATGATTGTTAAACCTTTTAGTGTATTCTGAATGATTATTTTCTTTTCACATTTGGCACTATTTCCACTTACATCTACATAGTTCTGCATTCATTTTACCACAAGCGCTCTGAGACTCTTGTCCCCAAAGTAACGCTATCGTCTCAGTCCGACTTGTTTACATTTGTTGTTTTTTCTGGTACATTTGCAGACCGGTCCCCTATGCCTCAGTGTTGTTCTTGTTCTCTTGAGACATCCCGCATTACTAAACCTTTTCTGCTTCAATCACTCTTCAGTCCCACCTCACCTTTGCTCGCTAGCACAATCTCTCACATCGCCCGTCGACTTATATCATAAATCTTACCCCACCCTGGGCAGCTATTACACTAGCCCACAGCTAAAGCCCTATTAACCCCTGCTAGGCTCTATATTGTTGTTGAATAATTGAAGGTGCCTCCGTCCCTGGCGAAAAAAGGCAGATAAATAATGAATGTGGTAGGACGTCTCTTAAAGGTGGAAGAGCCCTGTGAATAATGCAAAAGGCAAATCTGTAGTAAAAGACACCTGTTGAAAGAGGAGATTTCCCAGGCTGGTGCTGCTGTTTATTTAAACAATGGGAGCTATTTTTTCTGATGATAGGTTTGAGTTCTGTTGATATAGGGCAGTGCTTCTCAATTACTTTCTGTGACGCCCCCCCAGGAAGAAGAAAACATTTCACGCCCCCCTCCCTGCGCGCGACTATAAATAGTATTATTTGTCTAGAAAATTGTTATTAGTACACCTCGGCATAACATTTTATCCTTTTATCAACATTAAAAACAAAAAAGGAAAGAAACTTGACTGCACTGTCTTTTTGCACTGAGGACTCAAATATTGATGTGTTTTTAATGCAGCTTTGCGCACATTTGTTTATGTTTTATAGAAACAAAAGTTAAAACTGCATGACTTATTTGCATAAACTAAACGCTCTGAAAAAAAAAAAAGTTCTCTCCTTGTGCCACTGATGCATCAGCTTCTGTTGGACTAAAGGACACGACTCAGTGGAATGACAGAGGATGTTCTGCTGATGGTGAGTCTGTTCTGTATATCGCGTATTTAAGGTTGCCGACCCCTGCCCCAGAGCGACAATGAGAGCGCCACTGCCAACTAATGTTGTTGATGTGCAATTACACTTAGTTCTAGTACAGTACGGCAAAAAAGCATGTTTCCCAGGGTCACACGCGACCCCCCTGGCATCACACTGCGCCCCCACTATTTGAGAAGCACTGATATAGGGCATGTGGCATTTGTTTATTACGTTTGATATTTTATGACCTATTTACAACAAAATCGTATTATCAACAAAAAGTAATTCCTAAATTTTAATTAAGCAACATTGATTGATAAGCTTGTTGTCTATAGGCCTGTTCTCATTCAGGATTCAGTCCTGAGTAGTTGGTTTGTATATATTGAAGTTGATGGCCTTTCCTGTGGATACCTCTTATTCATGGGTTGGTTGCCACAACAAAACATTAGCATGTATTTGTACTTATGTGGCTGTATTTTCTGTTTTAATTTCATTCATTTTATCTTGTGCCTTTGGGAGTTATATTGCATTTAGAGATAAATTTTATAGTTCACTCTTGACTGTGATAGGTTTAATCCACCTGCCACTCAAATATAGCAAAATGGAGGCTAACCAAAAGGAGAAGAGTGAGGGTGTATCTGTATTTGAGCTTTGTCAGTGCTCGCAGAAGCAGTGAAGTGAATCACATTATATTCAGATCTCACATAAACAACATATCATCACAAGGATGAGATCATGATTAGATTTCTATTACCATACTGCCCATCAACATAAATCAAAATTAATGGTGAAACATTACAATACAATATAGTGCATAAACTACATAATGAACATTTGGTTACTGTATTGACAATTTCAGATTGATATGACATGCACTGTACATCATTTGCAGGATGCAGTTACTATACTTATTTACAAATTGTTTAACATAGTGAATTTATACACACAATAACACGACCACTTATTTTTTGAACAAAAACACAATCTTTCCTTGTAAGAAACCCAGACAGCCATGACCAACCATGAACCAGAGGAGGATGCCTGTCAAGTGTATATTGTTTTCAGTAATACAAGCTGTGAAAGGAAGATGGGGTGAAGAGGACACACAACACAACAAACATTTGGAGTGGGTTTGTCAGAGAAGCTGTAGAGAAGCCTTAGGCCCAGGGTCACATCCACTGCTGGGAGCACACCTGGCAGCTCACCATGCATTTCCTCAACAGCTCATACTGACTGTGTGTGTGTGTGTGTGTGTGTGTGTGTGTGTGAGAGGGAATGGGACATACACACAATGGTTTGAATAAGTTTGCATGCAGGTTTACTGTTATACACCAGCATCATACAACCCATCCTTCTCTACTGCACCCCCTGTTACTTCAATATGCTCTCCATCACCAACAGAAACAAACTCATCAAGGTCACCCGCACAGCTTCCAAAATCATCAATCGGCCCATCACAGACCTCTCACATTTCAACAATAAATCCATCAGACGTATGGCCCCGGACAATTATCAGAGACTCAGACCATCCATTACATCACCACTTCTGCCTGTTGCCCTCTGGCCGCAGGTACAGGACTCTGAGGTGGAAACGGGCACGCTTCAGTAAAAGCTTTGTGTCCTCTGCCATTGCCGCACTTAACAATAATATTTAATCACCTTATCTACTCCTCATTTGCATGTGTGATGTCCTGTGCGCAATGTCCATATGTGTCCTTGTTTGTCTGACAGTGTCTGTGGAAACAAATTTCCCCTCAGGGACAATAAAGGTCTATCTACCTATCTATCTTGTGTTGTTGTGAACAGTACACTTGAATTTAGCAATATATATCTGATTAAATCCATATATGACAGTAAAGTCTGACTGTTACTGTACTTTTTGTATTTAGATCTTGTATAACATTGTATTTTATTTTTCACTGAGCATACCTTATTATTATTTATTTAAGTATAAGCTTTTAAGATTTGTATTCATATTCAATAATTTATATTATTTGTGAAATTTGGCTGTCACAACCACCATCACAAGATTGATGGTTATCATTTATCCCCAATGTCATCAAAAATAGAAAGTTTCCAACTAATTTTTAGAAATGACTGCAGTACACTTTTCATTTTCAAACTTTTTGATGTGATGTGGGTGTATTTCATTATATTTTTCAGCGAAGTTTGATGAAAATACAGAACTATCACGAAACATGTTTTGTTTTAACCTTTTACCTGCTCTTGTCTGTTCTGTAGTAGTTCTAAATCCAGAGGCACTTAGAGGCTCTGTTGGCCTCACATGCAGAGGATATGAGTCAGGGTTAAGTTTGAGAGGACCTGGTGCTGCCACCAGCGCCACAGCCAGGTCAGGCGTTACAGATGTCATAGGACACTTTAATGGACAAAAAGTGAATCATTTATAAAGAAGCTCAGAGAGGCTTCACTCTGCTACACATATAAAGTGTCATTGTGGAAGAACAAACATGTGAGAGTCAGATGAAAACCAGCCTTATGGACTGAAGTTATATTGGATTGTGTCTTTTTGTGAAATTACCTTTAATGCGGACAGGACAAATCATCTCCCTTCACGCATGTGGTGATTTGCATAAGCGTAAATGGTTCTTGATGCTAATCCTTTCCAAAGTCCCACCTGCCTTGAATTTTTTCTGGCTCAGTCAACATTGAGAATTGAGAATTTCATTATTTAACAGATGTCAGACAGAATTTATAAAGCTACATTTTTGGATCCTAATCATTAATCACATTTGATAAAGTAGCACTACATTTTTTTTATTGAGCAGAGCAAAGACTCTGTTACCACCGGCATGCTTATTATTTGTGAGAGCTGAAGTGTTACAATGTTTTCAGTGTTACAGTTTTCATTCATAATAAATACAGATTGAGGTGCAGTATTAATGCGCTCGGGCCCGTGGCTCTGGGTTTGTGTAATACTTCAGATTAAGAGGACTTTGGAGGTGACAGGAACTTTTCTTTGTTAAATTCTCTTACACTTTAACGCCAAATTGTTTAAGAGTGGAGTAATTGTTCTGGCTTCTTTGGTGAATGCTTTCCATCAATCCTTCAAGACTGAACATTTATTTATATGACGTTGAAGCAAAAACAACAGAACAAACACGCCTCTCAGATTGATGGTAGTTTGAGCTTTTAGCCTTCAAAGTTTTTGTTGGTGTTTTAAATGTCACTCAAGTTTTACCAGAAGGGAAAAAAGAGGATTTATATATTTTGTAGCTTTAGTTGACTAATGCATTCTTAGTCACATGTTGTGCAACATTGATAAATCTTGTTAAAGCAGATGTTGGGACGGCGCCACAGCAGAGATCTTTAAAGATGATGCAATTTGTGTGGGAAGAAAATGTGATAAAAATCTGATATTAATCAATACTAAAACTAGTATTGAAACTAGATACTCATTAAAGGTGCACTGTCTAACTTTTGGCGGAGGGTCCATGACCTGCTTCTCCGATTGGAGATGTTGCCTGAAATGTTGTACAGTAAGGCATTATACTTATTTATCTATACAGAGACAGCAAGTTATATGTCAAATCTGTGGAGAAGCGAGCCCACACACAGTAAGAATGCAAGTTTTTAAATGAATAAAACCCCATGTTATTGAGAAAATGCATGATGAATAATTTAATGCCATAAAGGGACATTCCAGACCAAGCAACAACATCTCCATGGAGACGAGCAGATGATGAACCCTCCACCAGAAACGTTACATAGTGCACCTTTAAAGTAAATATCGAGAGAAAAAAAAAAAATCACATAAACTGGATACAATTTCCTTAACAGTTTCATCTTGAATTTTATCAGAAATAGTTTAAGGTGGTATAGTATGTATGGTATCGTAAACAAATACTGTCATCTAGAATTAAAATGATATTGCCTAAAATAGAACATTATTTGGGTATAAATCGATATCGAGTATTAGGTCTATTCTTTAATATCAAAATCGAGTTTGAAACTTTATTATCGTGACACCACTGATGGGTCTGCCTTTTTAAAGGGTCTGCCACTTTTAAAGCCGCCAGGATTCGTGGCGCATAGGTGGATGGTGCTATTGCACTTTCTGTTTTAGCTACGGCAGACCTCGAGGGTCGCGAGCCGCACAGTCCCGTTTTTTTTTCTTTTTCTTTTCTTTTCTCATGAAAACACACATTCCCGATCATGTACCATGACACTCTACACATCAAATGAAACCTTACAGTCTCCTCTTTTTGACTATGCAATTCATTTCCCTGCACAACAAACACTCCCCGAGCACATGGGGCTTTTATACGGAAAAGCACAAAACGAGGTTATCTTACCTTAGAATGCTTTGCACAGGTCAAACTCTGTATTTCACCATAAACTTGCTCTCAATTTGTCCGTAAGGATCCAGCGAATAAAATCCAGTAAAACAATTTAGTCCAAAACACGTGTTAGATCCATTACGAGTCTGATCCGGCAGCATGCTTGTGTTGTTTACCCAAAACCACGAGCCTTGCCGAAGGCGAAGGCGGAGCCCAAATGTCCTTCTTGTATTCAAAATGGCTGCCTCTGCATGGGGAAGATCCCCCTTTTATGTGACTATATCTAAGTCCAAAAGAATACTTTGATTTCATGATGGAAGTGAAAAGGCTTGGAAAACAATGTATTTTTGAATGGGTATCTTCAATTTCAGTAATTAACGGGTACAAATCTTACACACTGTCCCTTTAACATTATTTATAGTTCTATTTAGGGATGCACCGATGTGAAAATTTAACCGATATCGAAATCCGATATTCGATTTGTATTTTTTAAATTTATTTTTAAATTCTGAGATAACATTTTATACAGAGTGAAAATCATGCAAAATTAATTTTTGAATGTCTTCTCTTATTTTTAAAATGTGTTTTGACTCCATAAAGCTTAACTTATTTTATTCACAAAACCCCTGTGAGAAAGTTTAGATTAAAAAAAAAAAACAAAAAAAAAAACACAAGGATGATAAATCACCATGTCACTCTTGATCTGCATTTCACATGGCTCCCATATCACCACATATTCTTCAGGTTTGGTGGTCATTTTGTGTATTGCCAAGAAAAGGAACTGCAACACATTTTGTCAAATTACAATAAACTTAAACATGGACAGATACAAGATAAACACAACGTTTTATAACCAAGATCCCTGTACAGTTTGACCTTATTAAGGACAGCTCCCAGTGCTCTGCCTGAAGTGTGATAGAACTTTTGTTTGTTTTTCAAAGCAAGGTATTTATAGTACTGACAAATATCGGTCGTTAATATCAGCCCAGTTTTACACATCGGACCAATACCGATATGTTAAAGGAATATTAACATTTTTTACAATCTGAACCTTATTTCTGTAATAAAACAACCATACTCACCCATAGTACTTTGGTGTCATATCCGTTAACGTGAGTGCCCGGAGCAGGCGATTGCAGTCACCAAATAACACAAACTTTATCACTTTTCAAATTACAGAAGCTCAATGTCTTAGTATACACTTTAGTTTGAGTCAAAAGTGCCTCTAATCTGAGATTTAGCTATAGTTTCGAGTAGATGAGGAGAATGCGCTCATTCACAGCTGTTTTGCAGATAAGAAGACGCTAATAATTTTTCTGTTGCGAGCGACACATGGCAGAAGATTCGGACTTTGAGGATGAAGAGGACTGAGGACTGAAGAGGAGTATACGGATGAGGAGACAGAATGGATAAGGAAAGAATGAAGCGGAGACAGTTTTAGGAGCAGCGCACCAGAGAACACCCATCGGTATCGCATTACTTCTCAGAATTGTGCGCTGAATCCGCTGGCCTTCTTTTTTTTCCTTTGCTGGTAAAAAATCACCCTGACTGAAGTGGGTACTGCAAACATGATGGTCCAAACGTCTTACAGCTTTGCATTTCATAGTCCCGAGAGCTGAGCCTGCCCCGGGCACTCGCGTTAACGGATATCGCTAAACTACAACATCTACAGAACTGCTCCAAATGACACCAAAGTGCTATGGGTGAGTAAAACAACTTGTTTTATTACAGAAATAAAGTTCAGATTGTAAAAAACGTTACTATTCCTTTAACATTTTGGCGGTATCGGCCGATACTGATATTAATGCCAATATATCGTGCATCCCTAGTTCTATTAGTATAAAGTTGAAGAAATTTAAGGATGTAGTGAAGTAGTATGAACAAAGTTGAGAACAGGATGCAGAGGAGAGGGTCCAATGGAGACACGACGACATTTTTTACTTGTTTAAAACATGTTAGAACTTACTTAGAACTTTGAACTTGAAAATGTACAGATTGGAGACTGTTCACAAACATATTGCATTATAATCTGATGTATATGTCTTGTGGTTCACATAATTTTACCAGTTACTTTTTGCAATTTGCTTAATCAGCTTATAAGTTTTAGTAATGTGTACTACCAGAACACAACAACCCAGGCTTTGATGCCAACCTCTAACACTGAATTCAGTAACTCAGTCTCCCACTCACTGCAGCACTTCACAAGACTTCCCAGAAAGACCGTCAGACCTCTTTGATGAAGCAGATCTTCTGATGTTTTGCACAAGCTTTCCACCAGAGAAACTCATTCTAACTTGTACATCGAACTTATTCGGAAAAGATGATTTATTTATTTTATTATTCTGATAGAATATCTTGATTCCAACAAGTAGCTAGCAATGCCATATGAAATGTATTGGTTCCAGATATTAGTGAATGTCGCTGATGTCATATTCTTTTATGTTCAAAGAACTCCTGTTGGACACGAGTCGGTAGAGACTTAGAGAAATGTTACTAACACTTAAACGATGGATTGACTGAAATACGCTCCATATGTTTCTGGTTTGCTCAAGGAAAGAAATGTGCGGTCAGAATTTGTTCTATTATATGCTGCGTTTTGTTCGTATTACTTTTTGGATGTGGCATACAGACAGCCGTCATATTGTATAAATATAGTACATCTTTCTACTGCAGGCAATTGTGACAGTTCATAAACATACATTTACCAGTTATTATTCAATTTACATTATCTACTGTTTGCAGATTAATCCTAAGCAATGCTGCTGGTTATAATATCATAATGTCTCTGTCTATATAAACATACACGTAACCTTTATCTGCAGCTTCTCTCAGCTTTCTTTGGTTCACTACTGTTTACTTATTAGCGTAATGTTTTATTTAAAGGTGCAATGTGTAACTTTTCTGATGAAGGGTCCACCACCTATTTGTCTTGATTGAGATGTTTTACCCAGAATGTTCAACAGTATGGTATTTATAAAGTAATCTATCTCTTGATTCATTTAGTGTGTTTTATTGCTCAGAAATACCTTGAAAAGAACACATTTGTACTTGAGTGGGCTCGTCTCTCCACAGATCTGATCTGTAATTTAGCCTGGTGGTGTCACATATTTGATTAATGTCATACTGTGGAAAATTTGATCAAGACAAACAGACAGCAAGCCCTCCAACAGAAAACTTACACAGTGCACCTTTTAGTATGATTCTCTTGGCCAATTTTTTTAGTTTTGGCCTCCACCTACTGTCTCACATACTATTCTTGAAGTTGCCATGGGCACCGCCATCATCATACTTTTTATGTGTATGTATTATTTTTGCATAGGCCTGCTGATCTTGAAAGCAAGATAAGTTCTATACGGACAACAAGCTGTTTTAGAGTTGGTACCTTCTTGACTTGTGCACATGAACATTGAATATTTAAACAATCAACCCAATTTATATCATATTTAAGTGATGAAACTTTCCTCAAATTCTCAAAATGCGTATTCTCACCTAAACAGAAGTGCCACTTTGAAGAAACTTCAGTTTAATCGCATTTACTGCAAAAGTGGAACCTGATGAAAATTACATCATTTTATTTATTAAGACATAAGATTACTTAGATCGTTTTCACACCTGCCTTGTTTGGTTCGTTTAAAACGAACCAGAGTTCGTTTGCTCCTTTGATTCTGACCTTTTGGGCTAGTCACACACAAAAATCTCGATCTGGAGCAAACAAGCAGACCAAGACCACCTAAAAAGGTCCGGTTCCATACGAACTCTGGTGCGGTTCGTTTGAGGTGAGAATGCAGACCGGACTCGATCTGACACAAGTTGGCTTTTTGTACTTAACGAGCTCCCGTCGTATGTCGAGCATTATGGGAAACTGAGGCTGACGAAAGGAAACAAAACGAAACTTACAAGGCTTACTTACGTTTTGCGTGAAGAGCAAGAGTCAGAACTTGATGCTCACATGAGTTCTGTCCTCTGTAGTCGTCTTGCCCTGTGTCTTTGTCGTTTGGACATTGATTGTAAAATAGTGTAAACCTCACGATGCTGCTCAAACATTTGTGCAAACTGTAAAAACTGAGCAAACCATATCGCTAAGGCTGGATTGAAAACAGCACGTAACACCATGATTCTCCTCCTTCCGGGTTTGGACACGGTGTTTGTACAGGGCTCATTTCGTCCAATGGCTGAGCGACCTCAGTACATGTGCTTTTGTTTGTAGATGTTGGTTCGCTTGGGGAAAAACTGCAGTGTGAAAGCGATCCGCACCAAAATAAAAAAAAATTAAAAAAATTTGGTCCGGACCAAAGCAAGTGGACTATCGGACTTTCCTGGTGTGAAAACAACCTTAATTACTTAATTCAAGATTACTGCTAATGCTTTGCAAAACTGCTTCCTAAAATCCTTAAAGATGTTAAAAGGGCATTTTAATTATGGTCCAAGTCTCATGTTAAACACAAATACAACTTGTACAATTACCCAAAATTAACTACGCAGACTAAAGATGTCGCCACATTAAAAGTGTCTTTTAAAATGTAATTACACAAATTGGGATCAACTGCAAATGTAACTATTATGCTAAAGGCTGTCCGTCTTTGCTTAGGGACTTGAAGGTCACAACATTAATCAGATAGGAGCATCCAATTCCCTGCAGACTCTTAATGATCTTCACGCTGTTGTTCATTTAGAGATCAAAAACTTGAAGCACTGTGAATAATGCAGAGGCTTGGATTATATTTAAAGGGGTACTTTGCAATGTTTCTCACGCAACTGCATATATACACACACTGAACTACTAGAAAACATGTCAACTACTATAAGCAGAAACCAGGAATGAAAACCAAGTCTGAAGTCAGGCTATGAGAATGAATGCCAAAAACTTTATTGATAAGATGTGCCAAACGTCCACACAAATGCATTAAC
The DNA here is from genome assembly GCA_036785185.1 of Paratrypauchen microcephalus. Classification (NCBI taxonomy): domain Eukaryota; kingdom Metazoa; phylum Chordata; class Actinopteri; order Gobiiformes; family Gobiidae; genus Paratrypauchen; species Paratrypauchen microcephalus. The sequence continues at coordinate 15,054,554 of JAVJIX010000008.1, read as the reverse complement.
AAAACAAATTTAAAAAGTCAACAAAAGATTCAAGTAACCATCCAATAAACTGCTGGGTCGCTACCGATGTGTGTCAACAAAATCCTTAAAGGAGAATTAACGTTTTTTACAATCTGAGCCTTATTTCGCAAATAAAACAAGTTGTTTTCACCCATAGCACTTTGGTGTCATATGGAGCACTTCCAGAGATGTTTTAGATTAGCGATATCCGTAATGCGAGTTCTCAGGTCATATAACATATGCCCCGAGCATATAATATATGCCCTGAGCGGTCTCCAAATAACACAAACTTTAGCACTTTTCAAATCATAGAAGCTCAATGTCTTAGTCTCAGTGGTGAAAGTAAAGCGGTGCGCACCGGAACGCAGCACTGGTATAAAATTCACAGCCGGTACGCAGCACCGCTAAGAGAATATGGTTAATGGTGGTGTACTGTCGACACACCTGTAAGAGAGGGTTTATGCTGACAAAAAAAAAATCTGAAATAATTAAGTATATTAAAAAAGTGATTTATCTATGAAAAAGGTGTAAAACGTTTACAAAAAAAAAAAAAAAAGTGTTTTTTTTATGGTTAAGTGATGCACTGGACATTATAGCACCTGTAAGAAATGAAAACTACTTTCACCACTGCTTAGTCTACACTTTCGTTTGAGTCAAAAGTGGCCTGTAATCCGAGATTTATCCATAATTTACAGCTTTGTGTTTCATGTTTGGGTCCCGGGAGCTGAGAGCGAAATAAGCTGTGACTCCGCACATACGCACTGGCGTCCTCATCTACTCGAAACTATGGATAAATCTCGGATTACAGGCCACTTTTGACTCAAACGAAAGTGTAGACTAAGACATCGAGCTTCTTCGATTTGAAAAGTGCTAAAGTTTGTGTTATTTGGAGACCTCAAACATTCGCCCCGAGAACTCATGTTACGGAGATCGCAAAACTAAAACATCTCTGGAAGTGCTCCATATGACACCAAAGTGCTATGGGTGAGTAAAACAACTTGTTTTATTACCAAAATAAGGCTCAGATTGTAAAAAACGTTAATTCTCCTTTAAGCTACTTTCTAGCTACAAATGAGGTCTATCTCAAATTAGGTCCACTTTTATTGACTCCAAAATACTTTAAAAAAGCCCTGGTTTAGAGCATTTGAACTCTTCCTTGACTGTAGTAGTAGTATTTATAGTAGTAGTAGTAGTAGTAGTAGTAGTAGTAGTAGTAGGTTGGTCAGCACACAGACCATGTCCCTCCCAGGCTTGTTGTGGATTTCTGTGTACAGTCGGATGACCTGCCCTGGCACGTAGCCCCTCAGGTTCACACTGGGCCTTCAGCATGAGTGTGCCCCTCTCTCCATCCACATTTAATTTCATTTCATTTAATAGCATGGCAACACTGACGGCCTATTTTTAGAGTCAGTAATTTTGCTTGTGAAGAATGTGCAGATTTGTGGAAAGAGAAGATGTCTGTGCTTTTCTTTCAACTGGATGTAACAAATGTTTGATTTTTCAGCTTGTTCTGCTGTTGTGACGTTCTGCGTTTTCCCAGATTGATAATGTGTAGAACTCAACTGACACACTTATCAATTTGTCATGAGCCACTCCATGGAGTTTCTGATGTCTTTTATCTTGCTTCTCTGTTGGACATCAAATGTTCATACCAATCCATAAAGTTTGCTCGCACGTTTTTACAAACTTCCTTTCATGTGTCCGTTTGGTCTTTAATTGGTCCTCAGTCATCTGCCCAGCTTTTATCCCTTCTCTCCACCCACATTTTTTAATAGCACAAAGCCTAATTTTACACCCACCAGTCCTTCTATTTAATTACTGTCTGTCCTCAAGCTCAATCAATAAGGAATGCAATGGACAGAGTGTCGAATGAGAGAGAAAAATCCTAGCTCTTTGTTTCAGAGGTGTAAAAATGATGATGTCACTGAAGAGCAGATCAGAGTTAGCAACGAGAGATGGAGAGGTATCTAAATGGTCATAGGGGACTGATTTGTGCAAAGTCACTGCTGTCGTTTCATTCTCTCACATGTTCATATTCACTCCATTTTATGACGTTAATAAAATTTGACAGTTTGGAATTACTTTGGATTATGCGTGGATGGAGTGGGATCATTCACAGTTCCATAAGGCTTTTGATTTTAGCGGTGCTTGAAAACAAAAAAATATTGTCAAAGGAGGCATTCATAAAATAAGTTTTGAAGCAATTTTAAATATTGCTTAAGAATTAATTAAGAACAAATTTTGTGTGTGTGAGATTTAAATAATCTTTTGCTTCAGGTGTTTCGTGGTACTGCAATTTACTGTGTCATTTTGCATGTAAATAGAGGAATTGGCTTTTGACATCATTATGAATCTTTACTTTCAGTGCAACCACAGTTTATTTGTTTGTAATAAATGGTGCCGCAAACAAGAACTGTGCATGAGTGCCAAGATGGAAAATTGGCAGTACTGGCAGAGAAGGTCTGTATAAATAGACCAGCACATTTGCTAATTGAAATCTCATGTTTCTTGGGAACTTTGGGCTTGATAATGGCAGAATTAAGGCATTTTTTAAATCTTTAGGCCAGGAGTCGGCAACCTTTACCACTCAAAGAGCCATTTGGACCCGTTTCAGAAGTAAAGAAAACACTGGGAGCCACAAAACCCTTTTGAAATTTAAAATGAAATAACACTGCATATAACGGCTTTTTTTTGCCTTTGTGCCATAGAATTACATTTTGAATTTTTAAATACAGTGGTCCCTCACTATATCGTGGTTCACTTTTCTTGGCCTCGCTGTTTCGTGGATTTTTTTATTCCACTTTTTTTAGTGTATCAACGCACATTGTGTTCTGCTTCCTGATTGGCTAAGGGACTGTAGACCTTTGTTGGTTTGTCAGTAATTCTCTTCTGTGCCGTGTCTCCTGTACAGTATAAAATGCGTTCAGATTGCCAAATGTATATAAATGTTCGATCGCGAGCAGTGTGACTCTGAAGTGCTGTATGAAGTTTTCTCCCTGACAAAACCCGCGACAGCAGAGCGGTGCCAGGATGAAGAGGCTCGGTCAGAGGAACTGTGAAATACACGCAGTATGTTTAGGACCTGAAAACAGGTTTGGATCTTTGGTTTCATTCTATAATACTGTGATGTTTTTGTTGACAGTCTACGAAAGTTTGAGTGTTTAAACAAGAGAGAAATGTGAGAAAATGTTAATGCCAGTCTGAAAAAAGTGTAGAATGTGTGTTATTTTTAGAACGTAACCATCCCGATAAACGAGGAACCACTGTGCTGAGCTGCATCAGAGGGATCAAAGAGCCGTATGCGGCTCCGCAGACCCCTGCTTTGGGCGTTCACTCATACATTGTTGCAATTGGTGAATGTATTATATGAGTAACACAATACATTTTCAATAAAGGATTTTGCCGCCAAATATTAACATTTACTTACTTTTAATAATCATGTGTCAGTTGGATGTGAATGGATGTTTTAACATAATTGAATACAGTTACATATACTCTCTGAAGCTAGCTTTAGCTACGCCTCACAACACAACTTTGAAATTACGTAATGTCTATTTAGAGACATTTAGAGACATGACTTGGAATAATTTATTTATTAATTAAGGTAAAATTTTGATTTTATTAATTAAGAAATGACTTGCTGTGTTTGGGTGCCATCATGTCCATGTACAGTGCCGTGAAAAAGTATTTGCCCCCTTCCTGATTTCTGTGTTTTTTGCATATTTATCACTCAAAACATTGTCAGATCATCAAACCAATTTTAATATCACACAGAAACAACCCAAGGAAAGACAAAATTCAGTTTTTGAATGATGATTCCATTTATTAGTGCACAAAAAAAATCTAAACCTATCTGGCCCTATGTGAAAAAGTAATTGCCCCCCCTTGTTAAATCACAAACTAACTGTGACTAACCACAGTTTTGAGAAAACTTAGTTCAGTTCTACATGCCACACCCACACCTGATTGTCACCACCTGTGTTGAATCAAGAAATCACTTAAATAGTTCCTGTCAAACAAAGTGAAGTTGGCTACAACATCTCAAGAACAAACACATCATGCCACGATCCAAAGAAATTCAAGAACAAATGAGAAAAAAAGTGATAGAAGTCTATAATTCAGGAAAAGGTTACAAAGCCATTCCCAAAGCTCTGGGGCTCCAGCGAACCACTGTCAGAGCCATTATTCAAAAATGGAGGAAACTGGGAACAGTTGCAACCCTTCCCAGGAGTGGTCGACCAACTAAGATTACTCCAAGAGTGCGACGACGGCTCATTCAGGAAGTCACAAAAGAACCTAGACGCACATCGAAAGAACTACAGGCCTCGTTGGCCTCAGTTAAGGTCAGTGTTCATGACTCCACCATTAGAAAAACACTGGCCAAAAATGGCATCCATGGAAGAGTTCCCAGGAGAAAACCACTGCTTTCACAAAAGAACACAAAGGCTCGTCTCACCTTTGCCAAAAAGCACCTTGATGACCCTCAAGACTTTTGGAGAAACATTTTGTGGACCGATGAGTCTAAAATTGAACTTTTTGGAAGGTCTGCAGCCCGTTTCATCTGGCGTAAAAATGGCACAGCATTTGATAAAAAGAACATGGTGCCCACAGTAAAGCATGGTGGTGGCAGTGTGATGGTCTGGGCCTGCTTTGCTGCCTCAGGACCAGGACAACTTGCTGTGATTGACGGAAAAATGAATTCTGCTGTTTACCAGAAGATCCTGAAGGAGAATGTCCGGCCATCAGTTCGTGCCCTCAAACTCAAGCGCTCTTGGATCATGCAACAGGACAATGATCCAAAACACACCAGCAAGTCCACCTCTGAATGGCTCAAAGAAAACAAAATTAAGGTTTTGGAGTGGCCAAGTCAAAGTCCGGATTTAAATCCGATTGAGATGCTGTGGTGTGACCTTAAACGGGCAGTTCATACAAGAAAACCCTCCAATATGGCAGAATTGAAACAATTCTGCATAGAAGAGTGGGCCAAAATCCCTCCCCAGCGGTGTGAAAGACTCATCACCAATTATCGCAAACGTTTGGTTACAGTTATTGCTGTCAAAGGAGGCTCAACTGGCTATTAGATTAAGGGGGCAATTACTTTTTCACATAGGGCCAGATAGGTTTAGATTTTTTTTGTGCACTAATAAATGGAATCATCATTCAAAAACTGAATTTTGTCTTTCCTTGGGTTGTTTCTGTGTGATATTAAAATTGGTTTGATGATCTGACAATGTTTTGAGTGATAAATATGCAAAAAACACAGAAATCAGGAAGGGGGCAAATACTTTTTCACGGCACTGTATAGCAGACCTCTGTCACTGGACCTGGAGCATACAATCCACTATTCACCTTTTGCCACACACAGTTCCAATGTGAGTGGGTCTGGGCACCAGAGCCGATGGAAAAGCAGCTATAGGCCTACAGGTATGTCCACAGCTAGCAGGAGACAGCCCATTGACATTGAGCGCTGAATCTTTCTTTGACAGACCAATGGGAGAAGGCAGTGCATGAAAAGATGAAGCATGAATGTGTGTGGCTGTGTTAATGCTAAGTGAGAGGTAATTATAGAGAAGAGAGCGTGAGCCTCTCCATCCGGTGAGCATGCAGGGAGCCGGCCTCCCCACTGCCTCCCACTGGCTCATTTATCATCATCTGCTTAGCAGGCAGCTCAGCGTTAAGGCAAACACAGACCCTGTGCCTCACCACAGCTCACACAGACACTCATATCTCCTGCTTTTATGGCACTTCTGTCCTTCTGCTACTTTGGAGAATACCACAATTTCTCTGTCACTCTCCTAATCTTTTGTTCTTGCACTAATGTGCTCACTTTCTTACTCTTTTAAACAGCCGATCAAATCTACTGTCTGCATAGTACCTTTGACTTTCCTTAAAGGTCCCATGGCATGAAATTTTCACTTTCTGAGGTTTTTTAACGTTAATGTGAGCTCCCCTACCCTGTTTAGCCCCCCATGGTTAAAAGTTGTGAAATGTCTAAACTGAGCATTTGCGATCCTTTTCTGCGTTACAAAAAATCGGAGCTCAAACGGGCGAGTTTGAACAAGGCACCTTATTGACGTCAGATTGAAAAAAGAAATGCAAATGCAGTTCCACCCCGGTCTGTCTGAACTCAGCGTCTCTGTAAATCACGCCCAGAGAGTTTCGACTGCGAATGCGCTAGGCAATGCGAAATGCATTTTTTTATTTGCCTGGAGGCACGTCTGAGTGTTTCTAGGCTCGGAAGTCCTTTATCTGAGCCTCTGGACCTTTGAACAGCAGTGGTTTAATTTTATTTTATGTGTTTATTTTTCAATGGAACACTTCAAATCTCTCCCCCCGTGCAAAAACAAGGAAATGGATCAGCTGAGGGCTCAGAGCCTAGAGCGTAGAGTTTGGCCACGCCCCCACCCTCTACTATTGGCCATCTCTTTTCTCCTCATTTGCATTCAAGCAACAACGCCCAGAATAAAGAGTTTGAGAGAGATATTTATGACTCTTTCTCATCTTATCTCTGTTTCTCATGCACTGAGTGTTGATTTTGAAGAAGGATTCATTTACAGTATTAGGGAACCATTAAGGAGCCATATAAAAGCATCAAGAAGTACCATGTCATGGGATCTTTAAAAACATTTACTTCAGTGCAGTGAATTCGAGAACTTTCCACCTTTATGTTCCACTGTTGTAGTGTTGATTAAGATCTTTGCAACAATACACTGCAGTGTGGCCCGTACATTAGCAATGACAATGATTTAAAGCAAAAACACCTTGTCCATTTAACAACTTCAGATAGACGTAATTTACTTCCTCCATTTATCTATGATGGATGAATATGTTAACATCAATTTAAAGTGTCTGAATCAGCTAAATGTGGTGCTGTTGCAGCCAGGCTCAGAGTAATCAGCATGCTTCCTTCTTCCTCTGGTGTGTATGTGATTCATTAATGGGCTCTTGTCGTACAACTGCAACATGTCAGGTGGCTGGCTCTGATACAGAAGCAGGCTAATATCGATAATTGGCTCCAACAGGTGAGAGGAAAAATTGTACCAGACATGAACAGAACTCCAGAGGCCAATGTACAAACACAAGTAATTTGTTGCAGTCATTGTATTACAGGTGACTGGAGGCACTTGTCAGAGGAATATTAAAACAATTGATTGCTGCACTCTAGCCATATTAAGTGCTGTATTTGAATGACAAATGCAAAATTTATATATAAAAAAAAATCATCCAAATTTCCCTTTGTTAATGCTCCTGTCTTTTAAGAAGCTCACAGTCTGTACAGTATTTCAGTTTTTACTGGAATGTCAAACCTCAGTAAATGAATGTACTTGCAACAACTTCCTAATCCAAACTCTTTTACACCTCTGTTTCTGCAGACATGTAGCTGATATACTGGTGGCCTCATTTGACAACATAAATGCTGTGGTACAATGCTAGTATGTTTTGAGAGAGAAAATATTATAGAAAATTGACAGATAACCAAGCCACATCCCATTTCACACACTGAATACAACCACAGCTGACAAGGTTTTGACAAGAAGCACAAACAGTAAGTTTATCAAATTGCAGTGTGTCAAATTCTATTTATATGAGCCCCCCTCTGGTGCACACCCATATCACAGGCTAATGGCCACTGTAAATGTGCTGATATGAGATGGCAGGCATTCATTCGGAAAATGACTCTCTTAATCTATATTTCATGAACTACACTGGTGATCCAGTGGGATGGGAGCGACAATGTTAAGGAGAGCGACAATGTTAAGGAGATTAAACATAAGTCTTCGAACATGTCAATGGGTGTCTGTTGGTAAGCACCTTTTTGCTTAGTATGCAGTTTGATGTATAAATTAATGAAGAACCCCCCCCCTCCCCCATCTTCTCAGTCTTGTACAACATAGTAGATTTCACAACATTTTAAACTTTAGTAAAAATGTATTCAAAGGGGCAACAGAAATTGTGTGAAAAAGCTCTTGAAGATTTGGTATTTGTTTAAATTTGCTCAAAATGTGTACACGAGATGTATAAAATGTGTGCTCGTTTTGAAATCGTGGCCACGCTTTAGTAAATTGTGCTCACGAGGTTTATAACGTCAATTAGCGAGCACACAGTTTTAGTAAGACGACTCCACGATTTAGGTAAACAAGCGCACGCTTATTTATGCTGAAGATTTTAAATTAATCTGCTGCAGTGTAAAACTTGTACAATCGTATTTGGAAACGTTTTGTTTGATCTGTGCAGTGGGAAACATCAGAGCTCCTGACCACTGGTGAGGAACATGGATCTATTAAAATAAGGAACATGGATCTATTAAAATAAGGAACATGGATCTATTCAAATAAGGAACATGGATCTATTCAAATAAGGAACATGGATCTATTAAAATAAGGAACCTCCTGAGCTTCCTCTGCTAAAGGAGCTCATGGTTATCCTATGGTTAACAGAGGTAATGCAAAGATAAGCTTGAGTTGAGTTTTTGAATAAAAATGAGGCAACATGTATTATTTCTTCCTTTATTTTACAGTTTAATTATTTTTCTATACAGGGATTTTTTTATTTTTATTATTATTATTATTTTTTTATATCGCAGAAGCACTTTTTTCCTACATGACCTGCACTTCAATAAAAAAAGACCTTATGGAATTTGGCATATTTGTTTTTGCAGTAGTTTTTGGGGGGTCATTTTTCCTGTACAGATATCGAGATATATATCATATATTGAGATATAAGAAAATATATCAAGATATATTTTTTGCTCCATATCGCCCAGCCCTATCAGATGCAGCACTCTATATGGAGTTTGCCTGGGATCCAGTATTCCCACTTCTTCAATACTTAACGAAGATGTGAGTCTAGTCACTGGTGGATCTCCCAGTTTTCAGATGGGCTGGATTGACAGGTCAATAAGACAACCAGGAACAAGCATGGTCCTTCTATAGCAGAAAAAATAAATGGGAAAAAAAAACACAGGGGTCTGCACAATCACGTTTGGCCAGGCTTAAAGGGATAGTGCGTTTTTTAAATGTGAATCTGTATGGCGTCAACTTCAACAGTGTCGTGCATTAACACTGGCTTACCGCTGACAGTCTCGTCTGGGCCCAGTTCTGCTCCGGTTCTGTAGCTCATGAACGTAGATCCGGTTAGTTAGCGGGGACATTTAATAAAGCTTGTTTTTCTTCTCAAAACAACATTTGTCCAGAAAGTGATATATTTGCATCACAGTTGTCCGCGAAAAATTCAGCAGTCTAATTCGTATGGTGCTATTTTCTCTCGAGTCATATCACTGTGCGCCTATTAGTTATTATTAGCCTGTTCACTTGTAAACATCCGCTTACAAGCCAGTGTTAATGGCGACGCCATACAGATTCACGTAAAAAAAATAAAATAAAACGCACTATCCCTTTAGGACACATTGGTGTGCATGGGGACCAGACTGATATCTATCAGTATAAGAAATACAGCGGCAAATACAGTTGTATGAAAAAGTTTGGGCACCCTTGACAGTTGACATTATTTTCATTTATAAATCATTGGGTGTTTGGGTCCACAACATCATTTTGATCTGTCAAATAACTAATGGACACAGTATTTCAGCAGTGAAATTATTATATTTTTTAACAGAAAATGTGCAGTATGCATTAAAAAAAAAAAAATAATTAGACCGGTGCATAAATTTGGGCACCTTAACAGAAAAATCATATCAATATTTAGTAGAGCCTCCTTTTGCAAAAATAAAAGCCTCTAGACTCTTACTAAAGCCACTAATGAGTGTCTGGATCCTGGATAAGGTGTATTGGACTAGATTGGGACTGGGATGGATATTCCAGAACATTGTACTTGTTCCTCTGCATGAATGCCGGAGTAGATTCTGAGCAGTGTTTTAGTGCGTTGTCTTGTTGAAATATCCAGCCCCGGCGTAACTTGTGACAGATTGTTGAACATTATTGTCAAGAATCCGTTGATATTGAGTGGAATCCATGCGACCCTCAACTTTTAACAAGATTCCCAGTGCCAGCAGTGGCCACACAGCCCCACAGCATGATGGAACCTCCACCAAATTTTACTGTGGCTGTGTTTTAAGTGTTTTTCTTAGAATGCTGTGTTCTTTTGCCACCATGCATATCGCCTCTTGTTATGACCAAATAACTCAATTTTTGTTTCATCAGTCCACAGCACCTTATTTCAAAATGAAGCTGTCTTGTCCAGATGTGCTTTTGCAAACCTCAAGCGACTCAGTTTGTGGCATCTGTGAAGAAAAAGCTTCTTCCGCATCACTCTCCCGTACAGCCTTTCCTTGTGCAAATTGCGCTGTATTGTTGACCTATGCACAGTGACACCATCTGCAGCAAGATGACCTTGCAGGTCTTTGGAGGTGGTCTGTGGGTTGTTTTTGACCATTCTGATCATCCTTCGTCTTTGCCTCTCTGATATTTTTCTTGACCTGCTGCTTCTGGCCTTAACAAGAACTGTGCCTGTGGCCTTCCATTTCCTCACTGTGTTCGTCACAGTGGAGACTGACAGCTGAAATCTTTGAGATAGCTTTTTATAGCCTTCCCCTAAACCATAATGCTGAACAATCTTTGTTTTCAGGTCCTTTGAGAGTTGTTTTGAGCCCCCCATATTGCCACTTTTCAGAGGAGAATCTAAGAGAAGAAGAACAACTAGCATTTGGCCGCCTTAAATACATTTTGTCATGACTGGATGCACGTGTCTATGAAGTTCAAGGCTTTTTTTTTTTTAAATCTTTTGAAGTTCAAGGCTTAATGAGCTCATCAAACCAATTTTGTGTTCCAATTACTTTGTGTTTATTAGTTACAGGTATTCAAAGCAACAAAATGACAAGGGTGCCCACATTTTTGCACAGCCTATTTTTCAGATTTGATTTAATTTCATAAAAATGAATATTACTACACTTAAAAGACAGAGTGAATTATTATGCAACCTCAGAGGGGTGCCCAAACTTTTTCATACAACCGTATAGAGTAGGAAGGCAGTGCTAGAAAATACAGATGTAATTGCAATTGAAACATTTAACACTGAAACAGAAATGACTGTGTCTCACTGTGTTGTATTAGATGAGTTTATTGCAAGGTCTAAAGTGGGCCCAAAATGGAGGAGCGTGCTTGGGTCTGCTATGAACAGATAACGTTCTCAGGGGAAGGAAAGAAAGAAAGAAAGACGTTGGTTTGAAAGGAGACTACTTGTGACATCTCTTAGAATGACGTCATGCATAATTGTCAGTAAACAACTTTTTTTTTTTTTTTTTAACCATGAGTGAAAAGGCATCCGGAGGTTTGAAGATAAATTGCTGTCAAACCAAGATATAGTCAACTTTGAATGAACAAGATTCAAACAACTTTATCAGACCCCTATAAGTTCACTAGCAAAAATTGTCAAAAATCAACCCGGCCGTCCACTCCACTTTGAACTCTATCAGTGCTCCTCTCGTCTTTCTCTGGCCCGTTGGTGGTGCTATCAACAGTCACGCCTCTATTGGTCATGAACACTTATCAGCAGGCCAGCATCCCACCACTGTCCAAGATACAGCGGGACACAGGGACATTTTGAGGATTATCCAACACTCACACCTGGATGACTCAGCTATTGGAGATGAATCTGGTTTCCTATGCCCAGATAAGTGGTAAGATTGTATCCCCCTGGTGCATTTATGTGGGGGTAGTTTGGGTGGAACATATCGGTCTTGTGGGGTTTGGGGCTGATTTGGTGTGATATATATGTTTTGACAGTAACATCATGAAGTGATGCTGTCATAGACTTCTGATGGCACCGGTTTGAACTAAACAGCCTTCACGGTACTGCCCCCCGGGCGCTGAAAGATGGCTCACTGCTCCTGAAAAAGGATGGGTCAAATGCAGAAGTCAAATTTCTCCCGTGTGTCATTGTGTGTGAGACCAAATAAAGACTTAATCTTAATCTTAATCTAATCTTCTCAAAGGAGCAATGCTGAGTAATTGTGTTAGTATAATAAGACTTTTATTTTTTATTTTTCAATGTTTTATATAATTCAGAAACAGTTACAACCCATGCAAATTCGAGTTGTAGCAGGAAAACCATATGGGAAGGAACAATTAAACTATAACCTTTAGAATAATGCTATTTCACAGAATGGCTACAAATCAAATGTTTGGAAAAAGTAAAAAAGTTAAATATGCATATGGCATTTACACATTTATAATAAGCAGATGCTTACAGTTTCAAATTGAAATCAGACAAAATTCAGACAAGTATAAATGATGTTAAGCAACGATTCAAGTTTGCAATTTAATGGTTCTGCAAAACCAAATATGAACCAAAATAAGTAGCCCTTAGCCCCTGCTGTCTTCTCAGGTACTGTAACTAAAACTTAAACCAGGCAATATGAGTGATGCACTTAAATTTGATCTCTAAAACAATGGAAAACAAGCCCATGCAGTGTTATGTTGCATCAGATAGGAGCCTATCCGAGATAGGAGCGAATATATCAGGCTGGTACATGGTGAGAAAGCCTGCTTTCCTCACACCCCTTCAACAAGATAAGGAAGTGATGACACTTGCACGGTAACAATGGATAAAGCAAAGGAAATTGGAAAAGGGAGGTGCATGCTATAGAAGACTAAAATACATAGTGATATGGTTGTATGACTTTGGGAGAACGTATTAAGTTGCTTTGTAATCATTTTTCACCATTTGTTATCACTCCTCAGTTTTTATCACTTATATTAATACACCTTCAAAGGTTATTTTTGCATTTCCCATGGTTTGGTTTAAAGATGAAAGTGTAAGAATTGGCAAGCCTTATCGCCCTTTTACATGAAATGTAAAAATAAGTTGCACATTAATGTTTTGCTTTTATACAGCTTTACTCACACCCGTGCACCCTCTTTTGGCAACAGTGATGTTTGTATGAATAGAAATTAGGATCAAATTACTACCTTTTTGTCCAGTCATTTGTTTTATAAAGCATGAAGTATCATTGCTAAGGTGCCCAAAGTTTTATATTAATTTTTTTTACAGTAGCTCTTTTGCAATGTTCCACTTGTTTTCTTTAGTCCCTGAAGGTAATAGACCCGTCAGCGCAGTAATAATGATGAATCTCTTCTGTTCTCACACAACCAAGAAGCTTCAAGCTATGAATGTGAGTTTGGGTTTCTGTAAGCCAAGGCCAAAGCATACTCTGAATGCACACTTTAATGTCTGTATTTAATGTGGGTAAGCTCACAGGAGTTATGCCATTAGTAACTGGATAATTTGCCACCAATATTTCAAATAATGATCTGTCACACTTAAGGAAAAACCTTTTTTTATTTTATTTTTTTTAAGGATATTTTAAAGAAAGATTAATGATTTGAATGAACAACTGCTTTGTCTCATCATCATCTGATAAACTTCTGATTTTGCGTAACTTCATTGACTATCAATGTCTCATTGGAGTTTATTGTGATCTGCATCTGAGAAAAGATAGCTTATTTTATAATTTATTCATTTTTTGTTTCATCAGAGGTGTCAGCAATGGTGAAATCAAAGTGCTTCTTAAATTCAGTTTTATTATCACAGGTGGAGGTGTTGTGTTTGTATTGTATATGATTCATGGCATCTGTTTCACATTGACAAGACAAGAAGACAATATAGGCAACAATTTTAAGGCACTTCAATGGAAAATATTCATTCAGCAATGTACTGTCATGCCTTCTTCAATTTATAGAAGAGTTATTGACTCTAAAAGTAAGAAAACAAACTGGGACAATGAGGAAAGATTTGTGGGCGAACTGTGACTGTTCAGGGCGTCTTCTACAGCAAGGGTTAGGACAAGAGTGCAAAGTAGTGAGAGAAGGGCAAAAACTGACACCTAGAACTACAAAATGAACAAAAGCATTTTATCACAGAAATGTAATTAGTATAAAACCCACAAAATATCTTTATTGTTTCTGCTGTAGAACTTCATTTTAAGTTAGTGGGATGATTTTGTTCAGTTTGTTCTGGACAAACCTTAATGCTGCTGAGCTTTATTTTGAGGCGCAAATGATACCAAAGCTTATCAGCTAATTAGTGTACAGATATGTGGTTGTTGTTCTTGCTCCTTCACTGGTCAAATATGAAATGCTTTTGGAATGTACATTTATTTACCATTAGATCACATTAACTTCATGACAAAAAAAACCTCCCTTTCACTGTAGTTAAAGTATAAGGCCCCGCCCCTTACCGCTAGCGGCTGCTCTTTGGCTTTTGCTCAGTTAAACCTGACTGCCGTGCGGTGACCCGGATCTGATGCGGTCGACCTATATACAGTTAGCTGTGAGTGAGCAGCCTCCATCTGCAGAGGCAATATGCTTCACAGTTCTTGGCGGGGCCCGCTGCTTATTTCTTTTTCTGCGTTTCACACTTTGGACACTGAACCTCAGCTCAACTCCCACTCTTTGCTTTCTGGACGTCTTCTGGGCTGGTGTTCAATAGCCTCAGGGCCTGACCTTTCTGGCAGGCAGTGAACTGTCAAGTGCAGTTGCATTTTAGTAGTGCCATGTCAGTGTAGAACAGGAGCACGGTTGTGTTGATGTTGACATCTTCTGGCAGCGTCCGCAGGCTCCCGAGTCATTACAGGTCTTCAGCACTGACCTTTATGACCAAATCATACCAATAAAGATATCCGCCTCACCAGGAATTCTAATGTGTTTAGTTTAAGTGCCAGGGTGGTGCAAAAGTTGTCACTTGCAAGAAATAAATACTCAGAAAAACATTCACTTTCAGGCAAATGATAGAATAGTAACTACTAACTTTTTGTATTATACTTTCCAGTATACTTTTTTACTTCTGAAAAGCCTTTACATAAGAGCTCTATGGCACTGTTATTAGTCTTTAGTTCAATTCCCTGATTTTGTGGGGCCTATGTTGAATTTGCAAGTTCTATTCTACGCATTTCTATTCTACACAATTTAAGTATAGTGTAATGTAGCGTTTAAAGAGCTTACACCGTACATGAAACTTCACCAATCCAGAAGATACGGGACATGAACTCAAACTCCTGTAAATCAAATGACACCAGGTGAACTGCTTTGTCAACCCAAATGCCCAAGTTTAAGACAAACACGGCAGGGATTTTTGCAATGGCGGATGGTGAACGTGCAGAACAGCGGAGCGTGACGGGGTTTTGTAATTCCAAAACTCTGTTCTCGCTGGGTAATTGGGCTCTGGGGCTGCACCAAGGTAAAAATAGGAGGAAAGGTGCAGGTTGTCAGACAGCGCACAAAGCCAGGAGACATGAGAGAAAATGCTGGACAGAGACACGCTGCTTGGCAAGAGGTTGATCTTGGTCCCAGAGGAAGAGCATCGGAAAGAAAGACAAGTTTTACACAGGCTGTGAGAGAGGAAGCTCTGCCAGTGATTTGGAGACGGAGTGAAACCATTTCAGTGGAGTTTAATATGTCAACCAATTTCATTATATTCTTTATTTCCCCTAAATCTCCAAGGCAACTGATGAAATTCATATTAGGCACACAGGTATATGCTTTTGAACATTAATAATCATGGCAGAGAAATCCCAAGTTTAACTCAAGGGTGAAACCTCAGATACTGTGAGCCAACCTAGCAGCATAAAATGTTACAGTTCCCTCAGTAGCCTTTATGTACTGTATGTCTTAAAACAGCTGTTCTATTGTCTGTGGTCTCCCATATTCTGTCCATGTGTTATTTTCATCTCAGTACTAGTTAAATGTGGTACAGACAAAAAAGAAAAAAAATGTTTATAGTTCTCCTCTGGACTTGTTTAAAAGAAAATTTCATATTAATATCTTCAGACAATAGCTAAGGTGACTGGACCACCTATGATGCTGCCCACAAAGCCCAGAGGAAATACATTGTTTCTTTAGAGGCTTTTCTATTGTAATGCATATTATGACTATGCACTTTGCCCACCTGGTGATGGTTAGCTGTAGGGATGTCAACAATTAATCGACTTACAATTAATTGTCGATCAAGACGTTGGCCGAACAAAATGCATTAATTGTAACTAATCGCTAGAGGGCGCTACTCTGGAATGTGAACACGGGATGCAAACCCACTCGCGAGAAAGACCATAGCGTTACATCATGTAACCCTTTCCTCTCTGGATGTTGCCATACAACTCACAGTAGAGCTGGACCTAGATCCATATATTTTTGAAATTATAAAAGCATGTAACTTACATGCTTTTATAATTTCTTGATTGTTCTGGTTTGAGGCCCTGTAATGTTTTATGCTGTGTCCAGGTGCCCTGTGAAATTTATATTTTGTACTGTAACCCTTCACAGATTAAGGGAGAGAAATATTGTTGATGCCTTTGTTCAAAATAAATGTTGAGAATGTCCTAAATATAGCCTGGATTCACTGGTTTCATCATAATATGTAGACTAACATTCTGTTATTTAATTTCTTCTGTTCCTTTTAATTTCAAGATTTCCATGCTGCAAGTGCAACAACTGAGCCAGTCCTCAATTTATTTTCAATAAAGAATGTATTTTGTTATTCAGCATCAATACATTTATCTGCTTTTTACTAAGGAATAATTAATTGAGGAATATACAATATAATAATACTATGACATATTTTTGACTCAGTGTTATGTTACTATAGCTTATATTCTTAAAGATCCTATTGAAACACTAAAATTCAGGTGAAAAACGCTGCTTATCAGTTAATGGCAAGTCGATCGATAAGGTCAATCAACTATAGATTAATGAATTAATCGATAATTTGCATCCCTAGTTAGCTGGTATGTGAGTTCATTGACAGTATTGTTAAAAATCACAAGCTGCAAAGTATAGCAGAATGAAACACTCATTTACAAACTAGTACTTAGTTTATATCTATAATGAGTCATAGAAGTTATTCATTCACTTTTACTTTTATGGCTTAAATCTCGTCGTATAGCCAAAAAATAAGCAACATTTTCCAGTAATTCCCAAAGAAATATTATACACAATAAATATTGACTCACAAAAAATATTGTTCCAGCTTTCAGATAAGTCAGTATTGTAATTATCACGGCAGGCCTGGCTGTTATAAAGTTGGTTTTACTTTGCCATTGATCCATGTGTATTAGACAAGTAGTTATAATATCGATCTTGCTTTGTGGACATAAAAGGCAAGATATTTTTTCACCGTTATGAAGAAAATGGAAAGCTTAAAATCTTTAAAAAACTGTTCTAAACTGAGTATTACCCCTTTCCAGGGCAAACCTCCAAGTGCAATCTCCGACTGCTTATTTTATCATCGTGAGGCATTAGCTCTGTCATCCCAGAGTGGCCAGTATATACATTGGCACCATTCCAAAACAGATACGCTGGTAGGGAGTTGCTCTAAGGGATCCAGTTCTGTACTATTTAGTTAGCTCTATTCCTGGCAGGTCTGGCCTTTTTACCACTCTCAAGCTTTGGCTGTCAAAAGATTGCCTTTACCTTACCTTTAGCACCTGGAGGTGGCTGGAGACTGTAGCTGTGCCGGGGCAGAGGAAAGCAAGGGCATTCGCTGTAAAGGTGTTTAAGAATGCAGCTCAGGTTTTCAATTGGTGTTAGGAGGGGCCAGCGTGACAGAGTGTCTGGGAGATGTGGCGGGAACGCTGACTCCAACGCGCGGATTGGAGGGTCGCTGGACGGAGCCGAAGAAGGATGTAGGTGATGGATGGCAGTTGTTAGGCGCGGTAATTGTGTTCAGGTAATTGACCCTGCACCCTCCCCCTTTTCTTTACCCTCCTCATGCTAAGCTAAACACTCCATCTCTCTTTCAGTGATGGGAGAAAACATCACAGCACACTGGACTGGTCCCCAACTCCTGGCACAGCCACTGTAGGATTTTGTTTAGGATTTGCAGGCTTTTATGTACGTCCCCAAGAAGAGAGTGAAAAAAACAGATTGGACTGGAAAGGGTCTACTTAGCCTAATGATAGCTTTTGCGTACATTGACTGGCTTACATTTAAGAACATGGTAAATCCACCTTAAAATCTATCCTGAGCGACTTTACATGCACCTGAAAGTGTTACGAGCCTATATGAGAAAACCATATTTCAATAGATGTGTGAAAATATAACATACACTTTACAGCTCATGACTGAAACACTGGGGAACAATACAGTGGAAGCAGAAACTATAGCATGAAACTGTAGCATGCAGTATTATAATCTAATCTAGTACCTTAACGTACAATTTAAGAGGGCCACACTAAAGTAATGTGACCAAAATTCAATGAAACACAATTAGACTTAGAATTGTTGGTCATAGAAGCTTTTTGTTGCTCCAAGATGTGTTGTATAAGCAGCTCTTGAGGTCAAAATAAGTCGGCTTTGTACTGTCTGTAATTAATTCAAGGGTTTTAATGTCTGGTAATGATAGGGTGACCATTCGTCCGGATTTTGTCCGGACAGTCCGGTTTTAGAGCTGTCTGTCCGGCCGTCTGTCACATGTCCTCCTTTTTTACATTTTGTCCTCCTTTCACCGTTGCATAAATCGTCATAAATCCCCACCCATTATTTACACTTGCTAGTAGCAAGTATTCTTATTATTTTTTAACATATCCTAGATGAGATCTATGGTTATGCGGTGGCACAGAGTGAGACTTCACACAGAAACATCAACGCGTGCGGCATGACAAGCTATTGGTTAAATACACGGAAGCAGCTCGAAGCGCAAAGCACGAGTACAGAGAGGAGACAAGAAGAGCGCTATAATGAGCGCTATAAGAACGCTATAATGTTTGGCGAGTATGTCTGGGTCTGGAAATACTATAAAGTTGATGACAACAACATTGCCATAGCAAACGGTGGGATATGCAAACTTGGGATTGCAAGGAGTGGAAAGGAAAGGGCGACATTTAACACAACAAACCGATACGGCACCTCAAAAACAAACACCCGACACAATACAGCGAGTTACAGGCAACCCAGCCAAAGACGAGTCAGCTCACGCTGCAGGAGAGTTTGAAAAGGAGACAAAAAAATGCCCCTTGACAGTGCGAAGGCTCAGGAGAACACAGCAGGAGCACAAATGATCGCAATGAGTGACTTACCATTCGCCTTTGTAGAGAACCCTGGATTTCTTATGCTTATGGAGCATGTTGGACCTCGTTAATAATAATAATAATAATAATAATAATAATAATAATAATAATAATAATAATAATAATAATAATAATAATAATAATAATAATAATACCTCCCCCAAATCAGGGAATGCATTATTAGCATGCTAGTTCTTGTTAGCATTACTGTGAAGGCCCCTCTGCTCTCTGAAATAATGTGTATAATTTCATTGGCTTGAATAAGAATGCTTAGAATTAGTGCTGTCAGGCGATTAAAAAAATTAATCTAATTAATTACAGGATTTGTAATTAATTAATCTAATTAATCGCATTTTTTAAATAATTTTTTTAGGTGGTTTATTGTGCTCTCCCACAGTGCAAAAAAGGTGTCAAACGTGTGATTTATAGTGGTACAGTGAAAAGACTGCAGACTTCCCCTTTAAGTCTAAGTTTTTCACTCACTCTCCATTGTAAACATGACAAGACCCCCATTCCACCTCCCACATTATGTAACATTCATTGGAAAGCTCATTTACACCATTCCACTTATACATGGCAAATATTTCTGGTGCCAAAAGGTGAGCACGTACAGCAGCTTTCATGCAACGTCAATAAATAATATTGTAATGACCTGGGTTAATGGTGTCTGTGCCTTTAAGGGGTTGGCTGTTGGGCGCATGCGTGGGACAGGTGTGGGTGTGTGAGAGGAAAAGAGGAGAGTTGCGCTGCTGCATGTGTTGGACTGTTAATGTTGAGTGAGTCCGAACTTCTGTTTAATAAAGTTCATTGGAGACTAAGAGAAGCCTGGAGTCATTACAATATACAAGGCTTCAAATATACAGAGAATACAAATAATTGCCCGTGAAAATTACTCATGGCTCACATGAGCCCCGGAACCCGTGAGGAGGATTTAAACTCCCGGTGTGGATGTGTCCGGACCATCGCACCACGGGAGGAGGGAGGAGGCGGCAGCGCGGGGTGAGTAAATGATGGGGTTTAGTGTGATTTAGCGTGATGGGCAAAACTGACTAAGTCAAAACTTAAGTGCAACTAAGTGTGCACCCTTAGTCGCAGCAGAACACGCTGGAGAGGTTATGGGAATTGAAAATGGTTCAGCCCAGAGCGCAGCAGATAGGGAAACGGGCTCGTGTGTCTTCACATGCTCTCCCCCATTAGAACTGCATTCGTCTCTGTGCCGACCAATGGTAGCACGGCATTTCTCATCGCGTCATCGCTGTCCAGGGACAAGAGGGACCTGCTCTGTCACGTTTTTATCAATAAACTCGCCGTTCAAAGGCCCCGCACGCCAAATTTAAAATGCGCGCGCATTGAATTGCCGCTCATAATTAATTGCGTTAATTTTTATAACGCGTTAATTAGCTGTGTAATTAATTAATCTAATTAACGCGTTAAACTGACAGCCCTACTTAGAATGCATTAATTTAAGTGAGCAATAAATCTGGACATCAGTACACTGTTTTGTTGAAATTAACTGTTTCTGTTTTTCATATTTTTAAGACAGCAAAAATAATCTACAGCGTCTTTAAGTTCTAAAAAGCTGAATTCCTTTATTTTTAGCTTATCGCCATTATAATCTCCCATCTAAAGTATGAAAATCATTGGTTCATGCATTATAACATAATGCAACTTGGAATCTTAAGTGCATCGAAACTTCACAATTGCTCGACACTTTATTGATAAGGCCAATCCTCCTGTGTGTGCATTAGTGTGTGTCCGTGAGCAGAGCTTACACCAAACTGCTGTGATGGCTTGATCTGAAGGAGGCGATGATGTAGTGTCCTCTTCATGCATCAGCAGATTATAGCAGCATTTATCAGAGCCCCACGCCCCTTCCTAATAATCAGCCTGGTATATCTCACTCCACCACATCTGATTTATGCCACGCTCTGCCCAACGGTGACAAGTTTTTAAACAGAGTTGGGGAGTATAAATAATGACTGTGACTGACTGCGTCTATGAGTCTATGGTTTGAAGCAGTGTGCTGTAGGCAGGGAGATTAAAGTCATCATGACCCAACCATTTCAAAACTTGACAGCAGCTCAGTGCAGCACAAAAGGAAGGCTAGAACTATATAAATACTGAAACAATGATTTTAGAACCATATTTCTCAAACTGTGGTGCGTATATCAATACATGGACTGCAGTGTTTATGCAAAGACTATGATGGCACAAAGATCCATATTTTAATCATTTTATTTAATTCAATATTTTGGTATATAATGTCACTTATTGCCTCTACTCAACAAAAAAGCACTGGTTATAGATTAAAAATGATTAATTCTATATGTTTATGACAACACTACAAACATAGTATAATTTGTTTTACCAATTTTCCTCAGTTAGTTAGACTATGGGGGCCACCATATCTCCTTTAATAATGGAAATACTGAACTGTTTCTGGTGGTATGTGGGGCCCTCATGTGTTTGTTTAATTTAAGAGTGTTTGTTTAATTTAAGACAAATATATGTATTATTTCTTGAAATATTCCACACCAGGACATAGCTAAGTCATTGCTGTTAAATGGTAATAAACATAAAAAAATATCTATTTCTATTTTCTATGGACCTCTATGATATATTTTGAAACCTCCCCTACCTTTTTTGGAACTGGATTAAAACCAACCGCCAAGTATTATTCATTGTAAATTTAGTTTCTCATCATAACTATCAAAGCTGGTTGTAGATGGCTCCAGTATTTTATATGCATATCATTCATGTGCTTCTTTACAGTCGTTTTAACTGTGCAGATCAATCTAAACCTTTTAGAACTCTGCAGTAAATTAGGTCAATGTCGCCGGGCCAGCACAGACTGTAAAAAACCTTTCTCCAACTCTCACGAGTTAAGAGCTATGATATTGTTCAGCCTAATTCAATTGTGGACAGAAGAGGATATGATCTGTCTGCCCTGACTTTCACTCATTCACTGTGGTGAGAAGTTGCTGTGAACGTCTTTTGGCACATTTCACTGTAAAACCTGTGTGAGGTGTTGCAATGTTTTTCAGTGTTGTGTTTTTGTTTGTGTTTTTTGACAAAAACTGTATAGAATGTGTCGTTTTATTTTTTAAAGTGAGTTTAGACAAATCTACCATTTGTAGCCCCTATAATGCCTAAACTTGACCCTTACTAAACACAAAATATACACTGTAGTTTGTGTAACAGACCGTCTGCACGTAACCCATGTAAAATATGTGCCCAAGCCACACTACATTACATATAAATCTGGTGTTAGACTAAACAATGCTAAAAAGTAAACAAAAGATCAGAGGCAAAACCCTCTAAGCTACTGGGACACTACTGATAAAATTTATCACACAGGTTCAGAATACTGAATGCTAAATGTAATCACAAGCTCTGTTGTAGTGCAGGACTAATGTTTCAATTGTATGTAAAAAAAAAAAAAAATAATATATATTCCTACTTTTATGCTGAAAGGTACTCGAAAAGCACTTTGTTGAAAAAATGTACATTCTATATAAATTATAATAATTGAATAGCTTTCCATGTTTCAGTTATAATTACTACATTTTATAATGACCTAATGAGAATACCCTTGAGATGAACTCAAGTGTGATTAACATCAAATTAGGCCAAGTCAGCATCATCGATGTTGGATAGATTTTGCACATGTCTCTTCCATTCTGCAAGGTCATTATGTCATAGGCCTCTGCTCAGCCTATCCTATAATGACCCACTGAGTTGGACCACTGCTCTATCCTCCATCATTTTCTCTGCACTCAGTAATTTCTCAATTTTAAATGAGGTTACATTAAAGATGCCACTACAGATTCCACAAGACAAAGTGAAATTCAATGAAACCAGGTTGGACACTGCAGCCTATTTAATAAGCTTTTTAGCCAACATTTCCAGAGCAGCTACAAATCCAATCTCTGCCCACACCTGAGTATATTAAAAAGAAATCACATCAAGGCTACATGGTGTGTAAGAGTCATTTGGAGGACCCACTGTATGTCTGATAGACAGTCCAGGAAGGCCATCACAGTGAACTCCCTTTTAAGTCAGTCGTGAATCCTTTAGCCAAAATGAGCTTCAACACCTAGGTGAAAGAAATCAACAAAAAAGTTGCATGTGAAAAGTATTGAACTGGCTCTATGCCAGGATGCTAAGGATAGTATGAGTTTTATGCTGTGAACCTTGAAAAATGTACATTGAGTTTATTGCTTTTTAACAATCGCATGTGTTGATAATAGTGATGAGAGAATGTGCATGTGAGCAAGAATCCTATTAACTACTCAAATCTAGTAGAGGTTCCAGGACTTTATCTCCATGTGGTGATGTTTGAAATTTAGATATTATGAAGAATGCTGAACTTAAATTGAAGCACTGACATGATCAAAACAAGCTGATAGACTTCAAAAATACAAGGAAGTTTCATGGTTTACAATGCTCAGAAGTATAAGAAAGGAAAGAAAGGATTTTGAGAGTTGGATGGAGTGGGCCATAAATATGCCATGTTACTGAATCATGTAATAATGAAACAAAACACAACCCCACATATGTTTTCACTGAGGAAACTACATAAAAAAACGGTATAAAGCTTTAAAAGTTAGGTTAGCATAACATTGAAGAGACTGAGCGTGTATGTCGCTACATTCTCCAAGATTGTTTATTTGTTATATGCAGAATCAACACAAGGTCAACAATGCAATGAAATGCTTAGGATCAGTGGAACCGTTGACTCGCTAAGATAGTCAAGACGTACTAATAACATGCAATAATAGTACATGGTAAAAAAGTGTTGCAAAAGTGCAGGGGAAGAAGTAAACAATATAATAAAAATATGTAATAAAATGTAATAAAAATACTAGGGATGCACGATATATCGACATCAACATCGGTATCGGCCGATATTGCCCAAATTTCAACATATCGGTATCGGCCTGATGTGTAAAAGTGGGCCGATATTAATGACAGATATTTGTCAGTACAGTAATCCCTCCAATTAACCTTTTCTCACTTTTCTCTCTCGTTTAAACAGATTAGATTTTCAACAAAATGTATTAATAGTGAAGCGTGTGGGGGGGGGGTTAAGTAATCGCGCGGACACCAGCACGCCAGGGCTGCGAGCACGAGACCCGAGGTTTGGACTGCGTGCGTCGCGTGCGTCGCTGCTAGCCTCAACCGTGACTCAAAAACACGACTGAGAGCAAATCAGGCAGAAAAAGAACAGTTAGGGATCGTTTACAGAGGGAACCATATGCAGGCTGCATTTCCACAAACTCACTCGCCTCTGTTCGGTTGTAAAAGCAGGGCTCTCAAGTTTTGAAGATTGGTAGGAGTGAGATTTCCGGGGAGCAGGGGGTGCGAGTGGCGGGGGGGGGGGGGGGCTCACTGGTACACCGGTGAAGCTGCTGCTAATAGCAGAGCTAGCACGAAACCAGGAAAAGAGCCAAATGCGGTGCTTTAATCCTGGTTTAGATATGGTCTAGTCCTGGTTTAGTCCAGGTCTAGACCTGGTCCAGTCCTGGTTTAGTCCAGGTCTGGTCCTGGTCCAGTCCTGGTTTAGACCTTGTTTAGACCTGGTCTAGACCTGGTTTAGTCCACGTTTAGTCCTGGTCTGGCAAAGGTCCTTTAGCCAATCAGAAAGCAGAACACAATGTTACACTATTAAAAAAAAAAAAAAGTTACACTATAAAAAAAAACTGAAAAAAAAAAAAAAAAAAATCAGTCAAAACACGTTTTGAAAATAAAAGAAGACATTCAAAAATTCATTTTGCATGATTTTCAGTCTGTATAAAATGTTATCTCAGAATTAAACATAAATAAATATCGGCTGATATCAGCAACATTAATATCGGATATCGGTATCGGCCAAAATTTCACATCGGTGCATCCCTAAAAAATACAAAGTACAATGTACAAAGGTACAGGTAGGATTAAATAAGGTGTAAGTAGAGTATTTCACAGATTGCACATAGGGTAATATGGTGTAGTGTATGGGTAAGTGTAGTGTAGTGTAGTGTATGGGTAAGTGTTGCATGTGGATTTCGTATTGCACTCTCTCAATGTCCCTTCCCTGGATGTTCACTGAGGGGGCAGTAGAGTGGCGTCTGCGGAAGTCCACCACCATCCCCTTGGTTTTCCATGCATTGATGATGAGGTGGTTCCGCTGACACCAGTCCTGACACCAGCTGGTCAGTGATTTCACCTGGTCTCTGTAGGCGCTCTCGTCGTTGTTAGAGATGAGGCCTAAGATGGTGGTGTCGTCGGCAGACTTGAAGATGATGTGCACATTAGTTGTTTTTATTTATTTTTGTTTTTTCCACCAACATTTAAAAACATACTAGACTTCCATTCACTTGTGCACAGTGGTATAACATCATCTTGTGCACTTAAAATTACTGTCACATGGCTCCTGAATGTTAGCCTTTGTTGTGAATGGCGTAACTCCACACTGTGGCAATTCACACTCCCTTACTGACTCTGCTCAAACATGAAGCCTGAATATTCCCTCCTCCAGTGTTTACAGGTACAGAGGTCAAAGGGCAGGCTGAATTGTTTACATTCAACTGCAGAACAAATCCCCTGCATCCTTTTAATTCTATAGGTGACTTTAAGACTAACTTTGTGCTCCCTTTTGCTTCCTGTTTAGTTTAACTCTACCGCCGATAACTTCCTCCAAGACTTTGTCCAGCCTTTTATACTTAGCAGGGGTGTCTCTTAAAAGAATTCACATAATGGGATATGTTTAAATGTGGACTTTGGGTGGAAGTTGGGTGAGCAAAAACAGAAGTGTTCTTTGAAAGAATTCTTCATATAGGTATTTGGTGCTTTCTGGTCAAAATGGAGATTTTACTTCTTTATAACTTGGATGGAAACTGGGGCTGAACAATTGGAGGAATATTATGGATGCGATTAGCTCTTTGTTGCAGTCCACCTTTTCAAACACACTGAGTAGCAATAATGTTTGAGAGAAGACTTAAAAATGAACCAATAAAAGAATCACATGAAATTTTGAACTTGTTTGAATAGGTCTGGGTTCCTGATTTTTATGGTCTTTAAAAATATGAAAAACAGAATGAGTAAAAAAAATGTTGCAGTGGTCCAAACTTATTCCTCACTTATTTAACAGATTCATAGCATTTATAGTGTTTATTATTACCACAGTGACTTCATTATCAACTTTCAGAGGCCAGTACAGAGCTTGGACATAACAATAACTAGCAAGCTAACAGTTATTTTCTCATTTGTGACCAGTAAAACACTGTAGAATAAAATGCAGACAGCACAAAACAGTCTCATTTTGACCGCAAGTGCTGCTTTTACCATATTTGTACTGGAGCCAAAGTCATTTTACTTTATTACATGAAAAAAATCACTAACAGTCCATGTAAAACTCATACACATTTAGTTCTCTTCACAGGTAAATCACCTTGCAATTTGCTAATTGAAGCTGCTCAAATTGTGATTTAGTTTCCGTTGTATTTAATTTGGCAGCCCTAACCTCTGGAAATGAGTCTACCATTGTCCATTCACAAGTATAATTTTTGTTTCTTTGTTATTATGGAGCTGTGAAGTTGACCCAAAGGAATACAAAACCAGCACATTGTACAAAATGTGTGTACCAATAGTGTATCATAGAGAAATCCCAGCCAACCATTCTGCCCCCTACTCTTATTGTTTGGGGTTCAGAGCTGTGATTGCCTGCTGTTGTCTGGCAGAGGCTCTGAGTGTGGCTTAGCTGGACTCATCTCAGCTTCTATTATCACTGTTACACACTGGTTGGCCACACTATACCTGCCGCAGTCAGCTGTGCCAGTAATGCACTCCAGCCAGATAACTGCCTCACCTGTGCATCTGCTGCAGCTCCACGCCACTGTTAAGGATCCCTGACAGAGAGTTGGAAAAGTTTGAGAGCATTACTCGTCAGCGGTGAGGTGGTGGTGAGGCCTGTTTGTTTGTGAGTTGTGTGAAAGTGCTATGCGTGTCATTGGCACAAAGCCTGCTAGACGGATCAATGATAAGCGGCTGCTGCAGCACTGGCTCCGCTTGACATGCCTCAATTTAATTTGCCCGCTCTGCCTGGGTGAGGTTAATGCTGTAATTTCTGACGCCACAGCACCTCACACCATCAAAGTCAGTAATGTCTCTTGTCCGCCTCTGAATTTATTAGAAACAAAGTAGTAAACTAGGACACGCTCTTCAAAATATACCCTTTAATAGTTAATATTTTAACTTGTTTTGTTTTTTCCCCGCTACCGCTCATCAACTGTACAGAAGTGGACTGATGGAGTGTGACATCACCCTTAGCATTTGTTTCAGCCAGATGATCTGCAACCAAGCTCCACATTTGGAAATCCAAGTGAGAAAAGAGCCAGTCAGGACTGAGGTTGCTGAATGTACCTTAGCAACGAGGCACAATAGCTGTCAATTTAACCTGTTGCTAACAGTTGCAAGAGCGATCTCAGGAAAGAAGGTGTCTTATTGATTTATTATTATTATTATTTATATATTTATATTTAATTTCTGGAAAAATAGTGAGAGAAAAACACCATTAGAGTGGGATAAAGCAGACATTTTAAGCATCGAATAACAAGGCTCACAACAGTAGTTACAGAGAGAGGTGTGCAGATTTTCCAGTAGAAGTCAATTGCAACCACATTCTGATGGAACCAGTTCACACCCATGCTTATTTATTATTTGGAACACAGCAGCTAGCAGTCAAGCTATGTCCATACACTCTGTTACCAACTGAGAAAGAGTTGGACACCAACTTAGAAATACATTTTCATGACACTGGGCCAGCACGGCAATGCTTATACTTGCAAGTGTTTTATCACACATCCAAAAAAGTCTTTCTACGAGCATTCAAATGTGATTCAAACTTATGTCAACCTCATTGTTACACAGATATGGTAGTATCTGCCTTTTATTGTAAGCAAAAATTGAAATATATAATTTAGTCCTACTTTAAATTTAAAAAAAAGCATAGCAGTATGAAAAGAGTACATTCAAACAGCCACTTAAAACTGCACTTTTTGATGGAGCAAAGGTCAATAATGGCCTCCTCTGATTTTTGTTTCTAGGTGTGCTCGGTCAAACAGGTTCTTAATAGCAGAGGGTGAATGCTGTGGAAACAACGATGAGCCCCTGTGTGCAGGTACAGCCAACACAATAGGATTACAGCCCAGATTGATCCTGGCTTTGAGCACCTCTGTTAGACTAGATTACCATAGCTGCAGCATTATTGTGTGGAAAATGAACCAAATTTATTTTCAATTCGCCAACCTCTTGAATTACATTTGGTCACAGCTGTTTGCAAAACACGAATGTAGTGATGCCAGTAAAGCAAAACATTACAGTCTCTATATTAACCAGTGTCTTGCTGATAATTTTACCACCAGTGTTACTGAATAAACTGTACATTAGCAAGCATGAAATCCATAGGCAGACAAGGATGTTGTTGGTGCAAAATATAAGGCAGAGACGTGGATTTAGTATGGCCTGCATGCACACACACAATGCAAGTGAGCTGCTGCCATTTATTAAGATTGCGGTGTGTAGTCACACCCAAAAGTGGCTCACTGGGTTAATTAAGGACAGACACCCCCACCTGCTCCTTAATTGACAACATACAACCATAGTGCACATTTTCAATTTCACAATTCACATACCAAATAGAAAACATCCAAATGTATCCATGCTTACTTTAGTAACAGGTTTAGTAAAAACACTGGCCACCATTTCATCTGTAGGACAATAATGAAGAGTTATTTTGCCATCAGCGATCACAGATCGAACAAAATGGTATCTGATATCAACGTGTTTACACACACAGGGTTTTTGGATAGGGCAATTGACCCTGATTGTCCTCAAAATTGTCACAGGTGTAAGTCCAAGTGTATTGTTCATTCCAGTAAGTTCACAAGAGTGTGAAGAATCCCTCAGTCATCCAGGTAGAATCCATGGTGAAAGGAGAAATTCAATTTTGAGGACAGTGAGGTACAAATCTTAGCCAGGGAAAAGAACTGGTTTGAGAGGGGGAGTTAAAAGAGGCTATTTTTGTCAAAAAAGAGAATTCTTCCTTGAACAGGAATGGAGGGGTCAGACATAATCTGTCTCCCATCTATAACTCTATTCTCAAACCTAAATCAAAATAAACAAAGAAAACAAAAGGACTCGCCAGGTCAGGTCCAGAGGTGTGAAAACACCCATTATGGTACTGAATGGGTATGCTAAACAAGACCCCAGACAGAAACTGAAAACAAAGAGGTGTGATAGTTTCATAGTAATTTCATTGTAGTTAGCCCCTCCCTGCAGCTAGATATAAGCAGTGTTCATCAGCTCTCTAGCCAGAACTGACGAAGTAGCTTGGATGAGCTGCGAAATGTCTTCGACCAAATAAACTTTGTCCAGCTGACAAATTGAATTTCTCCTTTTACCATAAGTTCACAAGATAGAAGCTCTCCTGAGCTGTAGCTGACAGAGCCGTGCTTCACATGTGGATAAAGCAACTGTGGGCTGTTTGAGATAAGAGGCCAAGTCTCCGACAAGCTAAAGCAGTAACCAGTAACACTACGCCTATCTGCATCACTAAAGGACACAAGTTTTAGGTTTGCATCATGCTTCTTGTAGCACAATTCCTGGTCCACAGTGCCTTTCAAATACATCAACACATTTAGCTGCCACCCAGCATTGTTCTTTAGGTTCAGACAAGTATTGAGATAATTTACTGACAATAAAACTTAGATCAGGACGAGTAGATGTCATTACATAGATTAAAGTGTCTTCCACTTCACAGTACTTTGTTTGACAACATCAATGGCCTGACCCACTGCATCATGGCAGGCCTGGACTGGCCATCTGGCATACCGGGCATTTTCCAGGTGGGCTGACAGTCCTCGGGGGCTGGGGCCGATGCTGTTTTTTTTTTTTTTTTAACTTAAAGCCCGGTCACCGGCCCACAGTTTAGAGGAGGCGTCCTATTGGTCCATTTTCAATATAGACAGTGGACTGAACCAATCAGGATATAGAAGCTTACGAGAGCGGTCCCACCCCTTTCTCTGCACTGATCCCCGCCAGTTTCATACTGTTGAGCGAATGAGAGGGCAAACGCGCAAGAAAGGATGTGCGGAGAATTTGCGAGTGAAAATATTAAAAAGCCTCACCCTGGAGGGGCTGCAGCCCAGGCTGAAGGTGGACAGGGAGGGGAGCAGCCAGAGACTGTGGACAGGGAACCTGAAGGAACCCGAGGGAGAGGAGGAGCAGCCAGAGACAGTTGACAGGACACCCGAGGGACAGAGTGACAATGACCAGGGAAGTGTATCACAGCAGGTAAGCAGGTTGTAATGTTAGGATAATACCGGGACTTTTAGGTGATGGACAGGCATGCCGCATGGATAGAAAATGGCGAATTTTCGCCGAAAGTTTTTTCGGCGAATTTCGCTGTTTTGAAGCCAAAATAGGTGACCTACATGAATGTAGATTCAATGAGAAAAACGCTTCGCTTCCGCAGGGCAAAATCCAAGTGCTAGGCGAATTTCGCCTGGGGGTGTGGTCGCAAAAACGGCATGAATAATAAATGAATGAATGAATATCCTGTGGTAGTAAGTGGTTGCGATGCAGTAGCCGGTCAGCTAGCTCTAAAGTTTGAGTGCTCAAAATATCTGCAGTGGGGTACTAGCCCGGACTATGTTGTATAAGCTCTAGTTATTATTTGCCTCTCCTAAGAACATAATTCATATTAACAAGAATCCATGTTCATGGTTACAACAAGGTCACCCTAAATCATTTAATCATTTATTGTTGCCCTCATGATATTAACCCACTTCAGCACACAGTAAATGGATTGGAAACGTAGTTAACTAGCTAGTGGGCAGCTAACTAAAAAAAATAAATGTTTAGATGGCTATCTACAGTGGTCTATTTGCTTGATTATACACTCAACAAAAATATAAACGCAACACTTTTGTTTTTGCTCCCATTTTTCCTGAGATGGATCCAAAATTCACTCCAGATACACAACACTACCATTTCTCTCAAACATTGTTCACAAATCTGTCCAAATGTGTGACAGCGAGCACCTCTGCCCCGCCGAGACAATCCACCCCACCTCACAGGTGCGCCACATCAAGATGCCGATCCGACATCATGACCAGTGCACAGGTGCGCCCCAGACTGCCCACAATAAAAGGCCACCCCGAAATGTGCATTTTTTTGCTTTATTGGGGGTCTCAGAACCACTCAGAACCAGTCAGTATCTGGTGTGACCACCATTTGCCTCATGCAGTGCAACACATCTTCTTCGCATAGAGAAGAGATCAGAGACCGAGTAGAGATCAGATTGTCAGTTGTGGCCTGTGGAATGTTGGTCCACTCCTCTTCAAAGGCTGTTATGGACGAAGAACACAGGTGCATTTTATTGATGGCATTTTGAATGCACAGAGATACCGTGATGAGATCCTGAGGCCCATTGTTGTGCCATACATCCATGAACATCACCTCATGTTTCAGCAAGATAATGCACGGCCCCATGTTGCAAGGATCTGTACACAATTCTTGGAAGCTGAGAATGTCCCAGTTCTTGCATGGCCAGCATACTCACCGGACATGTCACCCATTGAGCATGTTTGGGATGTGCTTGACCGGCGTATACGACAGCGTGTACCAGCTCCCACTAATATCCAGCAACTTCGCACAGCCATTGAAGAGGAGTGGACCAACATTCCACAGGCCACAAGTGACAATCTGATAAACTCTATGCGAAGAAGATGTGTTGCACTGCATGAGGCAAATGGTGGTCACACCAGATACTGACTGGTTCTGAGTCCCCAGACCCCCAATAAAGCAAAAAAAATGCACATTTCGGGGTGGCCTTTTATTGTGGGCAGTCTGGGGCGCACCTGTGCACTGGTCATGATGTCGGATCGGCATCTTGATGTGGCGCACCTGTGAGGTGGGGTGGATTGTCTCGGCGGGGCAGAGGTGCTCGCTGTCACACATTTGGACAGATTTGTGAACAATGTTTGAGAGAAATGGTAGTGTTGTGTATCTGGAGTGAATTTTGGATCTTTGGGTCCATCTCATGAAAAATGGGAGCAAAAACAAAAGTGTTGCGTTTATATTTTTGTTGAGTATATTTACAACGCGTCTAAACAACAAACCATCTTGAATGAATAGATAATACTCCCTACAACTGTATACAGCTGGTAGTGTACATCATATTTGATACTGTATTTTATATATAACTACTACTTTTCTATTTAAATCTGATTGTACATATATATTTATTATCATTATCTTATGTATATAATTGTGTCTCATCTGACACAGGTCTATTGTTCTTTGGTTGCTTTTCCATCTATTTTTCTTTTTGTTCTTTTACCCTCTGTTATATATCATATATTATATTTGATGAGTGAGCTACTGTACCCAAAACAATTTCCCTTGTGGATCAATAAAGTTTGTCTAAGTCAAAGTCTAAGTCTAAGAATACACTTTAGATTAACAAGAAACTTTTTAATCATGTAAATCAGGGGTGTCCAACCTTTTTTCATCAAGGGCCACATATCTAAACACAGACGAAGCAAAGGGCCAATTGAGGGCCAGAAACTGGTGCTCAGTACAGTGATTAATTGAAATATATGCATGTTTAACATGTTAAAATGAGCTATCAGTCCTTTATTCATTCAAAATACTCAAAACCACACAATACATTTTAAATATTGTCTTATCAAGGTAGATTTTCAAAAAACTTGCAGTCAAAAGTTCTGCTCAAGGTAATTTGGGCCAATTCACCTGGAAGCCTGGGGGCCAAGAAAAATTTGTCTGAGAGCCGCATTTGGCCCACGGGCCATAGTTTGGACATGCCTGATGTAAATGTTTCCACACTACTGAATCCACTTGGTCAGCCAGCCATATTGGTCAGCCTTTTTTGATAAACAACAAATTCCATACACATCATACACTGAATAGGCCAATTTAAGAAAGAAAGAAAGAAAGAAAGCTATGCCTTTATTAGTCCCACAGTGGGGAAATTCCAGTTCTGCATTTAACCCATCCTGTTATCAGGAGCAGTGAGCAGCACATTACTGCGCCCGGGGACCATCTCCATGATCTTCTTGCTTCGGCTTGGTCAGGACCAAAGCTGGAGGTACCTACGGTGCATGTTTTAAGCAACCTTAAGTGAGAGCATCATTACTTCCGGTCAGCCATCTTGCCTTGCCTTGTCTCGTGCTGCCTTAGTATGAGATTTATCTGATCATTATCAAAAAATAAAAATGTAACCTAAAGATACTAAATGTTTTGATGGTTTAGATAGTTCCACAGTTTTTCCAGGTAGTTCCCAATATTTTATTTTAGGTTTTTAGGTTTTCTATTTATCACTTAATAAACTGTAATAATCTGTCCCTCTTCCTGTCTAGTCAACCTTACTTTTCCCGTCCAGAGCCTGCTAGAATGCAAGAATTTTTAAATCACCACCCAAAGCAAGATGCTACAAACCCTGTAGTGAAGAAGGTGTTTCCCCTCAGCCAAGACGTAACAATAGTAAAATACATTACTTTGGGGAATACATACATAAATTAGTCTGTTGTGCTCTGCTAATTATGAGGGGCCGTTCTGAGCCAAAAATGCCAGGGACGTTTTTTTGTCCCAGTCCAGCCCTGCATCACGGACTACATCAACTTCTGCATGGAGAACACTGTACCAACCTGGAGGGTATGGCGTTTCTCTAACAATCACCCTTGGGTCATCCCTGAGCTTAAAGCCCTCCTGAACCAGAAGAAAAGGGCTTTCAACTCAGGGGACAGAGAGGAGCAGAAAAGGGTCCAGCGGGAGTTTCAGTGGAGGATCCAATGGGCCAAGAAGGACTACGGGAGGAAGATGAAGGCTGGCCCAGAACAATGCACAAGGCATGTGGAGAGGACTAAAGAACATCTCCGGATTTGGACAAAGTGCCAGAGGGACAGCTGATGGTGACCAGCGCTGGGCAGACAAATTAAACTGTTACTTTAACAGGTATGATTTCCCCCCCGCCCCTCTCCCCCCTCTACAAGTAGGAGTAGAGGACGCCATCATCTACTTGCTGCAGCGGGCGCTCACCCACCTGGAGACTGCCGGGAGTGCTGTGAGAGTCATGTTCTTTTACTTCTCCAGTGCCTTCAACACCATCAGGCTGGCGCTGCTGTGGGGGGAAGCTGGAGGACGCGAGAGTTGATGGACATCTCACTGCCTGGACCATCAACTACCTCACTGACCGTCCACAGTATGTGCGGCTGCGCGGCTGTGAGTCAGAGGTGGTAGTCTGCAGCACCGGGGGCCCCCAGGGAACTGTCCTCTCACCCTTCCTCTTCACCATCTACACCTCGGACTTCACTTACAACACGGACCAGGAAATGTCTTAGTTTCCCCAAGATCTTTAATTTTGAATTTGGCCCCCAACATTTCCTTCACATGACTGAGCATTTGACCATCACTCGTTGCAATAACAAGATTGTCAACCCAAATAAATTAACATGACCCTTTCATTTCCAGCAGTATTTTGAACAAAACCATTTTGAACAAGGAAATCATGTAACATCTTATTCCAATTTCGTCCTGATTGCCTCAGATCATACAATAACTTATTGAGCTTACATACTAGTTTTTCTCCTGTTTTTGACTTGACCTCAAACCCTTCAGGCTGCTCCATATAAATCTCAGTCTATAGGGGCATGGAGATATGCGGTTTTAACATCGATCTGATGTAGCTTTAAACTGTACTGAGCTGCAAGCTGCATCAGAACACAGACAGAAGTCATGTCAGCAGTAGGTGAAAAGGTTTCATGATAGTCAATTCCAGCTACTTGGCTATAGCCATTTGCTACATATCTGACCTTATAGATTGTTTCAACAGGATTTTCTTTAATGGCATAAACCCATCTGCCCCCCACTCCATGTTTACCCTCAGGCAGAGGCGGACTTACCATTAGGCAAACATAGGCATTCGCCTAGTGGCCCCACCAAACCTGCCCGTTGAGAGGGGCCCCAACTCTCACCCCTGACACGGTACACGCACAAAAAAATAGAAATCTTAATTCAAACACACACGCGCACCCTTATTTTGTGTGCGTGTGTGTGTTTGAAGAATGACGTTTGAGGGCCCCATGTCTATATTTCTCCTAGGGCCCCAAAATGGCTAGATCCGCCCCTGCCCTCAGGCAAAGTAGTCAATGTAAATGAGTCCATTTCCTCTCTCATAGCCTTGGCCCACTTCTCTGATTTAGAAGAGCTCAAAGCTTCTTTTGGAGTCTGGGGGACATCATATGCCACACGATATATTTATCAGTCAATATTTATCAGTGCCAGATCTACATCACATTTGACCTCATAGTTATAGTCCATATAATACTGAGGGGTTCTCCTCGCTTGCTATGAATAATGAGCATTCTGGCTGCTCTCACAGTCATTTTTTTTTAGGTTTGTATTACACATGTGTCATTGTGTGTGAGACCAAATAAAGGCTTAATCTTAATCTTAATCACCTCTACTTTTATTTCAGGTGGGTTTACTTTTGTTACATCCGGTTTTGATAGTGGGGTTTCCACTTTCTTTCAAGACTTCAAATGTTCATACATGTCTTTGTCTGTCTGACTGTCACATTCAATAGAACTTTTTGTAACAAACATCACCAGCCTATTTTGCTTACTTTTCCCCTTTCTGGGTAAAAAACAGGATATGCTGGTCTTTTTTTTTGTCATAGCCAACAAATATGCCTTTTTCACAGCGTGTGTCCAACTTTTCTTATCATATTTATATGCACAACACCCTGACGCAAAAGCTCTTATTTTGGACAGGTCAGGCTTCTTCCCATTTAGCACATAATATGGAGTTTGTCCAAGATGTCTGTTTCTGATAATAGCTGCAGTTTGTACTGCATATGTCCACAGCTTTTGGGGTAACTTGCTCACAGTTAGTTCGCAGGTCTTTCCTTCCTGTCAGACTATACAATAATCAATGCTAGTCATGTTCATCTATAGCAAACATGTGTCATCTCCATAGTAATAATAACAATGTGCAATATTATTTAAAGTCACTTTACCTGCTACTTATTTATTTAACCACCACTGCCCATCACTGCACTGTACACAATCATCTGAGTCACTTTATTGTAGTGATATTATATATTACTATACTGGAGTCACTTTAACTGCTGTTTGTTCACTGCTCAGAATCAAATACATTTATTGTGCAGCGTTCCTGTGTCTTTTAACCTTACAGTATTGTGTTTTTTTAGTTAATTGTACATACTTATTATTATTACTTATCTTAATTTTGATGCATGCTCATATTTTCCTACTGCTTCTGAAACTTGCGCTGTGACACTGCAATTTTACCACTGTGGGACAAATAAAGGATTATCTTATCTTAAATAAGGTCCTCCAAGCTCTTTCAGCTGTCCCATTCTGATGGGGGCAAATAAAGAGCTGAAGTTTCATGTCTAATAGCATTTTTACACAGCAATGCCTGAAACACATTAGATGTAAACTTGGTTCCATTGTCTGACCTTATACATTTGATTTTACCATAAGGTGCCACATCAGCAACGAACCTCTCTGTAGCACTAACTGTGTGACTCTTAGCTTTTAGAAAACTGAAGCTTTTAGAAAAGTGAACACAGCTCCAGAATGGTCATCTGTAAATGCTAGAGCAAATCTAAACCCATCTTTTCCCGCTGGCTCTATAGGTCCAGCCAGATTTGTGTGTACAAGGTCAAGTATATCTTTAGCTTTTTCAGCTGAATTTCTATTCTGTGCAAATTTAGCTTTAATGTACACTTCACATGTCAGATTGGACTGTCACTTTTTGTTTTAATTTCTATTCCTTCTGTAACGCTATCCAATTTTAACACATCATAATTACAGTGACCCAATATTATGTCATAACACACATTACATTTATCTGTCTCATTGGTATGGTACTCAAATAAAATAATAAGAATCAAATAATAAAAAAAAGTCTGTCTTGCATATGAATGTCAAAACTCGTACCGTTTTTGTGAAGTTTTGTGAGTCGGTTTTGTCCTTATTTGAAGATGACTGTTGCTCCTTGCGCTGTAGCCGCTTTAACAGAAAAGATATCCCTGTGAAAACAATGGGACGTAGAGTTCCTCCATCAGTATCATAATCTACATCTAACTACATCTATCTACAATGCGGCCTTTACTGTCTCTCAAGCGCACTTTTAAGATAAGATAAGATTATTGATCTCACACAGGAGAAATTTACTTGCCACAGTAGCTCCAGGACATTTGGACAAGAAAGAAAGTGCATGCAGGCAGGAATGGGATAAAGTAAGTAATAATAAAAATAGTAATAATAATAAGTAATAATAGTAATAATGGAAATAGTAGTAATAATAATAATAATAATAATAATAATAATAATAATAATAATAATAATAATACAAGCATCAACATGGAAAAGAGGATATTGCACGTCTTGCCTATATATTAGAATTATACAGTCTGATGGCGGTGGGGATGAAGGATCTGCGGTAGCGCTCCTTCTTGCATTGGGGGTGCCTTAGTCGGCTACTGAAGGAGCTGCTCAGCTCCTCTACAGTCCGGTGCAGAGGGTGAGAGGTGTCGTCCATGATGGACATGAATTTGGCCAGTACCCTCCTCTCAGCCACCTCCTCTACAGAGTCCAGAGGACAGCCCAGGACAGAGCTGGCCCTCCTGACCAGCTTATTAAGTCTTTTTCTGTCCCGTTCTGTGCTGCTCGGGGCCCAGCAGACAACAGCGTAGAGGAGAGCAGAGGCCACCACAGAGTCATAAAAAGTCTTGAGCAGAGGCCTGCACACTCCAAAGGACCTCAGTCTCCTCAGGAGGTGGAGGCGACTTTGGCCCTTCTTGTACAGGGCGTCGGTGTTGTGGGACCAGTCCAGTTTATTGTTGAGGTGATCACCCAGGTACTTGAAACTGTCCACAGTCTCTATGTCCCCGGATGTTCACCGGTGAGTGAGGTAGTGGTCTCCTCCTGAAGTCGATCACCAGCTCCTTTGTCTGACTGGTGTTATGGCACAGGTGGTTGCGCCCACACCAGTCCACAAAGTCACTGATGACCGTTTGGTACTCCAGCTCGTTCCCCTCAGACACACAGCCCACAATGGCCGAGTCATCAGAGAACTTCTGGAGATGGCAGTTGTCCGTGTTGTATGTGAAGTCCGAGGTGTAGATGGTGAAGAGGAAGGGTGAGAGGACAGTTCCCTGGGGGCCCCAGTGCTGCAGACTACCACCTCTGACTCACAGCCATGCAGCCACACATACTGTGGATGGTCAGTGAGGTAGTCGATGGTCCAGGCAGCGAGATGTCCATCCACTCCCGCGTCCTCCAGCTTCCCCCGCAGCAGCGCCGGCCTGATGGTGTTGAAGGCGCTGGAGAAGTCAAAGAACATGACTCTCACAGCACTCCCGGCAGTCTCTAGGTGGGTGAGCGCCCGCTGCAGCAAGTAGATGACGGCGTCCTCTACTCCTACGTTTGGCTTGTTGGCAAACTGCAGCGAGTCCAGGGTGGGGCTCACCACAGAGCAGAGGTGGCTGAGGATCACCCTCTCCATGGTCTTTATGAGGTCCTTTCATTACACTGTCCTCTCCCGAGCCAGAAGCACCAAACATCTTCGTGCTTTCATAGCTTCTCAGTTTTCTTTTGAACTCTGCCTGACCTGAGCTTCGTGTACAAACTTATTAGTCACGGCTTCCCCTTCCCCGCGTTATGGTCGCAGAGGATCTGTGGTGCCTTCCTGCGTCTCTCATTGCAAGGGACAAACTTTTATCGTCCAACAATTGAATTAGAATTGCTTTCGCCTCTTCATTCTTGCTGGCGTCTTCATCGGCACCCCCAGCGTCCGCAGCGGGGGCTTCACTCAATATGGTGCTTTTGAGGTCAAGCAGACACAAGTGTGCCAAAAACTTTGTTTCCCACAGTTCATAATTCTTCTTCATCTCCGTCAAAACATAAACTGTTCCATCGGCTACCAATACCTGTTGGCGCAGCCATCGCAGTAAGAGCCAATACAGCCGGAAAATAATGGAAGACAAAATATAATGCAGAGACGTGGATTTGGTTTGGCCTGCATGTACACACACAATGCAAGTGAGCTGCTGCCATTTATTAAGATTGCGGGGTGTAGCCACACCCACACCCGAAAGTGAGTCACTGTGTCAATTAAGGACAGACAAAATTATTTAACACAAGATATTTGATTAGTTCCTGTTGATGCTCGTAATACTCAGGGTGTATAAAGTGTCCTGTATGTATGTAGGAAGGCAGAATGCACATTTGTTGGTACAGTTATTGACAAGCTTTCTCTGACCAAGTCTCAGTCTATGGTAGTGTTAGCCATAGGATATTGTGAAAATTATACGACAGTAATATAAAAGAATGTAATTTACAGGAAACTCTGAGGGAAGCAGATAAAGCTATGAAGATATAAAGTTAAATAAAAAATGGCACTTAAAAATTCAATTGATTTGTGGGATTTTACATACTTTGATTCATTACCAATGTTAGACTTCATATTGTCTGATAGAGGTGCCACAGATGTCTCCGTATGCCTCCCATAAAAGCTTTCACATTTACTCTCCCATTCTTCTTTCTCTTAATACGAAGATGCATAGTTCACTTTGCAGCCTGACCATCCAGTCTGCGGTCATTTGTTATTATTATTTGCAGTGTGCTTGCCTGTGGTGGAGCAGAATTGGAAACGGAATAGCTCCAGTCCCAGTATTTTGGGTGTAGTTCTGCCTCAGTGCTCCAGGCTGATTGTGATGCAGCACAGTTTGTGTGTCTGCCTCCTCTCTCGCTGTCTCCCAGTGTCTGTCACTCTGTTCGGCCTCAAACATTTGGAGGGATAACGGAGGAGGGAGGGGGGAGATCTAAATGTTTATGAATGCATGGCACATGGCCACGTACACATATGGACATGCGTGCACTCTGGTTCACAAATGTCCAACCAACAGGAAAAACAAACACTCTTAGAATTTCAAATATAAAGGCATTTTATTTCAAACTAGCTGTTTCCAGTTATAGAAAATGGACAGTGAAGATCTTACACTTGTATTTTGACTAAGAGCTTAATGCAAGAAGGTCTAGTAGAAATGGTCAGACTTTTCTCACCCAAATACTTTCTCCATTTCTGATGGGGAAAAAAGAATCAAAACAACTCTCGAGTACTCATTTTGCTGGTCAAGAAGGATATCTACGAAGTAACAATATCTCAAATCCTTAGCCAAAATAAAAAAAACAAAACAAAACAAAAAAAACAGACAAAAATAATAATGTTTTTAATTTGCACTGAAAAAAACATGCCTTCTTACTGTGAGTGGGCTTGCATCTCTACAAAGCTGACTCTTATTTGGCCTGGAGGGGGTCTTCCACCTGTTTGTCCCCATGGAAATGGTGTTTCACTGACTATAATATTCCACAATATGGCATGAGGAAAACCACAAATGTCATCAGCTTTGTCCTCATTTCAAAGTCTTGTCTCGAGTCATGTTTACTTTGATCATTAGCTTTGGCTTTAGCTCCTTGGTCGTCACCTCATGTTTTTTGTATGTTCTCCAGACCTTTGTATGGTGTTAGCCAGACATATGGTGAAGATTAACCACACATTGATTTGTTTGTGGATGTGCATGTCCCGCAGTAGCCAACGCGTAGCAAAGAACAAAAAAAAAAAAAAAAAGCCAGTTGAGCATGTCCAGGATTACCATCATCTCTATGGCGACTGCCTCCTCCTTCCTCCTCTCTTTCTTTGTGTGGGTATAATCCATGTGCTGCCGGTACGCCCACTCATTCGTCTCCCATCCCTGCCACAAAATCTGAATTCTGAAATTGCAAACTGAGTCATAAATGAGATTGAGTGCCGTTCTCTGTATTGATTGCCACTTCAATGAGTACGCATGATTTGTAATATTAGCCCCCTCAAGCTCTTCTTCACTACAACTAAGGCAATGAGCTGGCCATGACCAGACCAGGCAAATTATGATGGGACAAGAATCCATTTCTACTAGGTAAGGCTTTTGTCCATGTGGCTGCAATACTGCGATTAATTTAAAGGAAATACTACTTAGAACAAGGTAAAGATGGGTACAAACCATGTTCCAAATAGGGAGTGAGCATTGGATGAACTGGTTCCTTCAAGCTTTGGTTACAATTGACTTCTATTGAAAAATCATTGCCTCTCTCTGTAACTCACGGTCAGGCTCATCATTCTGACCTTAAAATGTTAATTTCTTCTTCTTCTCTATACGATGCTGGGTTTTTTATTTCACTATTTTGTCCCTGAATTAAGATTTGAACATTACTAACACTCAAATCAGGCATCTTCTTTCCCTGAGGTCTCTCCCGCTAGCGTTGGCAACAGATTGATTGACGGTATTGTTGCTAAGTGCCCACACCCTGCCAAACCAGCATTGTGGGTGGGGGAAGGGTGTCACCTTCAACACCTTCAGCACCTTACTGGCTTTTTGGTTTTGTGCTTGGATTCCCAAATATGGTCTCTAGAACCTATAACTGCTGGTCTAGACTGGCTTCATTTGATTGCAACCAAACAATCGAGAGGGTTGGCATAAAATGTAGAATGCATGTCATAGGCTACAGTAAATTTATTTATTTTTTATTTTTTTAATTTGACAATAATAAAATATCTGAATTGGTCATAAACTATTTTAGGGAACCCAAGGTAATTTTGGTCCCCCCCCCCAAAAAAAATAAAAAATAAAAATAAAATAAAAAATCTGCTGAAATCCTACAAGACACTGACATGATCATAAAAAAAAAAAAAAAAATATATATATATATATATATATATATACATATATATATATATATATATATATATTACATGAAATAAACAAATGAACAGAGCTGCACTTTGAGTTACTAACAGATGTCTGACTATTCAAACAAAAAATCATCTTGTTTGTGTCAAAAAATTTGCATGGTTGCTGTTGTACCCTTGAGATTCCAGGCGGTTGCTGAGAAAGTATTCTTAGTTGAAATTCCCCAGCACACCAGGCATACTTAGCCACAATAAGATTCACAATCCCCCTGATTTCCTGTCTCTTTCTTTTTGGTTAGGCCTACGCTTCACTTATTACCATGTTTACAACTTGTTGGCATTCTGAGAGCTAGCGTTGGCTTTGGTAGCAGCGACATGGAAAATAAAAGGGGAGAATTCTGAAAACATGTCAGTAAGTAGCCTGTTATAAGAGGATCTGACATGCTTGAGTGATTCTGGCTCTTTAGTGTTCCAAAAGAGAATGAGGGTTTGAATTATCATTTAATCCCAGACCGGTCAGTGAGAGGCGGTAGCAGAGGAGAAACGAAAACCAAGGCTTCATTTAGGCAACAAAAGAATGTGAGATACAGTGACTGGGAGTGGACAGTGAGTTTTTCTGTGGAGGATGAGGAGGGTTGGGCTGGGAGAGGAAGAAGAAAGTGGTGTTTGGAAGAGAGAGGGGTGGCGGTGGTGGTGGTTGGGGCATAGCTTCAGTTTGAAGTCTGTAAACAGCAGCAGAGTCAATGGGGCAGAACAAGTGGAACAGTCCAGGACTAATTCTCCATATTCTATGTTTGGGAGTAAACAGATAAAAGTGCTTCAGCGGGACAAATTGGAATGTGTAGGCTGACGTAACTTAAAGTAGCTTCAAGAGTTGTATACAACAAAGGTGCAGAATGTAACTTTTTGGTTGGGGGTCCGTTACCTGCTTGTTTCTATGGATATGCCATTGCTCTGACTGGAACACAGTATGACATTAAACAGCTCTAACTTGCATTTATTAAATTACAGGTGGTTTTATAGCTCAAAAATACCTAGAAAAACAGGCATTCTGACTATGAGCGGGGTTGCCTCTCTACAGATCTGACCTGTAACATGGTCTGGTTTGTTCTCCGTGAAGATAGAAAGGTTTAATACCATAATGTGAAACATTTGAGACAAAGCAATAGAGAAAAGATCTGACGGACCTTCCACCAGAAAAGTTACACACTATACCAAGTGAATGTAACAATTGTTTATAATTTCACAGAACAAAATATGTGATAATACTTACTATAAATAAATGTGCTCTTGTTTTTCAGTAGCAGTATCTTGTGTTAAAATATTCCCCAGACACAGCTGTCATATTGCATGTGTCTTCAGTACAGAAAAATGGAATCACAGTTGTACATCTATAAAATCTGTCTCAGCAGCTGTATCTGTTTCATTTATAAAACAGCAACATGTCACAACAGTGCTCCTAACCAAAGTTAGACATAATACAGTGAAACGCGTCAGATAAGGTACGAGTAATGCTATTGGGTGAACACAGGCCTGTTTGTTTGGTTATGAGAGGCACACAGATAAGACGAGATAGAATGTTTTCATTTGTGCTCAATCTATCGCCGCCTATCTCATATATAAACATAAAACATTTTATAACCCTATGAGAACACTGGCCTATCTTCTATCCAATAAATACATGCATATCTCCGATGTCATTCCCCTCGAAAAGAGCATACTAAATGAAAAGGAAGGTTAGTGTCATCAAATTGAAGAATTTAGTCATATAAAACTGTACCTTATGACACATTAAAAAGGACAACTCAAAACTTAAAGTGATACTCCGGGATTTTTGACATAGGGTCCAATTTTCTAGTTAGCCAGCGTGTAGGATATGTGTAGAGAAAGTTATTTTGCGATTTCATGCAGTCTTTGTAAAATCTGAGTTGGCTGTTGCTAAGCTAGCGAAAGTGAACGTCCTGCAGCTAGCCAGCCACTAAAATAGACATACCCAGTACAAAACAAACACCCAAACAAATCAGTTATTATGCCAGGGTATCGATGTACATATCTGTGTTGATATAATAAGATTTTGAACGAAACGGACCTTGTTTCAAACGACTTAATTGACGCATATTGGGGGACTAGTTTCTAAGCAGCGGCGGAATTTTACTCTCCCATAGCAGTTTGTTGTCAATTGGAGTAGAGACCGCAGAACTTATGCATTGAGCCGTTCTGAGTAACAGAAACAGGAGGCCGTATCCGTTAGCGTGAGTATAATCGGGGCACTGATTTTGCAACTGGCCAAACGCTCCTACATTCAACATTTTTTTCTGGCACACCACTTACCGCATTGATA
Organism: Paratrypauchen microcephalus; assembly: GCA_036785185.1. NCBI lineage: Eukaryota > Metazoa > Chordata > Actinopteri > Gobiiformes > Gobiidae > Paratrypauchen > Paratrypauchen microcephalus. The sequence goes on along the minus strand of JAVJIX010000008.1, from coordinate 15,010,377 downwards.
ACTGGCCATTAGGTCCAGCAGGTCTAGGTCGTTTCTTCCAATTTATCTTTTCGACGCAGAAGAATGTCTCCAGTACGCCACGATTGAGATGGGGCAAGAAGTCCTGGTGCTCTGTTATGCAGACATCATTGGAAGTGCTATGGCCACCAGACACATCTAGACTTCGAAACGAAGTATCTAGCTCCAGCTCTTGCATTTGTGGGATAACTAAGTCCCACTCCCTGCAGCAAAAACATTCATCCTCGTTCTCCATAACTTCGCAATTTCGGCACTGACACCACCAATCCCCGGTTCTTCTGTCCCGGCTTTCTGCTGCAGCTTCGGCGGCGGCTGCATTTGCAGACGCGCTCTCTTGTTCTCTTGCTCTTTGTAAATCCATCTCTTTCAATTCTTCGTCCGTATACTCCGGCTCATACAAGTATGGTTCACTGGAAAAATGCAACTGCTCTTCCTCCTCATCAAAATAATCGGGCTCGCCAAACATTGCCATACTTTGAACAGGCTCCGTGTGCTCACTTTTACAGTTGCGAGGTTGCTAGTAAACAAACTATTAGAGCCGGTCGGATTGGGACATGCGGGTGATATCAATCCGCGGCTGTCAAGCTTTCAATGAGGAAGTACGAATTGCTGATGATGATCAAAGGAATACATGCTTGGTTTACTTCCTTAATCATTCTATCAACACAGATATGTACATCGATACCCTGGCATAATAACTGATTTGTTTGGGTGTTTGTTTTGTACTGGGTATGTCTATTTTAGTGGCTGGCTAGCTGCAGGACGTTCACTTTCGCTAGCTTAGCAACAGCCAACTCAGATTTTACAAAGACTGCATGAAATCGCAAAATAACTTTCTCTACACATATCCTACACGCTGGCTAACTAGAAAATTGGACCCTATGTCAAAAATCCCGGAGTATCACTTTAAGAGCAGATAATACTAATGGTAAAAATACTATTTAATTTTAATAGCAAGGCCAGTGGTGATGGTTAGTATTTTTATTTTGTATACCTGTGCCAGTGGTTTAGGGGCAACCATTTTTGCTCATATTGTTATTAATTATTCAATACTAACACTATATAGCAGGTGTCATTGCTAAAATAGTCTTGATCTGTATCAAAAGTAGTACAATAACACCTAATATGGGTGATGTTGCATCAGGCCCATACTATTATGACGGAAAAGAAAAAAAGAGACAATGAAAAATTAAGTACAATTTTAGGATTGTCAAAACACTAGTTTGTTTTAAAGAGTTTGTCCCTGAAAATGAGCCTTTCTACCATCACAAGTTGAAATGATATTGGAAAACATTTCGAATTAAAGATAACATGAATTATGGTTGAAGCATTTGCTTTCATAAGAAGATTCCCACCAAAATCAGCTAGTTGTGTTTACTTAAATAATGACTTTATTATAGTTATTTCGATTTAAATTTTCACTTTCTTGCCAGCACTGCTTCTAGTTTTCAGTAAAGCAAATAATGTAACATCTGCTTTAAATTTGTTGGCAATGGTTTATAAAAAATAATATTGTAATTTTAAGGTCATAACACTGTATATCCTCTGCTCTATGTCATGTGTGTTTCTATGTTCAGCCATAGCCTGTGTGATTAATATTCGACTTATGAAGTCCGTTTACGTAGATTGATCAGATATGGAAACCCTATCCCCTTTTTGCAATAATTACTGATGTGATGTATAGATAAGTCCTGGATTCCCTGTATGTAGTAATGTAATATTAATAATAGACCTATGCACTTAATCTTAATGTAAGCATATCACTGGCCTGCACAGCTCACTCTCTCTTGGTAATTTTTATGCCTGCGGTAGAATGATTTCTTCTCTTCAAGTTTAGATTTTCATTCCCCTACCCATAGTGTTTTACCATTATTGCACGCCGTGAGACTCCCATCGAGCAGTTCACTACCTGTGGACATGCTTGGGAATTGCTGCAAAATGCTTGTCTAAATGCAAATGGAACCACGTAATTGCTGGAGTTGAGTTGAATTTCTATCATTGGTTATACTTTTTGGCCAATTTCGGACTTATTCAGTTAATTTCACTATGCACAGGCATGCAAGGAGTGCTTCAGTTTTTAGGTATTTTAACATAGTTTTAGCTAGCTTAGGCATGTGTCCCCATCAAAATAAGATAAGAGATAAGATAAGATAAGATAAGACTTTATTGATCTCACACAGGAGAAATTTACTTGTCACAGTAGCTCCAGGTAGGGACAGTTTGAACAAGAAGACAAGTGCATGCAGGCAAGAATGGCATAAAGAGAGGTAATAATAATAATAAAAAAATAAGTAATAAATCGAATAACAATAATAGCAGTAATAATAATAATAAAAACAGTGACAGGGAGAGTATTGAAAAATTGGAAAAACGATATTGCATGATAGGAGTATTGAAAAAAACAACAATATTGCACATTGGGAAAACGATATTGCACGGTAGGACTATACAGTGGAGTTATACAGTCTGATGGCTGTGGGGATGAACGATCTGCGGTAGCGCTCCTTCTTGCACTGGGGGTGCCTTAGTCGGCTGCTGAAGGAGCTGCTCAGCTCCTCTACAGTCCGGTGCAGAGGGTGAGAGGTGTCGTCCATGATGGACGTGAATTTGGCCAGTACCCTCCTCTCATCCACCTCCTCTACAGAGTCCAGAGGACAGCCCAGGACAGAGCTGGCCCTCCTGACCACCTTGTTGAGTCTTTTTCTGTCCCGTTCTGTGCTGCTCGGGGCCCAGCAGACGACAGCGTAGAGGAGAGCAGAGGCCACCACAGAGTCATAAAAAGTCTTGAGCAGAGGCCTGCACACTCCAAAGGACCTCAGTCTCCTCAGGAGGTGGAGGCGACTTTGGCCCTTCTTGTACAGGGCGTCGGTGTTGTGGGACCAGTCCAGTTTATTGTTGAGGTGAACACCCAGGTACTTGAAACTGTCCCAAGTCTCTATGTCCTGCCCCTGGATGTTCACCGGTGAGTGAGGTAGTGGTCTCCTCCTGAAGTCGATCACCAGCTCCTTTGTCTTACTGGTGTTAAGGCTCAGGTGGTTGCGCCCACACCAGTCCACAAAGTCACTGATGACCGAGCGGTACTCCAGCTTGTTCCCCTCAGACACACAGCCCACAATGGCCGAGTCGTCAGAGAACCTCTGGAGATGGCAGCTGTCCGTCTTATATGTGAAGTCCGAGGTGTAGATGGTGAAGAGGAAGGGTGAGAGGACAGTTCCTTGGGGGCCCCAGTGCTGCAGACTACCACCTCTGACTCACAGCCGCGCAGCCACACGTACTGTGGACCGTCAGTGAGGTAGTCGATGGTCCAGGCAGCGAGATGTCCATCAACTCCCGCATCCTCCAGCTTCCCCCGCAGCAGTGCCGGCCTGATGGTGTTGAAGGCGCTGGAGAAGTCAAAGAACATGACTCTCACAGCACTCCCGGCGGTCTCTAGATGGGTGAGCGCCCGCTGCAGCAAGTAGATGACGGAAAATGCATACAGAGCATGCGTCTATTGCTGTATTTATGCATTTACCATCAACACAACGTGTTCCTGGGGCAATTATATATTGTTTGAAAGAGCCCCGGTCCAGAAAGGCTGTTCCCCATTGAGAAACACAGAGCCAGTGCCACATGCATACAGTACGTCCAGCTGGTGCTGCCGGTGTGGCCGTCCTTGCATTGTGGTAAACGCTGACACGTTCAGCGGACCCAGGCCCTTACAGGGGTGTTCAGAACACAAACTATGCAGTTTCTGTCCCGCCCCATCCAAAATTCTACATTCATGGTGCCTCTGGTGCGTATTTGTGTCATGGGGCTCCGGAGCTGTTTTATTGTACCCATATTTATTTTTTCCCAACACCCGCTTTGCTGCCTGGTAATGAGGTAAAGATTGCAGACCTTACCCATGCTGGGAGTGATTTTAAATGGCACAACGGTTACAGATTGGTTGTCATCACGATATATGTACTTGTACTGTCCCATTCCAGCCTCCAGCAGCAAAGTACAGCCCAACCTGGACACGCCTCCTCATTAACGCTAGAGGTAAGATCGGGGGCAAGGTAGGGCCCATGATGTTAGTCAGATTTATTGTTTGTGTATACACAAACCAATCTATATTTTTCTACATTTCGTAAAGAAACTTTTCTTTTGTAATTTTAGAAGATCTTTCCTTTATTTGGCTGGACCCACATTTCCATCTGTTTTCAGTTACACAATCTTTTGGCTAGGGCTGTTAGGATGTGATGAATCCAAAACAAGCTCTATCAAAACATGTGACACTAACTATATAAAATTATAGTCAATGTAATTTTTGAAAAACCTGACAAACATGCACATATATTTAGACCTAGAGTTATTTCCTAATACCTTTTATTAATATCTGTTTTAGTATTATGAAATCTGTCAACTAAAAAAACAATCTGCAGGAGGTACTTTGTTTTAATTCAATTCCCAAGTTAAGACAAATGTAATCCAAAAATGTCTTCCTATCTTTTATCATCAATTAGAAAGAGCATCAAACAACACTGACTTACCTCACTGACTGTACACACCAAGATCACACTGGCCCTCCTTGTACCATGCTTCACGCACGCTGATAAGAAATCCCTCATGCACTGGCACCCAAAAACTGATTCAAGAGACCCAAAGCAGAACTGTCTACCGAGGACTAGCTGTGGAAAGCTGCTCCGCATGAGCTGCTGAGCTGTCTCATTGATCTGGCTCTCCTCTGAGTCCAGCTTGCGCATTCACTCTTGTTTTCTACGCCTTGGTGAGTTCACTTTGGAAAACATTGCCCGTGGGAGAGGTGGAGGAGACTCTTAAAACCCTTCCTCGCACAGCCTTGCCGAAAAATAAAGTTTGCTTATAGCCTACCTCCGGTCTGAAACCATGATGTCATCTCTTAAAATGGAAATTGCATGCGCTGTTGGGTGCAGCTTTACGTACACGCTGTCATGCACAATGCAGATATGAGGCAAATTGGAACTTGCACATGCATTAATATGGAATGCATGTCAACTTTACACGCCATGCTCCCATGTTTAGTTTTCACAGCCATGTCAGGAGAGCAAAATGGAGGTCTGAATTCCAGCTCTCCCACTTATAATTTGATATCCCGGGTCCTGTACCTTACATTTCACTTGTGCTTTTGTCTCTGTTCTCCCTCTGTGGGCTAAAAACAATAAGTATGCGCAGAGCTGCCTTTTGTAGCTCTTTGGCCTTGTGCCGTGGCCGCTCCTCAGTGGGTGGATTTCTCCTGTCTGCACTAAAGCAGTTTATTCTAAAGGCTCATAATGTTCACGGGTTGTGTGAGGACTTGTACAAAGAAAAAAACTCTACACCTTCTGCTCTGTAGGTGTTGTCCTGAGAATGTGATATTGTGATCTGCTGCTAAAAGTTAGAAGGTCTGTTCACTTCAACACATACTAATCTCTCACTGCTAAACCATTTTATATGAAGAGCTGTTTTTGAGTTTTGACAACAATAAAGATGTTGTTCAGATGACTGATTCTGTAAAAAAAAGGCCATTTCCTGAAATAAATAGAATAGCATTATTAACGTAAAGGTGCCTTTTTTCTGGTGGAGGGTTTTTCAAGTGCTTTTCTCTATGGAGATGTAATTGCATTGTCTGGAATGTTACACAGTATGGTATTAAACGTTACAGGCCATATCTATGGAGAGGCAACCCCACTCACAGTTAGAATGATCAGATCAGATTCAGATCAGATTCAGTTTTATTGTCAATTCTGCCATATGTACACGACATACAGTGAATCGATATTACCAAGCAGAAGAAGTTGTAACAGTCAGGGAGGAGTCACCAACAGAGGAGAAAAAAAATGCAAGTACAACCAATAACAATATTCACAACATATTACGACGAAAACAATGGGACAGGTAAACATGAGGCATCTTTTTGTTTGGTAAACAAAATGGGAAGGAAGGGAGGGGGCAAGCACAAGAGTATAAAATAAAGAATAATTATGAAACTGATGAAAACTGAGGCGGACATTCTACATAGACAGAGCAGTGTGTTTACAGTATACATGCCAGAGTGTCCCAGCCGAATTTGGTAACATGTCCTTTTGTTTATGGCGAGCTGTGATAAACACAGTTGTGTCCTTGGGAATGTTGAGTGCAGGGGAGCAGAGTTAAAACAAAGAGTCCTGTTGTTTCAGAGATTTCTGGGAGACTGATTAATTAAGCCAAAGGGGATAATTCAACATAATCAATACATTTTTAGAACCCTGGCGAATGGATAATTAGCCAGAACCCTGGTTCTGCCAGGCCCCCAAATTCATGTCACCTTGCAGAGTCGCTAGAGCTCTAGACAGTTCCTCCTGATGTGTAGCAATGGCCGCAAACCGTGCTGCGCTGTTTCTACACAGTTCTGTGAGCATGCTCGTGATGGTGTCCAGGTGTCGGGAGGTATCTTCTGGCTGGAGATGTTCCTCCACCTGTATCACCTTCTGATGTAATCCCTTAACTAGGTCAACAAAAGCTCCAATGGGGTGCAATATTACTGCATACAGCTTGGGGGACTCTTTACTCGCTGCCATCTTTCCAATTTTCAGATAGATCAGGAACATCCCCAAGCCAATCATCAGATGTCCTGCCATCAAAAATCCATATAGGTAGATATCTTCAATGTGCTCTAGGAACAGAGGTGCCAGACACACAATATTTCACTGGTCCCAAGCACACCTCGTGTATCCAGCAGCAAAAGTTTCATCCGGACAATTCAGCTCTCCCGGACCAACATTCCTCCGTGAAAGAAGAGTGACAATTGCATTGAGGGGCCAGCTTATCAATTCCGTAATAATTTAGGATTTGAAAAATCTATTCCAACAGGAGAAAAAAGTCAAGACGAGAGAAAAACACCAGACACAGAGTAGCTGATAATGGAGGAAAGGAAAACACGTCCGCTCACAGTGAGGAGGATGAGAATGCCTGTTTTTCTAGGTATTTTGTGCAATAAAACTACTGCAATTGAATAAATGCAAGGTAGAGCTGTTTCATGTCAAACTGTGGACCATTCCAAGCAGAGCAATGACATCCACTGAAATAAGCCAGTGACGGACCAACCCGAAAAGTTACACAGTGCCCCTTTAACTTAAACTATTCCTTTTTTTGTAAGCAAGTTAAGTCAGTAAAATGACCTTGCAGTTTCCTCTGTTACTGACATTTCCCCAGTTAACAATGTAATTATTAACAAAGAGATGAGATACATCTAACTCGACTTATCTGTGCTATCAGATATGGAATCAGACACTTCTGCATCTGCTGGTCATCTTAGGGTTAATTATTTCTTTTTTCATCCAATAATCTACTTGGTTTTTACTTACCAACTTGGCATTTAAAACTGAAAACTGTCATTCTATCCCATATATGTATAGATAAGGGATGAGAGCTTTGGGATGCTATCAGTACCAGCAGCTGCCATATATTGGAATTTTTCCAATGTATAGTCCCCATTGATGGAAGCAGTAAACATAATGACATAACAGTAGCCCAGACAGGCATTAAACATTTATTGGGAACACCTAATCCTTTTTATAATAGCACCAGTCTGTCCACCTCGTCTCATGACATTACCAAACCCTTTACCATTACTGTCCCTGCAATGTCTTCAAAACTCCATGGTCCATTTGGGAACTGTTACCATCTTAGACCTTTTACAGTTCTTTGGGGTAGGGTTTTGCATGCTGGTTCTTGCTTTTAAAAATACCATATTAAACATACAGCACCTACATACGTGAATTCCTCTTCTTTATGGGAGTTTCTTGCAGAGGACAATGGCTTCAGCTGCTGTGTTGAGAGGGAAGCTGCATTTACCATTACATGTGCAAACCTTGAATCGTTTAACAGTTACGGGCTAAACATGACTAGCCAATGTTATGAAGGAAGTGAACTCTTTTTACCAGCATCCTGATATGCTGAAATATCCAGTCCGGTTAAATTTTTATAAGCTTTTAAACTAATTGACCATAACAGCATGGCAGGGGTCGCTGCTTCCAAATGAATGGCTTTAAAGGTGTGGACTTTTATGGCTATGGTAACCAGCTTTTGAGAGAATAAAAAAAGTGATTCACAATTAAATTTTCGTTAAGTACGTACACAAAATTATCCTGTCATAATAATACATTTTGAAGTGCGATATGTTGTTGGAGTAAAAATAGATGATGAATGATAATACTGAAACTAATTTATGCCATTTCAATTTAACCTAACAGCAGATTTAATCCTTCTATGACTCTGAGTCCTAGAAGTTATTTATTCAGCCTTTTAGGGCTTAAATCGTATCTCATAACCAAAAATAAAAAAAACCACAAAGATTTCCCAGTAGTCCCCGCAATAAATATTGACCCCCCCAAAAAATAAGGTAATATAGTAATTATTATGGCAGGCCTACGTAAAACCAGTGCTCAAATGTCCAAATAATGGAATAATGGACACGTGATATGTGAAAAAATAGAGCAGAGAGATGTAACGCTTGTTACTTGGCATCTAGAATACACATTTCTCTAGTGAGTTTGGTCACTGTCAGAGAGTTCAAATAGGTGTAATTGACAGGTGGATTAGCCAATCATGTACAAGTCAAATGAAAGTTTAAAATATATCAAAGGGAACTGAATCTGAAAAAAAAAAAAAAGATTTTGTTCTAAATGATGATGACCAATGAGCTCCTTTGTTTCACATGCATCACTGAAAAAAGAAATCTGATTGGACAGTTATGTTTGGAGTTGGGCTTGACAGAATGGTGACCAGACTGACATCTGAAACCAGAGCAAAATCAATAATTCCTTACCAATTTAATCCTGGCTAAATCTTTGCCACAATACCTAATAGCCATTCCAAAAGGACAGCCTTGTACATTGTAGGTTGCCATTGGGAAATGCATAATAAGCCACTGGAGTTTGTCTGTATTGCCACATGAGAGGAACCCTGGTCTTCCTTTTAAAGATTATATTCCTGTGATCGATCAGTGGTATCACTGGGGATGTGCTTTGGATGAGTATGAGGTGAACTATGGGCAGTCAAACCGTATGATAGGTTGCAGAGAGCAACCTGGATTCAATCTCGGACAAATAAATCATGGCTTAATATCTGTCCAATATAATTCCTCCTTTCCATCTGTGACTGAAATATTGGCTCGGGACCATGGCTGTGAACTGGAGCCCACATTTAAAAGGTGAAGTGAATAATATGGAAAGGCTGTATGGAGAAGATGGAGGAGTTGCAGAAGCTTGGAATAAGTCTTATAAATTAGTATCAGACAATGGATTGTTCCACAAATGACATATTCAAATGCAGTCAGATGTTTGTCATTCATTTTATTGATATGATAAAGTGTGCAATAAGAATACTGGCCAAGGATCCAGGCTGGTTATTTATATTTTCAAATGCACTGACATGTAATCCGCCTGTTTATTACGCTCTTCTGAGCTCCAAGAGGTAAGATCAGGGCCCCTAGTGCAAATCATCAGATAGTACTGGAAAAGTGTGTAGTCTTGACTAGTCAGACAAGTTAGTCATGGTTTATTTTTTGTTCTATTTTTCTGTTAATTCTTGGATTGCATTGTTGTTCTCCACAGGTTACAGTCTCATTTGACACCAATGTTAGTTTAGGTTGTCAGTTACCAATCTATATCTATTGCTTACCAGACCAGCCAGAACCACACGTTCTGACAAAACTTTACAAAGATGCGTAGATCTAGAGATGTATCCTATCACCCCGATTTCAGAGACTGTGATTAACAGGCAGATTAACCAATCAGAGAGATGCATGCTCCATTTGGAAACAAAAATGGAGGGGGGGGGGGGGAATATAAATGACTGAGAAACAGCATGGATTTTCTCAGAATCAACGGCCTAAGCACCAAACTATTACTTATCTCATGTTGGCTAAAAGAAGTGATTTATTTTGTTCTGAATTTCTTCCACATTTGAGAGACACGTGATACAAATTAGCAGTTGTGGTTGGATCAAACAAAGGTTTTTCAAGCTCTATGGTGCAATTTCAGACCCTTCTGGATTCGATCAGAATGTAGAAGGGTATTTTGGTTAATTTAGCTGCATCTGCCCCCTTTACGTCAACCTCTCCGCGAGCTCAAGCTGGAGGAAGAGGTTTGAGATTGGGTTACTTTGATTAAAAGATTGAAAAGGCTACTCAAGCCATGACAACTGTAACCTAAGATATCCCCTAGTCTCCAGGTAAATTAGTAGGATTAAAAAGACAGGTGTTCACGCTTTTTCTATGGGCCTGTGTCCCACCTGAGATTTCTAACAAGTGTGTAAAATCGCAACATTAAAAGCCAAACAACAGGAACCACTTCGGTGTATTGTATATCTTTGCTATCTGCGGGATTTGTATTCTAGCAACAAGCCATGTCATATTTCATTACATACAACTTGTTAAATCAGTTAATGCAAGCTTGATTCCAAACATCATTCACTGGCATTTTGCTGAGTTCAAATTGTCTGACAAATCTGGAAGGCTAATACTTTTGAGTGGAGAGGATTAAGGCAGCATCCTTCAATATTGTGTTCACAAGCCTGGAGATTAGTGGCTGATAAACAAACACTCAATTAATGATGCTACGGGACACAGGTTCAAATACGTTTTCTGCCAACACAAGAAACAGGGTTGATGTGATTACTGACACAAAGGGCTATTTCCATTGGAGCAGTAAATGGGGTCAGACCAGTTTATAAAGGCTGCTTCAATGGTGGGTCTTTCATGGGCTTATAGCATTTGTATTTGAAGCTGTGATGTTTTTGTCATTGGACCACATTTCCAATGCCACTGGGGCAATCTGTCAGGAACAACAATATGATAAGTGCACCTCAATTGACGTAAAGACTTACTTTATAATGAACAAAACTTAAAGCCCCAGTGTGTAGGATTAGGTGGATGGTGCTATTGCACTTTCTGTTTTAGCTACGGCAGACCTCGAGGGTCACCCGGGCGCGCGCACGAGCCGCGCTCCGCTACTGTATAAATAAAACACGTTTTTTTTTCTCATGAAAACACACATTCCTGATCATGTACCATGACACTCTACACATCAAATGAAACCTTACAGTCTCCTCTTTTTGACTATGCAATTCATTTCCCTGCACAACAAACACTCCCCGAGCACATGGGGCTTTTATACGGAAAAGCACAAAACAAGGTTATCTTACCTTAGAATGCTTTGCACAGGTCAAACTCTGTATTTCACCATAAACTTGCTCTCAATTTGTCCGTAAGGATCCAGCAAATAAAATCCAGTAAAACAATTTAGTCCAAAACACGTGTTAGATCCATTACGACGTCTGATCCTGCAGCATGCTTGTGTTGTTTACTCAAAACCACGAGCCTTGCCGAAGGCGGAGCCCAAATGTCCTTCTGCGGCTCTCGTATTCAAAATGGCTGCCTCTGCATGGGGAAGATCCCCCTTTTATGTGACTATATCTAAGTCCAAAATAATACTTTGATTTCATGATGGAAGTGAAAAGGCTTGGAAAACAATGTATTTTTGAATGGGTATCTTCAATTTCAGTAATTAACGGGTAAAAATCTTACACACTGTCCCTTTAAATATGGGGTAAGGATTTAGGGCCCATATTATGCAATTTTCTGATCTATGTTATAATGTTGTTTCCTCATGAACATACTTGGAGTTGTGTTTTGTTTCATTCACACATGTTTAACACACAAATCCTCCGTTCTCCGTGATGTCATGTGGTAATACAGGAAGTGCTCCACTGTGTTCTTAAACTCCATACAAAATCACTAGAATCATTTGGATCATTTCAGCCCTGGGATTGCCCATCTCTACTGAACTAATGGTAAAAGGGGCTGTTAACTTTAAAACTACCACTACATGACATCACAAGGTGGAACAGAGCATTCTGAGCTTTGGAGATACAAACAGAATAATAATTAAGAACTACTAAAACCTCTGTGAATAAAACAAAACACAACTCCAGGTATGTTTGTGAGGAGGTAACAACATTATAACATGACCTAAAACTCACAAGAATCCATTTTGTGTAATATGGGTCATTTTAGGCCTGAATCATTCTTCATTATTTCATGAAGTTGTTCACTATGAAGGTAAATGTAAACTTCTACCCCATATCCAACCAAGATTATGGTTAGAAGTTCCCATAGTTTTTAAATATACTATATAAACAAATAGGTGTGGTAATCTCAGAGTAATTTCATTGTAGTTCGCTCCTCCCTTCAGGCAGATATAGGCAGTGTCCACCAGCGTCTGACCAGAACTGAAGAAGCAGCTTGGATGAGCTGTGAAACGTATTTGAACGTATTTGATTTGTTATTTATGGCATTTTGGGGACTTGTCACCATTTAAAAGATCTCATATTTTGTTTTAAATTGCCAATTGCTGTCCTCATTTTTCATCATTCTGAAACCCATGGATAGGAAAAGTCAGCAAATGGAAACCCTGACCCAACCCTTACCTGCTATACTGAGAATGATTCTTAAATTCTGTTCATTGTGGCACAGTGTTTGCCTGTTTGATTTATTCAGAGTAAAAGTCCCACCTCATTTACCTCGCTACTTTGAGCCTGCCTTGAGTAACAACAGATGTTTGATGATTTAAGTTCCACCTTTTTGCTACTTCTTCACTAAGACTTCTGTGCCATTCTTCATCTTCACCTGAAACTAAACACCTGAACAAAGGCAGTGGAAAAGGACCATGACCAAACTGTAAAAAGCTCACTTGGTCAAGCTGCACACAAGAACAATTGCCCCGAGCTCCCTGCTTTACTATGTTTGGCCTCCATCCCTCTTTTCATTCCAATTTTTCAGGATCCATTCCCAGACTATATGTTTTGTTCGAGCCATTTATTCCGCTGCAGAAATATGTGGATCTCTTTGAACCTTGGCAAGGAGATGACAAAAGCCTGCACCAAAAGACTGGACAGTATGGATTTGTAATGGGCAAGCAGCCCCCCCAAAAGTGTTGGCTATCATTAATGGCTTCTTTGCATTGCTCCTTCCGCTCTGTCCACCCCATTATTCCCATACGGGCTCTTAAAACGTCACAACAGGTTTACAGCATGGAAGATTCATTTAACATTACACTACCGCCACAGGGGCATTGGCTTGCTGCCTATAAACGGAGAAAATAAAAGGAAAATGACAGAACATGGTGGCTCATATGCCAAAACTTCCAACTTGTTCAGGAAAAAGCGCTTCACTGCTCGTCGTCAGCCAATAATAGGAGGATAGAGCTACATGTTGATTATTCCTGCTGTGTCTTATGTGCTCATTAAAAATGAATTCATAATCATGTTAAAAGCTTGCTGGGATGGCATTTTGAAAGGAATGGGAGTGGAACCACTGTAGTGTACATACAATTAGCTCATCTTCTACAACCTTGTCCCAGAGTTGATGGCAATAACTAATTAAAGGATCCAGTGATTTACTCAAATGTTTTTTTTATATACATGCGTTCACAAGTTATTAAATTGGGCGAGAATGGGCATGTTCTGGGGGCACTGTTCAAAGTTCATCTAAGCACATAGTGTTGTGTCCCAGGGCAAGACACTACTGTTGTAGTCCTCTCTACTGTCAGCGGTGGTTGTGATTGTTTAATTATCCCCTGTCAACATTTATTTTCTCAAAAATAAATGGAAAATACTTCAATACATTTAAAATTCCACATCAGTATTCTCCTTTTTGAGAATCACCAATGACTGTTTCATATTTCTGGTTTAAATAAACCATTCAGTGAAACTCTGATAGGCGACTGCTGTTGTGGTATTGAGATAAAATACTAAACTGAGCAAAACCCTGTGTTGAAAACTGACTTGTATCGACCTTAAATAAACAGGCTCTCCCCTCACTGGTTTGGAGAGAAGGGTCTAAATGAGGAGCCCGTGGTATTCATTTTACAGAGGCCTCCAGTAGTGGGGCCCAGGGCTGGAATAGGCAGTCCAAGTGTAAAGCAACCGATATGAAAAAGCAATTATATTAATACTGGCTAAACCTCAGAAAGCATACAGTCTAAAATAACCACCTTATAGATCATCATTTACATTTCAAAATTTCTAATAAAATCTATGTAAGAGAATGTTTCAAATTATTATTTATTTTATTTGGAATTCTGAAAATACTAAAGAAAAACTATTCATAATCATAATTAACATGTTGTTTATTAATATTGTATTAAGAATGATACAAACTGTAATTAAGGGGTTACGAACAAGTTATTGATCTTGAATATTTTTAATAACCTATTTGTTCATTATGAATACACTTTTTTCATGTTTTATTATGGCTAATGATATTACGGTAGCAAATGAAACCCTTATTTTTCCAACAAAAAGGCATTATATAAATGATTCATGAAGTTCTTACAGATTTATGTAATCCTGCCTGTGTTGTGTGCAGGGGGCTGTTGGTGAGTTCCCTGTGATTGAAGGAGGCAGGGGGTGGATGTCTCTCTCTCTTCAGTGTGAAACCCTTTGGTGCAGGTCAGTGAGCACACAAGCTTCCAAACAAAGCAGACACACTTAACAAGAGCAGTGCTCTCTGCGGGCTGTCTCGCTGCAGTCACATGCATAACATGGCACACATCCAGACCATACATCCTGGGTCCAATCATACTTTTTGCACTCATGATAAATGTACTGGTGTCTGCAGGCATCTGAGCCGAGATCTGTTTCACCTGTAGGTGTAATGCCATGTGTTTGGATTTAACTGTAATGTAGTATGCAAAAAACACAACACACAACATGGATGGTTCAGACATTTTAGGAGTGATTAAGATGAAAATAAGCATGATACTAAGGAAAAGACTCAATGCTTGAAAGCACAATATCACAATGATTAAAAAAATGCATTTTTTTTCTACAAAAAAAAATAGTACTTTCTTTGTTACCATGTGGTCTTACAATATAAAGTAATTATAAAACTGTTCATAATAACTGTCAAAGAGAGAGAAGAAGCTCATCTGAGCATTCCCTGACTATACCTCGGCCCTCGTGCCCTAGGGCAAAACACTTAAC
This sequence comes from Paratrypauchen microcephalus, assembly GCA_036785185.1. Lineage (NCBI taxonomy): Eukaryota > Metazoa > Chordata > Actinopteri > Gobiiformes > Gobiidae > Paratrypauchen > Paratrypauchen microcephalus. Next base: position 14,995,353 of record JAVJIX010000008.1, on the reverse strand, counting down.
CCTCCTTGCTCTCCAGGGTAGAATGGGTAAATGGTTTACTTGATGTAAATAGCTTTTAGTGCTCTGAGGGGACAGAAAAGCACTGCATAATTGCAACCATAAAAATATATTCCAGAATTTTTTTTGTTTTTTTTTGTTGGTAATTTCACAAATCAAACATGGTGATTTATTTCGTTACATGTGACACTGGAATTTAGTTTTCATGTATTCTTTCCAGTTTGTTTTGGTGTGGCCATGAACGGGTGCTAAAGAAACAATGACACACAATAACCGCAACATTTCCAGTTACATTCGCCAGTAATGAAGCACTTTAATGTAGTGTAAATTTACTTTAAAATCATTTCTGAGTTCATAAAAACCCAGATTTCTTTGATGCCCTCCAACAACGCTCGTTACTTTGTTTTCCAGGACGGAGAATATCTTCACCCTACACAAGTGTTTTACTGTTGTGAGAGAAGGAACATGCTCGAAACTGCTGCAAATGCAATAGAGAGCGAAGAATTTCATTAAGAGGCCAGTAATGGAGTCAGAGTGCTATAACCAGAGGCCTGCTGCTGTGAACTGCCAGCACACAAGTATAACAAGAGTGAATTTAGAACCCAACGTGGGCATTTTGTTAATCCAGCTCGCTAATTCAGTTCTTCCTCCCTCATCTTTCAATTATCATTATCATAAAATGAAGTGAGGCCTGGGAAGCGCCACTTGCAGCCTAGTTTCATCCAATTACCCGCTCCAGAGCCCTGTGTTCTCATCTGTTTTAAAGATGGATTTTGGGACTTATGCACTATTTCCTTTTGGCATATAAATACAGCATGTTGAATGGTTCAGACATAGCGTTTTTGAAATGATAAAAGTTAAAACCAGCCGAGTGTGGTTTTCATAAAAATAAATGCGTTTGTCAGGAATGTGGATGTTTTATGCTGTTTGGAGTCGTGAGAGGCGTTTAAACCAAGACAAATGAAGCAAGGCATGAAATATTTTACAGTTTTGTACTTCCATCTTGAAGGAAGTTGCATGTTGTTGATGTTGATTTGTTAAGAAGTTTCAGTGTGGCTTCTGCTTCATCTGCTTTCTCTGTAATGACTTGCAGATACTGTATAGTTTTGTGACAGTGTTTAATGTATGTGTGTTTATCACCAGGGTAACTGGAAAATGCAAAATATTGATAGTGAATTACTGTTGCATTTAAAACGTCTCAAATAGTAATTGTTGCATTGTGATGACATTTCAAGGAAGGTCAGTCGTGTAAAGATGTTGTTTAGTTTAGTTGTTTATTCATCAGAGACAATGTACATACAAACATTGACCTACACAAAGAAATGTTTGTGCAAGGCAAAATTGCTCATTTCCATCTGCAGTCCCTGGACTATTTGTGACGCACCACAGACTTTGAGCCCTCATGTCGGCATTACAGATTCCGAGAAAATGTTTTGTTTTTTTTTTTTTCAAAATTTGTGATTTTCGTTTTTTTGCAGGATGTGCTAGTTGAGATCATGAAGAAGCCTCTCCATGTTTCAGATAACAGCATTATTGACGTTAAAAACATAAATTTTTAATTTCAAATTGGCTTGTTTTTTCGGAAAGAAACGGGGCGTGTATAAATCCGGTTGCCTGGGCCTTTCTGTGTGGAGACACCGTGTCTGGGTGGGTTTCCTCCGGGCACTCCTCCTAACCTAAACATGCGCCATAGGTAAAATCCTCCAGCTTAGGGCCTGACCAGGCCTAAATAACAAAACAAAATAATGGGGATGGTCCCTGGGTCAAATATAGAAACAACTTCTCCTGTGCGAGATCAATAAAGGTCAATCTTCTAATCCTTGACCACTGTAAGGCGCTTTGTGTTACAATTTTGTATGAAAAGCGCCTTATAAATATTGTTTGTTTGTTTGTGTTTGTAAATCAACATATTTTCCCATGCTCGCGCGCCTGCCAATCCCGTTACCAGAAGCACTGAAGGGGATTCCCCTGTACGCCAATCAGCTGTGAAGAGGTCGTGCATATGTAAGCGGCACTGCAGGACACTAAAGGACGTGAAAATGGACTTTTAATTTCTACTTGGACACATGACACGTTCGGGAGACCTTCGGGACAGGTTCGGGACACGTCCATTTCTCCGGAGCTCGTGTACAGAGTGCGATTCAGCTCCGAAACACACGATACGCGTTTACACGTGGAGATACGCCGAAAACACTGCAACATGAGGTGAGTCATAATTATCATATTTCTGCATCAAATGGACTTTATAGACTTTAGGACATGTTTAAATACTAATTCAGCGTTCGTGTGGCGATCATATTGCGCTTTGCTCTGTGCGGGACCGCGGCTGCTCACTGCATATTGTGGCTCCGCGGATCTCCATTCACAATGCGGCTAAGCTAATGCTAACGCTAGCATTGAAACAATGCGGTGAGTAAGACATCATTGGAAAGCTTAGAATCTGTACTTTCAGAATCTGTGAATAACTCAAAACGCCTCCGGGATCATATGTGTCCTATTTGGCCGTGGTGGGTCACATTTGATGTTAAAAAACAAAACAAAAACAAAAAAATCCAAAGCTCAAAATGCTCTGTTCCACCTTGTGATGTCATGAAGTGATAGTTTTCAAGTTAACAGCTCCTTTTACCTCTTTTTGTTCAATAGAGATGGGCAATTCCAGGGCTGAAATTATCCAGATGATTCCAGTGAAGGTGTTTGGAGGTAAACAAAATAAAAATAAAATAAAATAAAACACAGTGGAGCACTTCCTGTATTACCACATGACATCACAGACTGTTTTCATTTTGAGAGAAGAATACGCAGGGTTTGTGTGCTAAACAGGTGTGACTGAAACAAACATAAGTCCAGGTATGATTTAGAAGATGAAACAACATTATAACACATCAGAAAACAGCATAATATTCCTAAGGAACTAAAAAAAATCTAGTGTAAAGCCAGGCCCTTTTGCAACTTTTTCTAAATAGTCAATGCCTTTGGAGAGGGCTGTGGTCTCTTTACATTTCATAATATTGTATCGACTGCACAAATAAGCATTGCACAATCTCCAAATTAGAATAACAGGGCAAGTGTTTAGAGGGCAGAGGCCAATGACAGCATTCCAATTTACTTTCTTAGTCTAACATAGTGTCCAAACAATTAGGCTAATTCTAACCTGAGGCGTTTGCTACTCTGCACCTCTCTGCTCCAGCCATTGTTAATAAGCTTCCCTGATGGTCTAACTCACGATCCAATGCACCATCTTCAGAGCGGAGGGTACGGGGGCAATCGTTAAGAAGATGGAATGAACTCCCATGGGATCTGAGAGGCAGCTAAATTGCTCTTTTAATTCATTAAGAGGCAGATGTACGGCATTCATATTCAGGGACATGCTAACCTAGACTGGGGTGAAAGGCTATTGCACAAGCAGGCTGCCAGCTCACTGACCCATCTCCAATCGCCTCTGCTGTGTGTGTGGGAACTATCAATCAGTCAAGCCAGGGCAAGAAACCACAGCTCTCTGGAATAGTGCTTGGGCGGTCGTCAAATATGGATACGAACCTCACAATCGTAAAACTTAAAGATCCTATATTAAAAGACACATGGATTCTTGTGGCTTTAATTCCCTTTTAAACATGCTTTTGGTCTCCTTGGTACTAGTATTTCACATTTTATAATATAAAGCGTTTAATATAAAATGTCCACATTTCAAAAACATACTTTATAAACTACACCTACACTACAATGGGAAAATAAACAAATGTAAATGCTATGCTAACAGAGCCATGTGAACACAATTTGACCACAGAACAAGTCCGGAGATGGGTTTACGGGCTTAAAAACTTCAAAGTTCAAATCAATCAATCAATTTACCTGTGACGCAACACTTCACAAAATGCAAACGTAACATTTTTGAGTGCTCAGAGAAGATATCTTTGGATTGATGGATTAATGAATCAAACATTAATGAAGCAAAAGAGTACAACTCCTGCTATGTATTTGCTGAGGTGAAAAATGGAGCTAAAATATGTACATCCTTTAATTTATTTTTCTTTTCCCAGATTTTTGCCAACAGTACCTGTAAGCAGGGCAACATCAAGAATGGATGGATCTCTTGGCCTGCTCCTCATCTCCCTCCCATGTTACCTCCCTGATCCCGTCTTCATCGATCTTATCAGCGTGGATGCTCACTGACAGGAAATCCATCAGAGCATGTTCTTAATAAAGCCTCCGACTCATTTCGGTTCATTCTCCACGCTCCACGTATTCTGCTAGTCTTCTCCTACAGGCGAATGACTTTGAGAAGGTCTATAGACATACAGTTACTGTAAAATACAAACATAAACACCACAGACAGAAATTTGTATTTAGACATAATCGATGAACTACATGTTGTTAATTTCAAAGTCTGCTTAGAAAACATTAGGAGTGCAGTGACATTTGCCCATTTTACATAATAACGCAATTAGAATATAACATTTTCAGTAGCACACTTTGCATTAGCCATTGAAAGTGCTGATTTTTAGATCTTAAAAACATGAAAAACACAACTAGTTCATTTTAAACTGCAGAGGTGCAAACGTATGGCTCACTTACCTAATGCATCCACATTATTTACTGAGTATATAAGCTCTTCACAACTTTCAGAAGTCACAGCAGAGTTTACCACCACAGAAAAATGAACCAGTATTGGCATGCTAATAGTGTACTTCCTGTTTCACAGATAATATGAAAGTACCAGGATGTGGGCAGAGAAAGGGGTAGGCGTAGAGGAAAGGGGGGTAGTTTGCTGAGCCTTCAAGCCTCAGATGCATAAAAATACTTGCCTGATCAGCAGACTACAGACTTCAAATCCAGAAAGGACTGGACACAGACCATAGAGTGTGAAAAAACTGCTAATTTGTAGCATGTGGAAGATATCGCTCAAAAATTCTCAGAACAAAATATATAGCTTCTTTTACATGAGATAGATAATAGTTTGGTGCTTTGATTGTTGATTCTTTAAAAATCTGCACCGTTTCTCAGTCCTTTTTTTTTTTTACATGTAAGCAGCCATGTTTGTTTTTGACATGAACAAAGCATGTGTCTCTCTGATTGGTTAATCCTCCTGTCAGAACACGGCTGTAGATCTCACTTGTCTTTGTAAAGTTTTTTCAAAGCATTTGGTTCTGTAGTACAGGATTGCTCAAACATGCACGAATCAACAGAAATACGACTTTGAGTAGGATAATCTAATGATGAGGGAACACTGTTAGAACAAGACTAAAAGCTTGTTTAAGTTTATTTTGCGTAATATGTTTTAATCTTCATGTCGTCAACTCGTATCCTTTGTATCTGCAAATGTGTTTGATCACTTTACTTGTATAAGGCTTTGTGGTCACACTGTCCTCTTCATACATTGATCCTACTCTATAATTATCATCAGGGTAAACTTACAAAAACAGACCATTTTATTCATGCTAAGCTCTTCTCTTTTAAGCTCCCGTGGGCAGGGGGAATGCATATCAATCCCACTGTTTATATAAATGTGGTGTAATTAATGTTACAGGTGAACTGAGCCAAGTAATCCTATTAGCCATAGCAGTGTGTTAGAGGCACTGTTTACAAGATGAATTTGCAGCTAAACTTAATTGGTTGCCATGTCAATACCCAGTTTCTAAGCAGCAGGGATGTTTCTGTCAAAGCATCACATGACCTGTATCCCTTTTCATGATAGTGTAAAGTAATGACCAATAAGAATGAAAGCAGGAGGTGAAGATAATTAAACAGAAGATAATGTGTGTTGACAGTTGTAATAATATCTTAGCCGGTTAGTGGGATGTTGAAGTTGTGACATCAGCTAATTATTGGCGCATCTTTCAGGTTCTGTGCGGTTAATTATGGAGACAGTGTGTAAAGGAAAGGAATTCTTTTGATAAGCTTAAAGCCCCAGTGTGTAGGATTCGTGGCGCATAGGTGGATGGTGCTATTGCACTTTCTGTTTTAGCTACGGCAGACCTCGAGGGTCACCCGGGCGCTACTGTGTAAATAAAACGCGGTCCCGTTTTTTTTTTTTTTTCTCATGAAAACACACATTCCCGATCATGTACCATGACACTCTACACATCAAATGAAACCTTACAGTCTCCTCTTTTTGACTATGCAATTCATTTCCCTGCACAACAATCACTCCCCGAGCACATGGGGCTTTTATACGGAAAAGCACAAAACGAGGTTAGCTTACCTTAGAATGCTTTGCACAGGTCAAACTCTGTATTTCACCATAAACTTGCTCTCAATTTGTCCGTAAGAATCCAGCGAATAAAATCCAGTAAAACAATTTAGTCCAAAACACGTGTTAGATCCATTACGACGTCTGATCTGCCAGCATGCTTGTGTTGTTTACCCAAAACCACGAGCCTTGCCGAAGGCGGAGCCCAAATGTCCTTCTGCAGGTCTTGTATTCAAAATGGCTGCCTCTGCATGGGGTCAATCCCCCTTTTATGTGACTATATCTAAGTCCAAAAGAATACTTTGATTTCATGATGGAAGTGAAAAGGCTTGGAAAACAATGTATTTTTGAATGGGTATCTTCAATTTCAGTAATTAACGGGCAAAAATCTTACACACTGTCCCTTTAAAGGTTCTATATTACTCAAAATTGACTCGTGAGCTTTAAGGTATATTATAATGTTATTACCTCCTCAAAACATACCTCGAGTTGTGTTTTGTTTAACAGGTACCTTTTACCTTTGGCAATTCCAGGGCTGAAATCATCCAAATGATTCTTGTGTATGGATTTTATAAACACAGTGGATCACTTCCTGTATTACAACATGACATGACAAGGTGAAACGGAATGTTTTCTGTTTGAGAGACGAACTCAACCTAAATTTGTAGGGTTTGTGTGTTAAAGATGTGTGAATGAAAGTAATCAAAACTCCAGGTATGTTTGTGATGAGAAAACATTATAACATAGATAAGAAAACAGAGTAATATGGGCCCTTTAATAGTATTTGAGTATTCAAATCTGAGTATGTTTGTTTGTACATTTGTTTTATCCTTTTGTACAAGGTGCTGGGTGGTTAAGCCAGTGAAGTATGATTTCCTATAATTAGTCATAACATTATACTACAAAGTACAGGGGGTCCTCGGGTTACGACGTTGATCCGTTCTTAAGACCCGTTCTTAACCCGAATTTCGTCGTAAGTCGGATTTAGACTTTGATCTTCCAACCAAAGCACCAATAACCTTTCCATCTCAATAATTAGACCACTACGCTGCTTGGTTATCACTGTCGCTTTCATAGGAGCAGATCAGAGCCCACATCAGGTACTTCCGCCCACATTGGGCACGCACACGAGGCTGTCTTCTCCGCCCTACAACCACAACAGAGCGTATTCTTCCGCCGTGCGCCGTTCGCATTTGTTTACGTCCCTTACCACGCTAAACCGCGTAAGATGGAATGACGCGTAATATATATATATTTTTTAATGGGGGCGCGTTCGTAACCACGAAACGTCGTAAGTCGAGACCGTCGTAACCTGAGGACCCACTGTATTGTGTATTTACTTTCTTGGTGATACAATAATGTAGAGGGCCCACTTGAGATTTGAACCCCAGTTTAGGACTTGTAGAATAAAAGCAGTTGTGGGCTGGAAAGTCAATGGATAAAGAAGACTTCCCTGTTATCCTTTGCAATCCCACTTTGAAAAGCCTCTCAATCCTCCATCTCTGCGGCTATGTATACTATAGCTCGCCTCATAGACTGACAAAGTCAAAATTCCTCAAAAGTCCAAGTAAAATAACATAAACAACCAATTAAACTTAGTTGGAGGAACTGAAAACCATAATGAGAAACTCCTGAGGCTCATTCTGCTTTGGTTTTAAGAACCAAAAGATAAGACCAATGTGAAACAACTTGGCTGCCATGTCCAATGTTTTTGAATATATGAAGTTTGAAGTAGGATAATTCCACATACACTCCCTTAGCTAAGGAAGTGTGAAGGAAACGGCAATCAAAGAAATGAGACATCCACACAGACAATCGCTCTCATATCGTTAGCTGGCTTTTTCAAACACTTGTCCTGGCTGAACTCGGTGGTAGCCGCTCCTTACTCGAGGCTTATCTCATTCTTTTAAGTCAACACTGAAAAATGTTTTGATTTTATTCTCGACTGAAAGACAAGAATAAACCCAAACCTTTGAGATTTAACCTATTGTCAAAAGCTTCAGAGTTTTCCTTTTGTGCTTTTCATTCATGCATTACCATCACATTAATGTTATAAAAGAAGTCATGATAAAATAAATAGACTGCACATTGGCTTCAGCAGCAGTGGGTGTCCTCTTCCATGAACACTGTAGACAGGAGGGTCTGAAGGTGCTGATACAAAGGGGTCTCTCTGCCCACTCGTCTCCCATCGCCGCTAATTACTGCTCCTTGAGTCAATTAGGCCAGTGATTAATGACTTTTCAGAGAGATAAGGAAGGATTCAATTACAGACAACACAAACACAAACTGCATCTCAGTCTAAGATCATGTGCAATGCTATGGTGTTTTGTTTTGTTTTTCCAGCAGATTACAACAACTTTATTTCAACTTTATTTTTATAAGTAAGATCACATTTTTCTGTAAGTCTTTCCATTTATCTTAAACGGTAAATGTTAACTGATTATCTGTGAACAAAAACATAAACAGACCTTTATCCAGACACGCTTTTGACTGTATAGATTTTCAGAAAAGACAGTCTAGATTTACAGAATGTCTGGTTTGTTTTATACAGAGACAGTCATAAATTAAACAAATATCCTAAAGCAAACCTCTCCATATGTCTAATCTTGTGTGTCCCTGCTTTTAGAGAATCAAACAAAGAGACATGTGAAAAAGCACAGATTCTGCTGGAGTGAGGTTCTGCTCAGTGTGCGCAGATGAAAACGGTTACTCTTAAAACGAGAGCCAAAAGATATTCTTGATAACACCACTGGCTGCGTTTATGTGTACACCACAAATCTGATCATGATTTCGGGAGTTGTTGGATTATTAAAATCTGATGAGAGTGATCTGATTTCTTTCTAATCATTGCCACAGGGCAGGTTTGGACAAGGACAATTGTGCAAAATAAGGCAAATTAACGTGACAAAGACAGAAAATAAAGAGGTAGAGTTATTTTAAAATGTGTTGTACTTTGTCTTCCAAATACAGTTACTTTAAAATCCACTGATTAACTGAAACATTTCACCAGGTTTTATTGATAACCAGATTTTTTTTTTGTACATGTAAACACACCAAAAATCATATCTAATTATTCTATCTGATTATTCCAGTTATCTTGATTTTACTGGACAAATCACTAACAGATAATACTTTAGGTAAAATAATGATAATAGAATGCACGGATCAAATTCACTTTATAAAATATGCTATACAAACAGTTTCCAAAAGTATATTAGTTGGCATTAATACACAATTCTAATCAGCTCTATTAGTAATACCAAATAAGAAATAGTATGGTTCTCATTTTGGTTTAAATAAAAAGTACTATAGTAAATAATTGCAGTAAGTTATTTGGCACTTTCATCTGAAATTCCACCAGTAGAACAATATAACATAAACTTGCGACGAGTCAGCACAAGCCAGCATTGAAGAATGTCATTAGTCCCGTCCACTGGAGACCTGCGTTAGTCTAAGTGACACATTCTTGGTCTTTGAAGCACTTTCATAAACAAAAGAATTCCACTGGTGCATCTTGTGAGTTTGACTCTGTTTCCAGGCAGGTGAGTTTAATGCAGAAGGTAAATATTTGGATGTGCACTGCCGCTGTGCTGTATCCAGGGGACAGAATCAGCTGGGGGCAAGAAAGCACCAATGTTTTTTACCCATGAGTGACACTAGCATGACCTGGGGCTCAGCTATGACAGTTCGGCAGTGATTACAGGGCTGTCAGCTAAACTTCACACATACTCTGACAACTTCTAATATTCCTAACAAGTGTAACATGTTCTCTCCTGAACATGACAAACTGGTCACGTGTAGCCTCACGGACCACTGCTATGTGCAGCAGAAGAAATGAAGATTGACATAAACATGCACTTTAATTAAATGTTCTATATTACACATTATTATTGACTCTTGTGAGCTTTAAGCCATGTACCTCATCAAAAACAAATGTTGAGTTATGTTTTGTTTCATTCACACATGCTTAAAGGGATAGTGCGTTTTTTTAAAAATGTTAATCTGTATGGGTTTCCTTCTAAACGTTACGTGTGTTGACACCGGCTTACCTCTGTCAGTCTCAACTGATCCCGGTTCAGTTCGCTTTCTGGAGCTCAGGTAAGTAGGTCCGGTAACTTCCCTTGAACATGAAATAAAGCTTGTTTTTCTTCTCAAAACAAAACATTTGTCCGAAAGGTGATATATTTGTGTCCGAAACAGTTGACCACGAAACATACAGCAGCGTAGATAGCGAACGCGTATTGTCTCTCTCCACTCGTGTCACTACGCCCATGTTAACTCTGTCAGCCTGTTCACTTGTAAACTTTGGCGTAGACATCCGCTGAAGGTGAACAGGCTTAACATGGGAGTAGTGATACGAATCGAGAGAGACAATATGCGATCGCTATCTACGCTGCTGGATGTTTCGTGGACAACTGTTTGGGATGCAAATATATCACCTTTCTAACAAATGTTTTGTTTTGAGAAGAAAAACAAGCTTTATTTCATGTTCCAGGAAAGTTACCGGACCTACTTACCCGAGCTCCAGAAAGTGAGCCGAACCAGGATCAGCTGAGACTGTCAGAGGTAAGCCGGTGTCAACACACGTAACGTTTAGAAGGAAACCCATACAGATTAACATTTTAAAAAAAAACGCACTATCCCTTTAAGTAAGCTGTTTTATCTGCCTTCATCTTCAAAGCTCAAAATACACCATTTTGTGAGGTCATGCAGTGGTAGTTTTCAAGTTGCAACCCATTTTACTGTACCTTTTGTTCAGTAGAAATTGGCAATTTCAGGTCCAAATTATTGTAGTGAAGGTGTATGGAGTTTAAAAACACAGTAGAGTACTTCCTGTATTTTTGACTACATCTCAAAGTGGTGTTTTAAGTTTGAAAGAAGAACTCAGCTTAAATATGCAGGGTTTGTGTATTAAACATGAGTGAATGAAAACACAATCTGGTTATGTTTGTGATGAGGAAACAGTATTATAACACACCAGAAAACAGCATAATATGGGCCATTTAAGTCTCATTTAATCACACCATGAAAATATCTGTTTTCAGTTATGACCATGTGATCTACTGTCACACATTGTTAATTAATAAATGGCTCCTTGCATTACATTGCTGAAGATTATAGTATTTTTGTTATAGTTCTATTTCTATTTATTTATTTATAACGGACAGTGCATATTGACCAACAATTACTGTATAACATGCCAGAATTAGCCAAAAGATTAGTTTTCATCTGTTGTCCGATGCCTGGTGGACACATGGCTCCCTGGAAAAAGTGCAATAATTGTTATACATCAATAAAATACATATTAATTAACACATAATCACAAATTTTACAGTGTAGTAAAAGTTGCAGGCAATGATTAAAAGTATAAGAATCAGTAAAATGAGCAGTGGCAGTGGCAAAACAAGGGGCACAAGTTAAAGGGATATGCCACTCTCAGGTCAAACTTGGGCTTCTCCCCACAGTTCAGAGACTAAAATAAGTGGTGGAAAGCGTTTTCCTGGTCACCCAGCCATTGTCCGAGTCTGTCAGCACTGACCGCCGCGGTATCTGCAGCTACTCCGCGTTAGACTGGAGTCTAACGTCGCCAGAGAATGATTTCGGCCAAAAGGAATTAATTTGCTCGATGCTTTTCCCAATTACTTTCTGTGTAGTGCGCATTCATATCGAGTGCAAATAAATGAGCAAATCAACACGGAGAGCTTGACTTGGTCATTTTGGGTGGGAACTATTTTTCAGTGCGGAAAAACACAGCCGAACCACACACCACGCTGCGTAACAGGGGAACTGCCTTCCTGGTGCGTAACAGGGATTCCCCTGTCAGCGTGGTGTGTGCTTCGGCTTGTGTTTGTTTCGAGCAAATTAATTCCTTTTGGCCGAAATCTTTCTCTGGCGACGTTAGACTCCAGTCTAACACGGAGTAGCTGCAGATACCGCGGCGGTCAGTGCTGACAGACCTGGACAATGGCTGGGTGACCAGAAAAACGCTTTCCACCACTTATTTTAGTCTCTGGACTGTGGGGAGATGCCCAAGTTTGACCTGGGGGTGGCATATCCCTTTAAAAAGAAAATGCAGGATAAAAGCAATACAAGACAGAGTTAAAAGAACATTAATACAAAAAAAAAAAGAAAAAAAAAAGAGTAAACAGGTCTGACAGGTCTGGTTTGTTAAGAGAAAACGTTTGAGCTGGGATCGAAATGAGCTGTATGTTGGGCTTTCCCTGATTATTGTTGGGATGCTGTTCCATTCTTTGGATGCTCTAATGGAAAAGGCTGATTGGCTGAATGTTGTCTTCCTAAATGGGATTAGACAGTCTCCTCTTGATGCACCTCTGGTTGACAAAACATGATCCGAAAGAGAAAAAAAAGAGAAAAAAATGTTTTCAACAACTTGATTCCTTTGTTGACTCATTGTATTGTTGCCATGGACACAGCCAAATGCATAGTGTAATGTTGTCACTTTACTTATAAAGAATCCACATAATGACTTAAACATGCACTGTCACTTCCACAAAGGAGCAATAAGTGCGCATTTTCCTCTCTGCCAGAGCCACCGAGAAAAGTGATATATTAAAAAGTGAACGGTCCATGTATAGGGACAATAGAACACACAATAGCGTGTACCACAGAATTCCAGTTCTGGGATGAAGGGTAGTATGCCGCCTATACCTCTATTGTCCTCACCAACAGCAATTTCCTTTAAAAGTTGTAACTTTCACACACAGTGAAAAAGTTTTCTTATTGAGGACAAAACTGAAAGATTTGATGTATTTATTTTTTTTCCGGCTGGAACATTTATTTTCTGTGCCTACACTTTGGAAATAGTAACAAACCACATGACACCTTGTACCTTATTGTAAAAGAGGAAAAATGCTATATTAGGCCTACACATACAGGAGATTTGGGACTTATTATTATTATTATGATTATTATTATTATTATTATTATTATTACTATATTTATTATAGCATTATCCTACACGCGTTATGTTTTAGCATGGGTGACGTAGGCTTGTGAGCTGAGCATTGCAGAGAATCTTACAGTTAACTGTAAGGAGGGTTCGAATAGGGCCCACGGAAATAGAGGCTGCTAAAATACTCAAACATGCATGGATGACATCTAAAACGTTTCTGATGATGGTGTGTTATGTTATAGCATTGAAGAAAGGGAGACAATTTAAAAAATTGACCCAAAATTCACACAGACCAATTTTATAAAATGTCTTTAACTTTTATTCACTGCAAAAAGCATTTACTACTACGGTTTAAAACTGTCTTCCAAGTACTTCAAAGTAGCTCAAATGGTCCGGTAATTCTAACAGTGAAAAAATATAGCTCATCACTTCACTTTCCACCTCTGCAGACTCCCACATAGAAACCAAAAAGGGACTGGCCTGTATGTGTTGGGGCAAAATAACAGGTAATGAGATGGTTTTAGGCACAGCAGTACTCTGGGGTGCCAACTGACTCAAGACCACACCCGCAAAGCCATCAGTCATAATATTTACCCCAGACTTGTCTTTTTCTATATATTTTTACCATCAAATGTCAGGCCAGAAGCGCTCACCACTAGCAGTGTGTCTATTTTGACGAATGGTCTGCACGGCTCTTCCCCAAAGCTCAGGAATATCTTCTGAGTGCCTGGAAATGACAAAAGAAAAAGATGAAAAAAGTACCAGGATGATGTATGTTTGGTTTATCAAGCGTTGCATTCTTTCTCACCACAGATCACAGGGCGGCACAGCAACTCTAGCAGATAAAAGTGAAAATCCGCCAACATATCTTTGGCCCAGCATTGGCTTCGCTTGGGTTTTCCTGGATTTTGTCACGCTTATTTTTGACAAAACTGGCGCCCCTTTTAACAGATGGCGGCCCAAGCGCTCTGTTTTGGTCCTCAAACGCCTCATGTACAGTCGATGACCACAGCAGAGTAATGTAAGGGCAAAAAGGGCTTGAGAAAGTTGACACGTTTGTTGATAATGTATTGATTTATCTGAATGACGACTTCAGGCCTGTACAATAACATCTTTGGTTGCCTCTAAAGGAGATACTCAAGAGAAGTAAACATGGCTAAGATAAATAGAAAAAAAAAAACAGTAGAGAGCCAGTAGAGAGCTATGGTACAGGGGCGAGTTCAGTTGTTAGTTTGAATCTTACTGCAGACATTACTGATGTTGATAAAAGTAGTCAGATCCAGTGTCCCACAGGGGAGGTGGCAGTTTGCTTTTAGTTCCCACAGGTGCATACTGTTGTCCTTTAGCAAAACACTTAACCCACCTCTTATCCAGTGTCTGAGTACATTAGTGTACAAATGTGTGGGTGAATGGGTGAGTGGTTCCTTGATGTGAAGTGCTTTGAGTGCCTAAAATATTTAGAAAGCCTGTCTATAAATATGAACTTTTAACACGTGCTAACTTGTTGTGGTAGTGGTTAAACAACTGGCTAGGCTATGCTTCATTTTTAAAGGTCCCATGACATGGTACTTCTTGATGCTTTTATATGGTGCCTTAATGGTTCCCTAATACTGTAAATGAATCCTTCTTCAAAATCAACATTCAGTGCATGAGAAAGACACATGTACACAGTCAGAGTCAGAATCTCTCTGTCTGAATAACTCATTCTGGGCCTTGTTGCTTGAATGCAAATGAGAAGGACACAGATAGGGTTAGAGGAGCGGGTGGGCCCCACCCTCTGCGCCGCTGGAGCGCTGTCTCCCCACTTCCGCGTATTAAGCGCGAAGGCAGAAAGGAGAGGTATTTCAATGAAAAAAACACATTTTCACAGAAAATTAAACCACTGCTGTTTCAGAGGACCAGAGGGTCGGGTAAAGGACTTCCGAGCCTAGAAACACTCGCACGTGCTTCCAGGCAAATAAAAAAACGCATTTCGCATTGCCTAGCGCATTCGCAGTCCAAACTCTCTGGGCGTGATTTCCAGACACAGGGGGTAGACATCCAGACAGGGGTGGAACTGCATTTGCATTTCTTTTTTCGATCTGACGTCACATAGTTGCCTTGTTCAGAATCGCCCGTTTGAGCTGTGTTTTTTTCTAACGCAGAAAAGGACCGCAAATGCTCAGTTTAGACATTTTGCAACTTTTAGCCATGGGGGGGGGGGGGGGCTAAACAGGGTAGGGGAGCTCACATTAACGTTCAAAAACCTCAGAAAGTGAAAATTTCATGCCATGGGACCTTTAAGACAGATAAATTGAAGGAATTGAGTTTGGAAGGGCATCAACATAAATGACAACAAACTTGGAGAGAGGGTTTTCTGAAGCCATCCCCAAACAAGAAATACGTAACATGGTAGAACTAGTGGTTATACTACTACTTTACTTCTATCCAGGTATGATAGGCTGATGGGAGTATTTTTACTTTAGCATTCTGAAATAACATGCATTTTTCTTGCTAGTTTTTTCCACCGCTGAACGATCTACACTGTCAGAAGCAAAATAATCGGTGGACATTTTACCAGTCTTCATCTCATCCTCCCTTCACTGTAAGGACGCTCATCTGTGCATGGCCTGATTTACGACTGCACAGATATAGAAGAGGACCAATCAAATGTGCCGTGTGCATGTGTTCTGTATTTTTAGCCAACACAAATGAAAAGTGAGCTCATCCTTTCCCTCTCACTTTTAACCTCCCCCTTATTCTCTCTCTCACCCACACACTACACTGTACAACTGGCTCTCCGTGTCTGTCAGCGAAGCATCTGGAAGGAGTTATGGTCACTGCTCAACCACAAGAAAGGCTGATGTCCGCTCCCCCACACCCCCGCAACGCAGGGGTCAGAGGAGACGCTGCCAATGGGCTCCTCAGTGGGTGTCCAGAGTTGGTGGACAGTGTGCTAAGTGTTGTCAAGTATTCGCTTAACGCCGCTCACTGTGTCTTGGTATAGACTCAGCTATTTCCTGGGTTTCCATTCATGGTGGATTTACTTTTTTATTTTGACAACTTTTTATTTCAGTTTACATTGCTGTTCTATTTGCTGTTAGTTAGCAATACTGGTTGCTACATTGCAGTTTGAGCTACTGTGGCCAAGTTAGTTGTAGTCTGTTGTAGTCTGTTGTAGTCTTGCCTGGTTTACACCTGACCATATCACAAGTAATATATGGTCTGGGAGCAGGCCCGGCGCCAGACATAAAATATTAAGGGGGCGATGAGTTTATCACAGGGGGCGAGGTTGCGCCGCGTCGCGCACACACACACACACACACATCCCACTCCTCGCGTTCGTAATGGGTCAGGCGCGCTCCTCGAGAGCTTGTGTATTTAGACTACACCTTTGTAAGAGACTGACTGAGTAAGAGTAAAAACTGATGTTTGAGTTTTTTTTATTATTATTATTTGAATGTAGACCCTCGGTCAAGTGATCTCCTGCATACCACAAAACCAAGCCAACAAGTGATCTGAGAGACCAAGAGACAGTACATTAACGCCACATAGCCCTCCACCACAAGCGCAAACACAGCACAATTAGGCATGCGCAACACAGCGCAACTCTCACATCTGAGGGGGCAGGACTGATGACATGAGCCACCAAACGCCCCCTCGTGGTGCCAGCCGTGTCTGGGAGCCACCTTCGAAATATCTTGTAGCGGAGGTGTGGTTTATGATCACCAACGGCCGTTTATTGGGCGTTACGAATATCTATCATTTGGCGTATACGTAGCCCATAGCCAATCATGTCAGTTGTCAGTTCAAACTACAAGCTTCCGTTTGTCACGTAGTACGTGTCACCGTCTTGCCACCCCTACCCGCTCTCTGATTGGCTCCCAGAATCGGGAGAGCTCGCTTGCCATAGTTGCCAGGCTGTCTTTCAGATCGGAACGAACGAAAGCAGCCTGGGATTTCCCAGGTTACTTGTAGTCTAGTCTCTCATCTCAAACATGAAGCAGTTTATTAAAGACCTCCAAAAAACAAAGGAAAGACACACCAGATTGGATTGATTGTTAGCCTTAGAGTGGATGAGAATAGCATTGACTACACAGGAAGCAATGACAAAATACAGACGATCATTCCTGTCCGTCAATTACTTTTTGAGAGGAAGATAACATATCTATTAAAAGAAATAAATGCCAGACCCATGAAAGTTATACAGTGCCTTTTTAAATAAATAAATAAATAAATAAATAAGTAAATATCCGTAAATAAAATGTTTTTAATTTTAGAATGTGAGAACAAACACAGAAAATGTACTTTAAATCGTTGACTCTCCCTTCACTCTAGTTATTTCAATCCCATCTTTTCTCCAAAAAACAACTTCAAATGCTCCTCCTTTTGCCTGGGTGTACTCAGACTGACCCTTCGTAGTGCATCTCTGCTGGGTTAGTTCTACTGCTGCTCTCCCTGGGCCCTTGCCTCTCCCTGTGCGCAAGCCATGACGGATCAGACCCTGGTGGCGCACTGAAGGCAAAAGGCAGCTATTAGCGGAAGAGATGCCCTAGCTACACCTCCCAGCTGCACACGCTTTGCCTTTAGGTCCAACTTGACGTCCAATAAAAGCTTTCCGGCCTCACACACAGACACACACAGTATTGTCTTTGGCAGACATTGATGGTGGGCTGACAGAAAGGTATGGATTTGACTCTGATGAGGTCATTGTTTACCTGCTCGAGCCGTAATGAAGTGTGCTGGGGGGGTAGAAAAAGCTGTGGGCAATAAGTCTGGAAAGGCCACTCTACCAAGAAGAAGGTTCAGAGCTCGAAGAGGTTTTAGAATTGTCAATATTTCTTACCGCAAAGGAAGAAAGAGCTGAACTTCTTTATGAAATACAATACCATTTCATGCTAGTATCAAGTCATTCCTTCACCAAATCTATCTCAAGCAAAAAGGAAAGTATGTAGTCAAATATATGTTTGGCTACATTATTCAGGGTGTTTTACTATTCATAGAAAGAAGAAATAGAAAGCTAACAGAGCCATATTAAGCTATTTTCTGATCTATGTTATAATGTTGTTTCTCCATCACAAACATGGAGTTGTGTTTTGTTTTACTGACACATGTTTAACACTGAAACTCTGCATATTTAGGCCGAGTTCTTCTCTCAAATTGAAAATACCCTGTTCCTCCTTGTGATGTCATGTGCAATACAGAAAGTGATACACCGTGCATGTGTGTATACCTTCATTAGAATTATTTGGATGGAATTGTCAATCTCTACTTGTAAAAGTTAACTTGAAAACTACTTGAAACTCTTGTTTACTTGAAAACTACCGGTTCAAGACATCACAAGGTGGAACAGAGATAAGAGATAACAATAACGGGTTACTCAAACGTGGGAATGAAACAAAGCACTCCAACACTGTTTTTTATGAGGTGTTTTTTATGGCATTCTAACATGTCTTAAAGCTCACAAGAGTCGGCTTTATGTAATATAGGAGATTTAACTTATAAATGTGTTGTGTGAGTAAGTAAATGGTGGTGGTCAGAGGGGACATTGGCTCAGATTGTCAGCCTTCTGCCAGTCTACCTCAAGGCACCTGTGACTACTACTGAACATGGACTGAATGAATAAGGCATTGTTACGTGCTTTGGGTAGGTGCTATATTAATCCAAGTTTCTACCTCTTCCCTTTAACTTTTAACAACTTTGGTTTCCTTGAGGTTACTCTTGTGGTCTTTCAGTATACAACCTGTGGGCTTGGGACTAGGAGAATTAATTGTGAATTATAATGAATTATAATTATATTGAGTTAAAGGGATGTATGTGCGTATTTTTAATGTTAATCTGTATGGGTTTCCTTCTAAAAGTTACGTGTGTTGACACCGGCTTACCTCTGACAGTCTCAGCTGATCCCGGTTCGGCTCGCTTTCTGGAGCCCACGTAAGTAGGTCCGGTAACTTCCCTGGAACATGAAATAAAGCTTGTTTTTCTTCTCAAAACAAAACATTTGTTAGAAAGGTGTTATATTTGCATCCGAAACAGTTGTCCACAAAACATCCAGCAGCGTATTTCGCATTCGCATATTGTCTCTCTCCACTCGTATCACTACGCCCATGTTAACTCTATCAGCCTGTTCACTTGTAAGCTTCGGCGTAGACATCCGCTGAAGGTGAACAGGCTGATAGAGTTAACATGGGCGTAGTGATACGAGCGGAGAGAGACAATACGCAAATGCGAAATACGCTGCTGGATGTTTCGTGGACAACTGTTTCGGACGGAAATATATCACCTTTCTAACAAATATTTTGTTTTGAGAAGAAAAACAAGCTTTATTTCACAGGGAAGTTACCGGACCTACTTACGTGGGCTCCAGAAAGCGAGCTGAACCGGGATCAGCTGCGACTGCCGGTGTCAACACACCTAACTTTTAGAAGGAAACCCATACAGATTAACATATTTAAAAAATAAAACGCACTATCCCTTTAAAGAAGAACTATGCAATTTGTCTCGGTGGAAGTTGTATTGCTTTGCCCAGAATGTTCCATTAAACTTTCCAGTCTTGCATTTATTCCATGTGTTTACATTGCTATTACACATTCTGGTAGTGTCAGCTGCTTGTTTCCATGGAGGTAGCTGGTGGAGCCTTCTTCGCCAGAAAGGTTACAGAGTGCACCTTTAAAAAGTAGTAGTGTGTGTTTGTGATAGTGGTCCACAGATGCGGACCATCAGTCACCTGGACAGTGATCTGTGGCCTGGTCCCTGACTCAGATAAGGCTGGGGACCCTTCAGCTGTGGAGTCTGATCAATCTGCAGATTTACAAGCAGCACTGCAGCACACTCATGAAGCATAGGAGCAGTAAATTCAAATTCTGCTCATAGAAACCCCCGCCCCCCTCCCATCTCTCTCCCTTATGTATTGATGTAACACTCCTGAAATCTTGCCTTTCCAGTTTCAGGCTGATTAAGGAGCTAGTAGCTGATCTTGATCGACCAAAAGTTGTAGTTCTTTTAATGTCTCTGTTCTCGTTACAGTTCTTTCTGTCTCAAATTTGCTGTACGTCTAATTCTTCCCAGGAATGTCTCAATTTCTCATTTAAATCACTTAATGTCAGTGCCAATCTGTCACGGGCACAGTAGGACTCCATCTTGCTTTCAGAGCTTCCTCTTTCAAACTGCTGCTGTTAATATTTGATCTTTATCTAATCGAAATGAGTGACGTTGTAGTACGCATTTGTTCACAGCCTTTTATCTTTAATCAAGTACCTCAATTTGTTTAGCTGGTCAACTCGACCTTGTCGGTTAAGGTTAATGGGCCCATATTACACTATTTTCTGATCTACTGTATGTTATTACGTTGTTGCCTCATCAAAACATACCTGGAGTTGTGTTTTGTTTCATTTACAGATGTTTAACACACAAATCTTGCATATTTATAAGTTCTTCTCACATAATTGGCAATACAAATGTGAACATAAAACAGTACAGTTATACCACATTGAAATTTAGTGGTATTAATATTGCCAAAGTTGTATGCTCTTTTGAGTTTACTGACCCATTACTTCAGCAGTTTGGAAACAAGTCCATATATGTTTCCTTTGACTGGGGACCATATGCTTATGGTAATGCCCTTCACCACACACCTGACATGGACTGGAAAAGCCACTCCTCTGGCTTGTTACTTGAGACATGATCCAGTCTCCGGAGTCTTAAAGGCATGGGGGTGATGAAGCAGAGCACAAAGCCAGGATCTCTCTCTCCCAATGCATTGTGGGAGGATAAAGGGGCTTAATGGCAACCTGCCTAACCTTCTGACCCTACTTTGCTGCAAGGGAGGAACTGACTGAGGCCCTATTCAAGAATAATAAAAGCGCAAATGCTTGGATATCCGACATATGGTTCGAATTCCTTGCACCTTTACAAGGCCCTCGTCACAGGTAGACAAAGAGGGACAATTCCTTCTGCTTGTACTGCAGCATTTGAGGTCTGTCGCTAACGGCTCTCTATGCGGCCGCTATGGTAGTATCACTCATTAAGGATTTACACTGTGTTTAATGTCAATAGTTTGCAGTGGATTGTTTGAGAACTGCTCCATACTTCTCTCATAATTCATCAAATAGATTGGCCTACACCACTAGTATAAAACATTAGAAAACCAATCAAAACTAGCCTTTTCAAATGAGGACGATTTATTAACCTCTCCTGATATACTGACTGATATACCTGAGACAAAATAATACCAAAATTAATCCCATATGCACAAAACACATGTATACATGTTTTCTATTTTAACTGTGCACTGTGTGTGTACTCTATATTATAGTTTCTCAAACAAAAAACATATTCAACAGACTGTTTACAGCTCAAAACACATATATAAATACGTTTTAATTCCAGTAATGTTAAAAAATAAACATTGTTGGTGCAAGATATAGAATAATCATACACACAGCAAATACAGTTAAATGAATCATACATCTCTATATACAATAATACAAACTATAGCAACAAAAATGCATACATGAATTCAATAAATAAAGAAATCCTGAAATCTAGAGTGTTTTTCATATCTCAAAGTTTGCTTCATTGCTGTCCCATAACTGGTGTCCTATAGGGGGCGCCATGACCTCACTTTCTCTGTCTGCCTGTCTCTGCTCTCAAACTCAGGACTGCACTTCAAAAACCACTGCAGACAGAGCTCTGACCACAGCAGTGAGCACCAGAGCTGATCTGGACCCACTCACCGCACACACATGCTGCACACTGCTGTATAAGGAGCAGGCTACAGTAGGTAATGAGGTAAGGTTAGAGACTAGGGCACTCACACAAGGACATCGGGTCTATTTGCATTGCCACACATCAACAACTGCGGCTTTAAATAATGCAAGATTCAAATAAATTAAAGAGAAAAGAGGGGGTTTTATGCTTTTCCTTTCTTTTCTTTTCTTTTTTTTTAGCTTTATACTATGCTCTAATGCTATTCCCTCATCAAAAAAACATGGCTGAACCGGTTTTAGACTTTCGTGCATGTTTGAGTATTTTAGTGACCTTTCCTGGGCTCTAACTGTTCAAACTGTTCTTACAGTTAGCTGTAAGTGGCTGTGGGCTGTGCAATACTCAGCCCACAAACCTACGTCACCTATGCTCCCACATGGTAATTCCCCATAAATATACAAAAGCGTGATCCAAACTGCACACAGCAACTTCACAAACCTGATCTAATGTGCAGTAGTTTCATTAGCTGGATGCATTCTGATTTTGTTTTGATAGCGCTGTGAAGGGGGAATGACTTGGCGCGGAGAGCAAAGTGAGGAGGAACTCAGAGCGTCAAAAACTAAAGTTAAACTTATCAGACATGTTAATACATTGTTTTTGGCCAATATAGCATTTTCGAAACAATAAAAGGTAATATGGTGATCTAAATATGTTATGTTAGCAGTTAATACCACAATGAAGTGAAATACCCAACCATCTTTAAACCTAAAGCAACAATGGATGCCTCTTGTTGTGTATTTGACTAGTTCTACAACTGTAACTAAAACAACAATTACTATTACTACTACATAGATCTCAAATAGTGTTAACAACAGACACAACAAAAGCATTCACTGTTAGAAAGGATCAGAACCATCTCACCAGGCACAGGCTGCACATTGCTGTACAGAGGAGCAGCAGGAGCAGTCTACAGTAGGTAATGATGTGAGGTTAAGGTTAATATGGCATATAGCAAAATAATGACTTTAATACTTCTACAATTACGATCACTACTACAACTATAACTGCAACAACTACTATAATTACTACTACTCCATAGCCCTCAAATGGTGTAATGCGTGCTTGGAAATCACCTTTCCTATCAGACAACAAAGGCATTTACTGCAGGAGTCGGGATCAAACCACAAATCTTTGCATCATTGGGCGAGCACACTGTATGGACTGAGTTTCCAAACATGCTCAACAGTATTCTCATTGTGATATATAAGGCCATAATGAAGCCTGTTGCCTTCTGCAGAATTTTGTGGAAGTGTAAAGTCCCAAGTATGTGCATGTGTTATGTGGGAATATGGTGTATTGTGATCTGAAAGAAGTCATGGCCACTTGGTGCGTCTGAAAAAACATGTCTCACACAAGATAACAAAGAGTGTAGGAAAAGCAGTTGATGGCCTTTTAAAATGTCTCTAGTACTTGCAACTCTGCTTAGTTCGTAGCCCACTTGACCTATTGATCAGGTTCTTAAACAGTTAAATTATCTAGGTCAATCCAATAGGCAATTAAGTAATTAAACCAAATACCAGCACTGTACTATGATCCATTATTACAAGCTGTCTAGAAGTCCAAATAAGCAAGTATTATGGCAGCCAACATTTACATATAAAGGCATATTTTGGGGCTACATCTGCTCCACTGATTAAAACTAATTACAGAAGATTAGCATGATGACAATTTAACAATTGCTTTTACAAATAGGCAGAAATGGCTGGTAAACAAGATGTAAACTAGCTATTGTGGTTTATCTTAATGATTTTTGAGTCCACAACATTTCAGCATGCAATATCTTTAGCACATTAGCTAATAAGGGGTATTGGGTTTGTTCATTTATGCCACACAATTGTGAGTTAATTGGCATAAAACATATCACATGTATTTATCTTTTCTATTACCTGGGAATGTTTGACTGACTGAGAAGAGTAGAGAAGAAATTTCTGACTTGAATCAGTTTAAAGGAAATTCTGAAATGTCTTAAAGATTAAAATTTTCTGCACATTGCCCATCATTTGTAACTGCTTTGTCTTTTGTTTCTAAAGATGAAAATTTCCAGCTTTTTGTGCCTTCTAAATGAACCTTTTGTTTTTCTATGTGGAAGAGGTTCTAAAAAATACTTTTAAGCAAATTTGGCAGTGTGTAAATGTATTATTCTTTCACATTATCTTCACAGGATCTGGACCACAGGAACTTATTCCCCCACGTTCATACATTATACTAAAGGGGTCATCATTTTGGGCAGTTGGGACATTGAACCCTCAACCATCTTGCTGAGACAAAACTAGCACAAAGTTCAACCGCTTCTCTGCCAGCACAGATGAACTAAGATGAAATGTTTTGACAAGAGCCTCAGAAATTGGTGCAATTTTTCAGCCCCGAAGATGTGACTGTGCTGTCACTTGAAATAATTTAAAACCATAAGATTAATATGGCTAATCCAACACAAAGAAAAATGTACAACATTTGTCTTTTTAGGCCCCTGCACTCCTCTGAAAGTTTGACATAACAAAAATCTATTATAGACCATTTCTGTTGATAACTAGAAAATTGTGGAGACATAAATAAAATGAAAATGAATCAAGATCACTCCATCCTCAATATTCCCTGCTCTATAATAATAACCTTGATATTGCTGAAAACACGTATTTTTGTGTTCCCATCACATCACATACATTATATTGCCAAAAGTATTCACTCACCTGCCTTGACTCGCAAATGAACTTAAGTGACATCCCATTCTTAATCCATAGGGTTTAATAAGACATCGGTCCACCCTTTGCAGCTATAACAGCTTCAGCTCTTCTGGGAAGGCTGTCCACAAGGTTTAGGAGTGTGTTTATGGGAATTTTTGACAACTCTTCCAGAAGAGCATTTGTGAGGTCACACACTGATGTTGGATGAGAAGGCCTGTTTCTCAGTCTCCACTCTAATTCATCCCAAAGGTGTTCTATCGGGTTGAGGTCAGGACTCTGTGCAGACCAGTCAAGCTCATCCACACCAAACTCTCTCATCCATGTCTTTATGGACCTTGCTTTGTGCACTGGTGCACAGTCATGATGGAACAGGAAGGGGCCATCTCCAACCTGTTCCGACAAGCTCCTGAAAAACAACCCCACACCATAATCCCCCCTCTACCAAACTTTACACTTGGCACAATGCAGTCAGACAAGTACCTACTCTACACACTGTTCTTGAGCTAATCTGAAGGCCACATGAAGTTCGGAGGTCTGTAGCAACTGACTCTGTAGAAAGTTGGCAACCTCTGCGCACTATGTGCCTCAGCATCCGCTGACCGGCCCCGTCCATTTACGTGGCCTACCACTTTATGGCTGAGTTGCTGTCATTCCCAGTCGCTTCCACTTTGTTATAATACCACTGACAGTTGACTGTGGAATATTTAGCAGTGAGGAAATTTCTCGACTGAACATGCTGCACAGGTGGCATCCTATCACAGTACCACGCTGGAATTCACTGAGCTCCTGAGAGGGACCCATTCTTTCACAAATGTTTGTAGAAACAGTCTGTAGGCGTAGGTGCTTGATTTTATACACCTGTGGCCATGGAAGTGATTGGAACACCTGATTTTCATTATTTGAATGGGTGAGTGAAGACTTTTGGCAATATAGTGATCACACCTTCCTCTCCCCCTCACCCCAGTCTCTCCTCTTGACCCAATCTGGAGCATTCTGCTGTGAAGGCTTGATATTTCAGAAGCCACGTAGCACACAAGTTTGTGTTTCAAGCAGCCATGACTGTGACGGACATGTCTATAATGTTATCAGGGGCTGTCAGACATGCCAGCTCTGGGCTGTTGTTTGTTTGAAAAAGCCCTTTAATGCGCACAGCCACAGTGTCGAAGGACCCACTGTGGCTTCTGCGAGTCAACATCAGTTTCTTTTGGCAGGTTTGGACGCATACTCTGGCTGAATGCAAAACATGTTTACACTTTATAATAAAGGTATTTAGCCGATGCACTCACCCAGGGACTTCAAGAGCTGCTGTGGAATGAAGTGATGCAGGGAGTGTGGTGGCACAGCAGGCAGTGAAATCATAAAATCATTCTGTTTGGGTTGTTGTGGCAACCTTGTAAGTACATTTTTGTTTGTTTTGAATTTTTTACAGTATATCACTTGAGAAAGCGTGGTTCATTCAGAGTCTACAGAAGCAGCATGGCTCAGTGGTTAAGTTTATCTTCATGTCACAGCACCAGCCAATGCATTTTGTTGTGTCCTTGGGCAAAACGCGTCACCAACCTTACCTGTGCATGAATATGGTCCAGTGAATGATTAGTGCTGCTTGGTGTTTTTTACATCAGGTTATGCCCAGGGCAGCTGTGGCTACTGGCTACAGCTTAACCCCAGGGTATGAGCAGCCAATCCTGTACATTATAAAGTGACTTTGAGAGGTGCCAAGACTATTGCATTATTGTTGTTGTTATTACTTACAGCACCAGTAGTAGTAGTAGTAACTATAGTGGTAGAATTAGTGGAAATCTATTTTTGAACAGTAATAAATTGGGTTATTTCAGTACTTGATTAGGAAAACTTAGTTGAACAGTAAGACTTTTCCTGTAAATATAACAGAATCTTCCCTAAATGAAGCCTCTTTGTTTGAGAGTGTGAAGTGGGAGTCTGTATCTGATAATGAGCCCCCTCAGACCAATGCCCTCTTTCTTCTCTCACTGCATTTGGAACATCTCTTCCTCTGAGTATATCGCCAATCACAGCTCCTCAGCCCTTTAAGCACAAAATCATCTGCTTCCACCCAGAGACATGAGACAAGGGCTTTAGGACAGAATCACGTTTCAACTGTAAATGTCTCCAATAAATGTAGCGCTTGTACAAGTCTGTGTAGAAAAAAAAAGAAAAATGCAATCACGATTTCATTTGTTAAAACATGATGGATGGGACATGGCTACAGATTGCACCAGAGAGTAGAAGAGACAGCGATTGTTTTTAGATCTTAGGACACTTTTGATAACATTGTATTTTAGGATGTATCAAAAAGAAACATCCACAGGTTGTAAAACTGAATTAATATTGTTTATGATTATTATTCCAATAATTTATGTACAATAACAATATCTTTCAGTGTTGTGATGCCATCTGAAACACAGCAATGGTATTATTATCCAAGTAAAGTTAAATGAATACAACAACTGACACAACAAAAGTATTCACTGTTAGAAATGATCAGAACTGATCAGGCACAGTGCAGTACAGAGCAGGAGCAGTCTACAGTAACAAAACAGTGGCTTTAAAAACTGAATCTAAGAAGGTTCTCTGAGATTTAATTAAATCTTATGTAATAATGGAAGTATATATCCTGCATAAAACAATATCTAGGTAACTTAAAATTATTTAAATAAAAACTTTACTTTAAAGCCCCAGTGTGTAGGATTCGTGGCGCATAGGTGGATGGTGCTATTGCACTTTCTGTTTTAGCTACAGCAGACCTCGAGAGACCCGCCCACGAGCCGCGCGCCGCTACTGTATAAATAAAACGCGGTCCCGTTTTTTTTTTTTTTTTCTCATGAAAACACACATTCCCGATCATGTACCATGACATTCTACACATCAAATGAAACCTTACAGTCTCCTCTTTTTGACGATGCAATTCATTTCCCTGCACAATAATCATTCCCCGCGCACATGGGGCTTTTATACGGAAAAGCACAAAACGAGGTTAGCTTACCTTAGAATGCTTTGCACAGGTCAAACTCTGTATTTCACCATAAACTTGCTCTCAATTTGTCCTTAAGGATCCAGCGAATAAAATCCAGTAAAACAATTTAGTCCAAAACACGTGTTAGATCCATTACGACGTCTGATCCGGCAGCATGCTTGTGTTGTTTACCCAAAACCACGAGCCTTGCCGAAGGCGAAGGCGGAGCCCAAATGTCCTTCTGCGGCTCTCGTATTCAAAATGGCTGCCTCTGCATGGGGAAGATCCCCCTTTTATGTGACTATATCTAAGTCCAAAAGAATACTTTGATTTCATGATGGAAGTGAAAAGGCTTGGAAAACAATGTATTTTTGAATGGGTATCTTCAATTTCAGTATTTAACGGGTAAAAATCTTACACACTGTCTCTTTAAGTACAATAAGTCTTGTTCACTTGTCAAGTTAAATGTACTCAAATCATGATACAACTCTCTTCATGTAATCTTAACTTTTGTACTACTACAACAACAAGAACTACAACAACAACAACAACTACTACTACTATTACGACTACTACATAGCCCTCAAATGGTCTAACAGGTGCTTGGAAATCACTTTCCTACCAGTATATACAACTTAAGCATTTACTGTCAGGAATCAGGATCAAACCACAAATCTTTGAGTCAGCGGGTGAGCACACTAAATGGACTGACTCTTATTGTCCAAATAAACTGTGAAATTGTGTCAAAAGTAAGGGCTATCTAAGGGCTTTCCTTATTTTTTACTATACACATAGCTGCTTAGTGGTAGATAAGGTGCAGAAGAGAAAGAAGTTGGATGTTAAATGTCATGGATGTAAGCTGCATCACAACATTAACATCAGACAAATAGTTTCCTGAAATTCAAGGGCACACTTTGCTTATTTTGCATTGGTGGACATCCAAAGCAGCTCTTCAAAATTAAACTGTGAAAAGCCCCACAGTCAACATTGGCTTAGCTACTGCTCCTGGCAAATCAGGTCGGATGTGTCAAAGTCACCTTGGTACTTTCCACCACAGCGCCCTCACATTATTTACCAACACTGTCAATGAAATAGAGATTTAGCATTAGGCACGTTAAAGGACATCTGATGTTCCCCTGGCTATTTAGGCTATAGACTACTGTACATATTTGTCTGCTCTTCTGGAGATAGTAGCAAGTGTTGAATAAACTGAACACTGCAAACAATATTGGTTTTTGACCATAAACTGTATAAAGTAGAGGACTGAGGGAGTATGACATCACCATAGCGTTCAGCTCCAGTCAAATGAAGCTTGCCGTGCTAACAGTTATAGGAGTGAATTTGGAGCCAGATACATATTAGAAATAGGAATTTATTTACAGACAAAAAATGCAAACATAAATACACCAGGATCATGTAGAGCAGGCTATTGTGAACATTTTAAGATCAAAATGCTGAGGCTCAATGCAGCAGTTACAGAGAGGGGGATTTTCAATGTAAAGTCAACTGGAAATAGAGTCGATGGAGCCGGTAGCGCCCCCATGCTCACTTCCTATGTGAGGTAGCTATGTACATTTATAAACACAGCCTATGGTTTTAATATGGACACATTAAAGGAATATTAACGTTTTTTTTTAACAATCTGAACCTTATTTTGGTAATAAAACAAGTTGATTTACTTACCCATAGCACTTTGGTCTCATTTGGAGCAGTTCTGTAGATGTTGTAGTTTAGCGATATCCGTTAAGGCACCAAATAACACAAACTGTATCACTTTTCAAATTACAGAAGCTCAATGTCGTTTGAGTCAAAAATGGCCTCTAATCCAAGATTTAGCCATAGTTTCGAGTAGATGAGGAGGACTGTGTGCATGTGCTCATTCAGAGCTGATTTCGCTCTCAGCTCTCAGTTACAGTCATAGAAGCTAAGGAATAATAATAAGAAAACATCTCCGCTTGAGAAAACCCGAAATGGTGCGAACATGCATTTATTCCGGTTGTGAAAACAAAATGACAGCTTGGACGAAGTTGAGTTTTCACAGGCTTCGTCATCAGAATCTGGAGTTAGAAGCTGTGGCTATTTGCTTTGAGAATGGACCCAAACATGAAAGGCAAAGCTGGAAGACGTTTGGACCATCGTGTTTGCAGTACTCCGCTTCCTTCTTCTTTCTAATATCTCTTCATCTGTATACTCAGGCTCAAAACGATAGGGACGGCCATCATACTCAAATAAGTCCTCCTCAGCCTCAAAGTCCGAATCTTCTGCCATGTGTCGCTCGCAACAGAAAAGTTCTGAGCGCTGCAAATCAGCTGTGAATGCGCTCTTGCGCGCTGTCCTCGTCATCTACTCGAAACTATGGCTAAATTTCAGATTAGAGGCCACTTTTGACTCAAATGAAAGTGTAGACTAAGACAGTGAGCTTCTGTAATTTGAAAAGTGATAAAGTTTGTGTTATTTGATGACTGCAATCGCCTGCCCCGGGCACTAAGATTAACGGATATCGCTAAACATCTACGGAACTGCTCCAAATGACACCAAAGTGCTATTGGTGAGTAAATCAACTTGTTTTATTACCAAAATAAGGTTCAGATTGTAAAAAAACATTAATATTCCTTTAAGTTACCAGTTCTTATGGCCCTGTTTGCCTATATAGTATATGATTGAGATGACCTACAAAAGCAAGTATAGTACAGTCACCTCTGCCAATATGATTTTCCAGTATATACCCACTTTCTTCCTCATTGAATTGTATTAATTATGTCTGTAGAGTCATAACAGTCTGTAGCGCATGTGATAAATAGTGCACTGGGC
The DNA here is from genome assembly GCA_036785185.1 of Paratrypauchen microcephalus. NCBI lineage: Eukaryota > Metazoa > Chordata > Actinopteri > Gobiiformes > Gobiidae > Paratrypauchen > Paratrypauchen microcephalus. The sequence continues at coordinate 14,965,048 of JAVJIX010000008.1, read as the reverse complement.
ATGATCTTAAATCCCACTACAGCGGTACCTCACCTTACGAAATTAATTTGTTCCAGAAGTGGTTTCGTAACGTGAATTTTTTGTAAGTTGAGTAGATATTTCAATGGAAAAAGCCTGATTCGGTCCAAGGCCCCGATCCAAGTTTTTTTTTTTTTATAGTGTAACTTTTTTTATAGTGTAACACTGGGTTCTGCGTCCTGATGATGCGGCTAAGAGACTGTAGACCCAGGACTAAACGTGGACTAAACCAGGTCTAAACAAGGTCTATACCTGGACTGGACCAGGACTAAACCTGGACTAAACCAGGACTGGACACCAGGATTAAAGCGCAGCGTGTGGGTCTATTTCCTGGTTTCGTGCTAGCTCTGCTATTAGCAGCAGTACCGGTGTACCAAGTCACGAGTCACGGCTGAGGCGTGCAGCGAGGAGGGGAGGAGATGTGCCTCCCCGCACCCAGTCCGAGCGCATTAACGAACGCAGGCAAGAGCCGCGGTGGTTTAATCCTGGTTTAATCCTGGTTTAGATCTGGTTTAGATCTGGTTTAGGGAAGGCACGCTTTGAGCACGGGTCTCGTGCTCGCAGCCCCGCGCCGGGTCATGCTGCGCTATCACACACGTGTCCGTGCGCAGTCTTCTCCCCCCCCCCCCCCTTCCCCCCACACTTCACTATTAATACATTTTGTTGAAAATCTATGAAAGTTTGAGTGTTTAAACGAGAGACAAATGTGAGAAAAGCGTATAGTGTGTGGCTGAGCGCGCATTATTTGAATTTTTGAGATTTCGTATCTAGAGACCAAAATTTAACCTGAAGGCGTTTCGTAACTTGGAATTTTCGTTTGTTGGGTCTTTCGTAAGGTGAGGTACCACTGTATTTACATTTGCTCACGAGCATCCATCCATCAGTCATGACTGTGTACAGGAGCTGTCAGAAGACACCACGTTTGTTGGTGTCAATCTGCATACGATGCACTGTCCTACATACTGCTTTTATCAGCCACTCACGTTTGGAGTCGGGTTAAAGTATCTGACTAACACGTGTGCCCAAATAGAATTTCATCTAGACACCCTCTGGTTTCCGGTCAAATGCTTAAACTACTACATCACTTTTACTGACAGAAATTCATTTCAGATTTCAGAAATTCAGATTCTGTACCATACCATGGTATGGACTTCTAACAACAGAAAATATGTTTCAGTTTTATTCAGAGACTGCTCATGACAACATAACATTCATGATTCAAGATTTTTATTTATTTTGCTTGACAATCATACTATCTTTGTACAGTAAAAACATGTGGTCTTGGCCAGAATTTTTTTTTTTTTTTTTAAATCATTATTTTATGCTTAAAGAAATAATCTATGTACTGATTGCTAAATTGCTGAAATCATAGCTTTAACCTTTTTTAAGAGTTTAATTAAAATTATGATGAAAACTGTACAACTTTCAAATGTATTCATGAATAGGTTTTTCTTTCGCTCACCTGCGCATGCGTTCTCGTTTGACCATAATTCAATGGGCCAGTGTTTCACAGAGCCGGCCCTTGCTCTCAGCGTAATAGCATTGAGTTCCCATAGACTCCGGTTGCACTGTTTGGCAGGGGGTCTATTGATTTCATTAAGAAGACGTGTGGAGCACATTACAGAATGATGACTGCTTCATGTGAGGTCAACAAGAAATCAATATGAAATTATATTACAGCTTCGACTGGTTGGGGTGAGGCCAGCTCACACGATCTGCTGCCAACGCGCACTGGAAAACAAGAGGAGGCTTTACCTGCAGGGATGTCCCACCATAACCTCATGCACAAGGTAGGAGCCCAGCAACGGAGAGCTCTGACCTTCAGGGTCAAGAGTCCAGCGCTTTTCAAGAGTGTTTACTTCACTGATGTCAAAGAAATATAAGACTCCAACCACTCTTCTAAAATATAAACTGATAGTTTATTGGTTCTAACTCTCCATCCAATCCATGAGTATCATTTGAAAATGTTAAAAGACCTCATGTGGGAGAGGGGTCTGTGAGGTGAAAACACAGTGAAGTAGGGATTGTAAGATGTTCAGGGACATAAAATCTTTCATTTCTAATTTCTAAAAGACAGACCTTTGAAAAATAATACAATAATAATATAAAATGTTCCCAGTGCTATATATTGCTAATTCATTAAAGGTATATGCCACCCCCACAGTCCAGAGACTAAAATAAGTGGTGGAAAGCGTTTTCCTGGTCACCCAGCCATTGTCCGAGTCTGTCAGCACTGACCGCCGCGCGCATCTGCAGCTCCTCCGCCTTAGACTGGAGTCTAACGTCGCCCGAGAAAGATTTCGGCCAAAAGGAATTAATTTGCTCGATGCTTTTCCCAATTACTTTCTGTGTAGTGCGCATTCATATCGAGTGCAAATAAATGTGCAAATCAACACGGAGACCTTGACTTGGTCATTTTGGGTGGGAACTATTTTTCAGTGCGGAAAAACACAGCCGAAGCACGCAGGGGAATCCCTGTTACGCACCACGTTGGGAGTTCCCCTGTTACGCAGCGTGGTGTGTGCTTCGGCTCTGTTTTTCCGCACTGAAAAATAGCTTTCCATCACTTATTTTAGTCTCTGGACTGTGGGGAGATGCCCAAGTTTGACCTGGGGGTGGCATATCCCTTTAAGGTTCATTATTCATATTTGAGGCAGGTTTGTGACAATTTACCATACCTCCTTTTTCCATTCAATCCAATCTATAAACAGTTATTAGCTCAGTGAACTGTTGAAAAGGCCTCGGATCCTTGGGTGCTTCTGCATGGAGATGGACACTACGTGAAGCAGCCAATCACGAGTCTGGCCCCACCCAGCATTAACGTAAGGCTGAGGCCAGGTATCAGGGTTCAGTGAGTTAGACAGAGACTGCAGAGAATAGTGCTCTTGTTGTATCTATAGCTAGGACCCAGTTCAGGGTTATTTTTTTCACCTTTGGTACTGTGTGCGTGTTATCATAACTTAAGTAGATGTTCTGTGTGAATACGTTACATTGTACTTTTCCTTTGTCGCGTTTTGACCCATATTGGTCTAATTTGCATGACTCGTGCTCCGAGAGACACAGACTCTTATGTAGTGTCCGGCTACATAATTACACAGCTCATAGCCTTTTGTTGGTATATCCTCCTGGGACCCGAAGAAAAAAACTGTATCTAAATTATTCTTATTATTATTTTAATTTTCTATTTGGAGGTAAATGAACACCTTAGCATTTACATTTTGTTAATTTTATTTTTATTCATATTTTTGTAACATGTGCTCTGTAATGGACTGTAATAGTGTTAAATCCATGGCAAGTTAACCTAACCTAAACCTAACAAAAACATTTTTTCGGTCTGTTTTACAGTCGCCTCAAAAAGTTTTTAGACTCCTTTTTAACTTATTACAGTCATACCTCACCTTACGAAACACCCAACTAACGAATAATCCAAGTTACGAAACGTCTTTACGTAAAATTTTCGTCTCTGAATCCATCCATCCATTCATCTTCTTCCGCTTTTTCCATTTCTGGATCGCGGGGGCTCTGAATACGAAAGAAAATTCAAGTTACGAAACGCAAAATCTCAAAGGCGCAGCCGCCTGAATCCCCCGAAACGTAAATACACTCATAAATACACTCACCAACAGGGTTTAGGGGGGTACTAAAAAATCACGTTACTAAACCACTTCTGGAACTAATTAATTTCGTAAGGTGAGGTATGACTGTATTTATTTATTTATGTATTTTTATTTATAATTGTTTTATGTTTTATTTAAATTAGGGCTGTCAAACGATTAATTTTCTTGATCGCAACTAATCTCAGAAATTTCATAGTTAATCGCGATTAATCGTGATTTATTTTGCATGTTTAAAATTGATATCTTGCAGTAAGACCGTTCGAATCTAAAGTTAAACTCACAATGCAAAGTATTTCTCACCATTTTTTTTATTTCAAAAAAGTGCAGAGAAAGGAAAAAGTAACAATGAACCAGTAATAGTGCTTACTTTGAGAAATTGTAAATAAATGATTGAAGCCCGCTTGAGCTGCCTAGGGATGCGTAGAAGGAACAAAATACTAGCAAACTCAAAATAGCGCGTTTAACCAACAATGAGTTTAATTAATACAACCAAATGAGCTGCATATGGATGGTAGAATTGCGGAAAATGCTGGCAAACTCTGATCGCGATTAAAAAAATTGTTCGCGATTAAAACTCTATCGCGATTAATCGCGATTAACGCGTTAATATTCCCAGCCCTAATTTAAATGTTTTATGTATTATTTATTTATTTACTTATTTGTGTATTTTATTTATATATATTTTTATTTTTTATGTATTTTATTTATGTTTTTTTTATTTTTTATGCATTATTATTCTTATTATTATTATTATTATTATTATTATTATTAATAATAATAATAATAATACATTTATTTTATTATTATTATTATTTTTTTTAAATCATATTGCAGCCACATACTAGAGTCTCAAAACTTAAAATATGTCCACTATAAAGGACACAAATGAATGGGCGGGTCTCAGGAGGATACAACCTGATAACTGTGGGCTTAGTATTACATGTGCTTTTATCCTGCTTGTTGCAAATAATTGTTGTGATGTTAGGAGACTGTTATAGCGAGCTGCTTTGTGTCAGAGCCTGTTTTGAAGGCAGCGCTCTGTCAGAAGCAGCACGGTTATGGCACCTCTTAAAGGTGCAGTACAGTTGGTAGAACAGCCTGTATTGGTTACCATGGTAACATAACTAATGCCAAGTTTGTTACTGCCTTTTGACTTATTTCAACTATTGTTCAATGTCATGTTTAATAGTTTGTCTATTCATATCATGTGTATTATTATTGTATAATTTGATATAGTTATTTAATATACATTTTTATCGCTTTGTTTCCTGTAGAACCACACATTTCTGCCCTTCTGTGGATGCCTCAGAAATCACATCATTTAAGATATCTGGCTGATTCTTTCGAGGTCACCCTGCAATGCAAACAGCGCCTCCCTAGTGTATTTTTCAGAACAATTGCGTTTTTACAGATCATTTTGCAAAAGCTAGACACAAGACTAAGTACTGTATTTGATGTGTCATAAAAAGAACACATCAACACTACTGACAAGATGACTTCATGTAAGCAGTGGGTTTTCCTGTGTCTTTGTACGAAAGATAGAGCAGGCTTAGCTATGCCTCTGTTGTGAACATGTGCTGGAATGTGACTGATAATTACAGCCAATGACAGATGAGCTTAGCATTCACCATGAGATTCAAAACAAGCAACACATAATGACCAAAAGAACCTGACAAGAGACTCCAAACAGTACATTTATTCAGATCTTGACTTCATCGCCCCCTTCAATTACAGGAAATATGACTGCTTTATGCACGGGGAAGCCCTCATCGTTAATAAAGCCATCCCACATGACCGTTAATGCCTATCCTGCGGAGACACTCGGAATAGAATGACCTCTTAAAATGCGTTGCTTTAGGTCCTTTGTAATCACACTGTGCCCTATATATCCACATTCAATAGATCCATTGTACATTCTTATCTCCCCTTTCTGCACCTTATCATTAAACACTACTGTATAATTTAATGATGTCCTACATTCTATATAATGTAACACTTTAAAACAGATCTTTGCGCTGCTGCTCTTTGCCATACGCTCGGTAGACTGTATGAATAATGCACGAGTCTTGCCAGAGCACAGCATGATCAGAGCTGGTGGAGAATCAACAAAACGCAATGAAATAAGCGAATGCCATAGCACAATGTTCTCCTGTAGGACATGCTACAGAATGCAACTTCACTGTGGAGAACATTTTCTTGTGTTTCTCAGATTTCAGTGTCACAAAATATAAAATGGCACTAGTGGAATATTTACCATAGAATTTGATGTAAAAGCCTTATGCCTGTAACAACCTAGTCAGCAGTTTAACAAATTTAAACTGAATCATTTAACAGTTTCCAAAGCAATTTCCCTTGTGGATCAATAAAGTTTGTCTAAGTCTACGTCTAATTTTAGTCTGTCAGCAAAAACACAAAACATAATTGAAATTTTATTGACATTATAAGATGGATGGAAACTGTAATTGTTTAACTTTTAGTAGGATCAGAATTTAGGTGGATATTTTGAAGAATATTTGGATATTTAGAAGAATACCATCAAAATAATACAGAAAATAACTGTCCCGGGCCAGATATTGTTCTTTGCCTGTTACTAATTTTCTATTATTTTTTTTCCTTGCAAACAATCGCGATTTTGAGGGCCTAAACATTGATGAAAAGTCCCCAAACGGGGTATGGGATTGAGTGGTCTAGTGAAAAATTTGATAAAAGGGCATTGGGACAATACCCAAAGTGACCCAACTCAACAGAACCGCCTAGAAGTGGACCCCTATGGGAGTGGGGACAGGCAAAGTTTGACGTGGCAAACGAAATTCGGAACAGTGATAGTAAACAATAAAACAAGCCAAAAGTTGAATTGGCGCATAACCCTATGATGATGTTCTGTATGCGCTCTTACTGCCACACGATTGGCTGTAGACCTGTCGATTAAAATGCGCATGCCTTATCATCGAGATCGAGAAGTCGAGATTGCAATCTATCGATCTTACGCTTTTTGGCACAGCCCTATTTAGACCAATCGTGTTGAAATTTGAATCATTAATGTATGATCTCTGCCTTTTTTTCCATAATGCAAAGGGTAAAGGGTAATGTGTGGAGGTGCTTTGGCGCTGGTAGTAGTGCTGGAGAACCCTCCTCTGCTTCTTCACTTTTGGGCAGCTGGAGGGCTGTGCTCTTTCACTTTCACCACAAAATGTCAGGAGACATATCTCCTCTCGTGCTGAGAGTTCAGAAGACAGCTCTTGCACCTTCTTGGACAGATTCTCATTGTCTTTATGGGTTGTATCTCCACCAACTCCAATACCAGTGGTTTGAGAGTCTCTGCAGGCCGCCTCTGGATCTGACCTGGTTGTGTTTCTCATCTCAGCGATTATATTGTCCTGTGCTTGAAGTTGTTCCTTCATCTTTTCAAAGACTTTACTGGTGCTGGATAGCTCTTGTTTGAGCTGGACATTTTCTCTCACTGAACTGTATACAGATATCAGATCTCCTTGTATGCATTAATTTGGGTCTCCAGCACTTTGTCTTTCTTTTGGAGAGAATCGTTGAGTTTTTTCAACTCCAAGTCTTTTTCTTGGTCGATTCTCTCCTGAGACCTAAGCCTGAGGTCCAAAGAATTGCTTATTTGGAACTGATCTGCAAGTTTGGCCCTTTCTCGTTCCAAGACTTTATGGAGCACCATAACCAGAACACTCTCCTCCTGGGGTGGAAGTTCGTGGACCAGGAATGGATTATTGGATTTGTACCAAATTTGTAGTCATGCACATTCTGTGCATGACTACAAGCAAAAAAATATATTATAAGACTCCCCCCAAAAATATTGTTAAAAAAAATCCTACTCGTGCTGAAATTTTAATCACTAATGCGTGATCTCAGCCTGAATATAATATACTGTATGACATGTTTACACTGTAGTGCCCCCAACGGTAGACATGAAACATCAATATTATCTGACTGAACAAATTTAGGGATTAAATTCTATCAATGACTATAAGAAAAAAAAAGAGTGCAATGTGTATTTTTTCTGATGGAGGATCTGTGGGCCTGGGCAGCTGTCAGGAAGGGACAATAGCATGGCGGGCGTTCACGTAGGAGGGGTGTGCACGCCATGGCGAGGGCCATCTTGGCCCTGGGCGGCTTTAATTACCTTCTTTGTCCCCTTAGGGAAATTTGCCTTCTGTATTTGACCCCATCCTTCAGTGTCGTTGGGGCAACTTTTCAGGAGCAGTGGGTGCCAGGGACCCATCTACAGATCACCTTAGCTGGAGGATTTTACCTCTTGTGTATGTTTTGGGTTGACTGGAAATGCTCGGAGGACATCCACTCTAATATAGGGAGAGAAATGCAAACTCCACATAGAAAGGCCAGGGAGACCCAGGTGTCAAAACCTTTTTGAGACACACTTGAGAGTGCTAGCCACTCAGTCATCATTCCTCTTTGACCCATATTTCTGGGGACACCTGTCAGTGACAGTGCACAAGGGACATACAATCAGAGCTTAAAGGGATATGCCACCCCCAGGTCAAATTTGGGCATCTCCCCACAGTCCAGAGACTAAAATAAGTGGTGGAAAGCGTTTTCCTGCTCACCCAGCCATTGTCTGAGTCTGTCGCCACTGACCGCCGCGGTATCTGGTGCTCCTCCGCCTTAGACTGGAGTCTAACGTCGCCAGAGAAAGATTTCGGCCAAAAGGAATTAATTTGCTCGATGCGTTTCCCAATTACTTTCTGTGTAGTGCGCATTCATATCGAGTGCAAATAAATGTGCAAATCAACACGGAGAGCTTGACTTGGTCATTTTGGGTGGGAACTATTTTCCAGTGCGTAAGAATACAGCCGTATCACGCACCACGTTGTGCAACAGGGGAACTCCCTTCCCGGTGTTTAACTGGGATTCCCCTGGCAGCGTGCTGCGTGATACGGCTGTATTCTTACGCACTGGAAAATAGTTCCCACCCAAAATGACCAAGGCAAGCTCTCCGTGTTGATTTGCACATTTATTTGCACTCGATATGAATGCGCACTACACACAAAGTAATTGGGAAACGCATCGAGCAAATTAATTCCTTTTGGCCGAAATCTTTCTCTGGCGACGTTAGACTCCAGTCTAAGGCGGAGGAGCTGCAGATACCGCGGCGGTCAGTGGCGACAGACTCGGACAATGGCTGGGTGAGCAGGAAAACGCTTTCCACCACTTATTTTAGTCTCTGACTGTGGGGAGATGCCCAAATTTGACCTGGGGGTGGCATATCCCTTTAAGCTACGCTTGATGAGGAGTAGCTGGAGGCCTGTTGTGTTGTAGGTTGATGGTAGACGCCTACATTGAGAACATGCAAACTCTACACAGGAGTACTAGCCACTGACTATAGCACTGTGCTGCCAAATGGAAGTCCCTTTCAGTTTTCTACTATTTCTATTTTTAAGACCGTATTCATCAGAATAGTTTAAATGAGCACAGATGTTTATGCCAGGCCACAGGGAGAGGGCCACATTCTAACAAGTAGCATACACCAGTCAGCCTGTGGTCTATGATACACTTGCTAAATGAACAGACCATAACCTAGAAGAATCCTTTGTATGGTTTCAGTAAAATGTTCCATTGCTCAGTGAGCTCAGGGCTGGCCATGTTTCAAGTCACAAAGTAAATCTAAATTCATGGTAGCAAATTTCCCCTCTTGACAAATGATTTATACCTGCTTATCAGAAATATAATATCTCCGAACATTGCCTCTTGTTATAGAAAGACCTTGAAGTAGATGATTAATTACTGTGTGCATTAATTGAAAATTAATCACAATCTGGAGTGGAGGGCTATTAAGTTGTGTTATTGGTGTTCTTGAAGCTGCTCAGCTGAAACGACTTGTGTAATGAATTTACAAAACTAATCATAGCATTGTTCCTGATGGATATGTTTTATTTGGCACACTTGTAGAGCTTTTCTTCTTAACAACGCTTTCTTGTGAGGGAATTGTGGGTAAATGCAGTGACATAGCAGTGGATTGAGTGGTGATGGCAGTGCAAACGGGGCGCTTAAGCCATTCCTCCAATAAAGCTATGCAGTGCGGGCCAGAGAGGGGAGAAAAGAAGCCAGTGAGTGACAGGGTAATTGGTGGGATGCCTGTGGACCCCGGGCTCTGGTTGTGATGTAAAGGCCAGACGCGGGGAGAGGATGCCAGCTAATCCACCTTTGTGCTAGCTCCACAGCACAGCGGCCTCCCCAAGGACTGGCAGGAAGGAGCAGAGCCACAGCAGCGATCTGATTAGACTATGGACTCTCACATTGTCCCATTTAGACCAGAGTAGCTTTTTACCATCTTATGTGGAGTTAAAGAGATGTTTTTAAAGTTTGGGTTGGTTTTTCACCTTGACTAAACGGTTCTGGAGTGTGCGTGAAATAGGTTGCTGTGGGAGTGATGCGTGTTGCCAACCCACTGGGAGGAAAATGGAATGTTATGGTTTGTTAAAGAAGCAGGCGATGGCTTTTACCGTGCAAACATGTTTTATGAATATGCAGAGGAAAACAAGTAATATAAGAGCGTTAGAGAAAGTCCTTACCCTGGAAAAAGATATTGTACACGAGCTTTGTCAGTGCTTTAATACTGAAAACTAATGATACAGTTTTTGAAACCAGGACATAATAACATTCAGAATTCACTGTAAGATCCACTGAGTGAGCAGAGCGAAAAATTAATTTTAAAAAGCTTAGATGGACTGAACTTGTGACTTGGATTTGACTGGTTTTAGATGATGACTTGACTTGGACTCGGGCTAGAAACTCATTTCTTTGTGCACTCATTTCTTTGTCCACTGCAGGACTTGACTTGGACTTGACTTGGACTAGACTCTAATAGACTCTTCTAATATTCTATAGCCATGAACAAAACAAAAGTGCAACAGCCAACTCTGCCTCCCGAAGTTCCTTAAAATCATTATATTTACTTAAAAAACAGATAGGCATTGTGCTTGTTTCCATTATTTGGTGATACAAAATCCATAAAGATTTTTCCTCACACTGTGACATAAAACTCCTCTCAAACCGCTGTAAAAAGAGAACACTGCGAGAAACACAGCCAGCCATTCATCACAATTTGGTTACTTAGCCCCATATTCCACACCTGGGTGCACAGCCTGCCATTAATTTGGCTCTGTTGGCTGTTATGAGTCGGTGTGACGCTCCCGAATATCCAGGATGACACATGGGCTCCCCTCTCCACATTTCACTTTCAGATTTGTGTTTACAGCCCAGGGTCTGGTCTATAGTATACCCTTTCATTTCATATTACGCTCTTTTGTCTTCCTTCAAAAGTGCAATACCAGACTGAATGTGCAGTGTTTGTATTTTGAATAAAAGTCATTTGCATCTTTGCTAGCATAAGCCTCCCACACAAGGGATTTATTGTTAATGTGTCTAATTAAACTGCTATTAATTTAATTAGACAACAGAATGAATTGATTATTAAAGCTGAATCACAACGTATCTTTAAGGGGGGCAGTAGGTCAGTCTATATTGTGTTAACCCAAGGATCCAAACCTGGAGGTCTGATCCCTGCTCCAGTACATGTTGTGTCCTTGGGCAAGACATTGTATGCCCTGGTGCTTTAATGTCTGTGATAGGGCGAGTGTACAGTATGCTTGAGTGCAAAATGATCCTGGCATTGATGCTTTGCAGGAGCATCACGGTGAGGGTGTTCTGCATGTATGTCTATGGCGGAGTGTTCAGCACTTGCCATGGAGACACAATGCACACATTAGCAAACGCAACCAAAAACACTTTTAAAGGTCCCATGACATGGTACTTCTTGATGCTTTTATATGGCTCCTTAATGGTTCCCTAATACTGTAAATGAATCCTTCTTCAAAATCAACACTTAGTGCATGAGAAAGACACATGTACAGAGTCATAATCTCTCTGTCTGAACAACTCATTCTGGGCCTTGTTGCTTGAATGCAAATGAGAAGGACACAGATTGGTTAGAGGAGGGGGGGGCAAATGCGTCGCCGCTGGTTCCTTGTTTTAGCGGTGCGCTGTAGAGGTAAGATCGGGCCTAAAAAATCCAGCCCGACCCGACCCGGCCCGCGGGTATTAAAGCCCGACCCGGCCCGAGCCCGACCAATTAACTTGATTTGCAGGCCCGAGCCCGAAGCAAACCCGAAATTTCATATTTTATTTGTGAGGGGCGTTTTTTTGAAACAAATGATAATATAGATGTTTGACGATCATCAATTTTGCTAGTACAGCTGTTTAAATGCCTGCTCAGCGTCGAGGTCAATGTTCCCCCTAATGTTTTATGTGTCTGAGCAAAAACACTAACTCCCTGAGCGCTCCTTGGAACCCTGTGCGCGACATCCGACATGCACCCCCGCTACACGCGGAAAGAGCTGCGCGTGCTCGCGGCTTGCGCGTGCTCGTGGCTTACACCGGTAGAAGTTTAATACGAGACACATGTTGTTTGTTTGTTTCTGAATACTGGACGATTCCCCCGTATTCAGATGACCCCGCGGCTGAAAAAAAAAGCAGAACTCTTTCATCCCTGCGCTGCAGAGGTTTTCTTGTGCGCTGAGAATGTGTGAGCAGTGCGCAACTGCGCAGGCGCGCAGAGGGAACGTCGAGGTGCCAGTCTTTTTGCTCTCGTATGAAAGCAAAGCGCCACATTGACTACATTCAGCGAAGCCAACGCAAGTTTCTGTAGCATTTTCAACAATCAATTTGAAGCTTTTCCACACCTCACTCTTACCGGTGCGTGTTTGTCTTTTCAGTCCTGTCTTTAGTTTATCCTTAACTTCTTGCTCCTCCATATTGGGGATACCAGGTCAAAATAGATGCGGACTTGCGGAGGGGAAGATTATTAAGAGCGGCTCCTGTTTAATAGTTAAATAGCAATTACCTTACAGCGCCTTCTCTGTTTTATCCAAATTATTTATTTTAAAACAAGTATTCCTTAGTTTAGTATCCACACATCGTTTTATTATACATTTTTATAAACATATATTTATTTTTTTTTAAAGTCAGCGAGAGAGAAGCCCGGCCCGAGCCCGACCCGAAGCAATGATTGACATTTTAGGCCCGAACCCGACCCGAATTTCGGGTCGGGTCAGCTCGGGCTCGGGCTCGGGCTTAAGATCTTACCTCTAGTGCGCTGTGCCTGGCCCCACTTCCGCGTGTGTAAGCGCGAAGGAGGAATGGAGAGGCTTTTCAATGAAAAAAAAACACATTTTTACAGAAAATAAAATTAAACCACTGCTGTTTCAGAGGTCCAGAGGGTTGGGTAAAGGACTTCCGAGCCTAGAAACACTCGCATGTGCCTCCAGGCAAATAAAAAAACGCATTTCGCATTGCGTAGCTCCTCCGCAGTCCAAACTCTCTGGGTGTGATTTCCAGAGACAGGGGGTGGAGATCCAGACGGTGGTGGAACTGAATTTGCATTTCTTTTTTTGATCTGACGTCAATAAGGTGCCTTGTCCAGAATCGCCCATTTGAGCTGTGTTTTTTTCAAACGCAGAAAAGGATCGCAAATGCTCAGTTTAGACATTACGCAACTTTTAGCCATTGGGGGGGGCTAAACAGGGTAGGGGAGCTCACATTAACGTTCAAAAACCTCAGAAAGTGAAAATTTCATGCCATGGGACCTTTAAAGATCCCATGACATGGTACTTCTTGATGCTTTTACATGGCTCCTTAATGGTTCCCTAATACTGTAAATGAATCCTTCAAAATCAACACTCAGTGCATGAGAAACAGAGATAAGCTGAGAAAGAGTAATTTTTCTCATTCTGAACACTCTATAATGGGCGTTGTTGCTTGAATGCAAATGAGGAGAAAAGAGCTGGCCAATAGTAGAGGGTGGGGGCGTGGCCAAATGCTCTGCTCTCCGCTGTCAGCCCGCAGCTGATCCATTTCCTTGTTTTTGCACGGGGGGAGAGATTTGAAGCGTTCCATTGAAAAATAAACACATTTCCACAGAAAATAAAATTAAACCACTGCTGTTCAAAGGTCCAGAGGCTCAGATAAAGGACTTCCGAGCCTAGAAACACTCGGACGTGCCTCCAGGCAAATAAAAAAACGCATTTCGCATTACCTTGCGCATTCGCAGTCCAAACTCTCTGGGCGTGATTTACAGAGACGCTGAGTTCAGACAGACGGGGGTGGAACTGCATTTGCATTTCTTTTTTTCGATCTGACGTCAATAAGGTGCCTTGTTCAAACTCGCCCGTTTGAGCTCCGATTTTTTGTAACGCAGAAAAGGATCGCAAATGCTCAGTTTAGACATTTCGCAACTTTTAACCATGGGGGGGGGGGGGGGGGGGCTAAACAGGGTAGGGGAGCTCACATTAACGTTCAAAAACCTCAGAAAGTGAAAATTTCATGCCATGGGACCTTTAAGATTGTCCGATGGTGTTAAAACAAAGCTCTTGAGTAACAAACCGTCATACAGAGCAGTGCCTTCAGTTAGCATCACACCCCCACAGAATGTTGATGGCATCAGCTGTAAGGTATCAAAATGTGGACTATTTATCTCACTGTTAACTTGTAATATGTGGATTATTTATTTAGAACGTGTTCATCTTTGACAATGGCATACGTTCATTGCATCATGCCGCTTTTTTACACCTGTATTAATCTTGACCTCACAGAAGAGTTGAGTGATTCATGACTTCACTTTGCACACATGAGCATTTCTTCTGTATTTCCGTATAACAAATTCAAGAGCTTAATTGAACTGCTCGAGCGGGCCGCAGCATTGAGCGTAGGAGGCAAAAAGACCCGTTCAGATACTCCGTTAGAAGTGATGAGTCAGGTGCCTGGACTAATAGCATTTCCTTGGCAGTCAGTGCAGAAACAGGGCTATTAGTAAATTCCACTGAGTCTTTTATTGTTTGTAATGATTTCCCAATTAAGTTTGCAAATGTCATTATTCCAATTAGTCTCTGCTGCTGTACTTTTTATTTGTAGTAATCAGATGAGCAGTGTTGTATAAAGTACTGGAAAATCAAACTCAAGTAAAAGTATAGGTACCCCTCCCAAAAATGACTCTGGTAAAAGTTGAAGTCACTGACTGAAATGTTATTGAGTAAAAGTCTTAAAGTATCTGGAACTTCTTGTACTTAAGTATGACAAGTAATGTAAAAATAAATGTACTCAAGTAATGTAATTAAAAGTACAAGTAAAAGTATCAAGCAAAGGCAGTCTGAATTTAATATTTTTTAACCCCCCCCCCCCCCCCCCCCCCCACACAAAAACCTTTTTTTTTTTTTTTTAAATAACAGTGCCGAAAATAAGGCATACATAACACCAGAGGTCTTCAACAGGGGGTCGCGGAGGTACTGCAGTGGGGGTCGCAAAATCTTTTGATTTCACTTTAAAATAATATAATTTTATATTTTATAGTGTAAAATACAGTATTAACCTGTGTATTATGTCCTTGTATTGGATGTACCATAACAGAGTAGCAATGTTTATACATGACACTAAGCTCAATTTAATATAAAACACAATTCTATGCCGTATATATAGTAGGGGGTCCCTGGCCCAGTTCGCCATCTGTTTGGGGGTCCCTGGCCTGAAAAACGTTGAAGACCCCTGCATAACACCATTGAAGGAGTGTTTTTGGAGGAAGAGGGTTTTTTGCAATTGGGCCCTTAATTCTACTGTAAAACACCATGTTGGGCTCACCCATGGTAGTTTTGTGTCATATGGAGCACTGTCGAAGATATTGGGTTTGGTGATATCCATGAAACGCCGTCCTATGAGCAAGTAAATGCAGGCACAAAATACGTTATTTGTAATTCCATCAGGGATGTTGTTTGATTAAACTAGCTGCATGAAACCAACAGGTGTAGGCTGATTGTCATGCGCAAGTAGCGAACAAGCCCAGGCACGTCCTGACTTCCTTCAGTCAGTAGAGGTTTTTTTTGTAACGAGTAACTAAATGGCACATTGAAAATGTATTGGAGTAAAAGTATGCAATTAAATTCGGAAATGTAGTGAAGTAAAAGTAAAAGTTATCTTTTTTTTAAAAACTCAAGTAAAGTACAAAGTCCCCCAAAATGTACTTAAGTACAGTAGTGAAGTATTATTACTTTGTTGCTATACAACACTGCAGATGAGTACAATCTTAGACACAAATAGTCTGTATAAACCGGTGTAGAGGCCGACTGAGATTTTTTCATGCAAATTAGAAGGATCTTTATGGCATTTAACTTAACGTATCTACGTGTGTGGAGATCAACAGGTGACACCAGGTCAAGTTACAGTTTTTTTTTTTTTTTTAGCTATTAAACACTACTGAACAGATGCAAGATAGAAGCTTAGGTAAACTAACTGCTGACTAATGCTCGCTAGCTTGTGACTGTAATGTTATTTGAAAAAGATTTGTTTAACAGCACAAATCAGCTTACTTGTAATAGGTCAGATTGTGTTAGAACAAAATTCACATTAAGTCTAACTTGAGAAACAGAGCTTCAGATTGAGCGGTACCTTCAGTTAGCATCACACCCCCAGGGAATATTGATGACACCAGCTGCAAAGTATCAATTGTATCACCTACTTGAAAGTTTACTTCTTTAAAGGTCCCATGGCATGAAATTTTCACTTTCTGAGGTTTTTGAACGTTAATGTGAGCTCCCCTACCCTGTTTAGCCCCCCCCCCATGGTTAAAAGTTGTGAAATGTCTAAACTGAGCATTTGCGATCCTTTTCTGCGTTAGAAAAAATCGGAGCTCAAACGGGCGATTTTGAACAAGGCACCTTATTGACGTCAGATCGAAAAAAGAAATGCAAATGCAGTTCCACCCCCGTCTGTCTGTACTCAGCGTCTCTGTAAATCACGCCCAGAGAGTTTGGACTGCGAATGCGCTAGGCAATGCGAAATGAGTTTTTTTATTTGCCTGGAGGCACGTCCGAGTGTTTCTAGGCTCGGAAGTCCTTTATCTGAGCCTCTGGACCTTTGAACAGCAGTGGTTTAATTTTATTTTCTGTGGAAATGTGTTTATTCTTCAATGGAACGCTTCAAATCTCTCCCCCCGTGCAAAAACATGGAAATGGATTAGCTGATGGCTGACAGCGGAGAGTTTGGCCACGCCCCCACCCTCTACTATAGGCCAGCTCTTTTCTCCTCATTTGCATTCAAGCAACAACGCCCAGAATAAAGTGTTTGAGAGAGATATTTATGACTTTTTCTCATCTTATCTCTGTTTCTCATGCACTGAGTGTTGATTTTGAAGAAGGATTCATTTACAGTATTAGGGAACCATTAAGGAGCCATATAAAAGCATCAAGAAGTACCATGTCATGGGATCTTTAACTATTTTTCACCTTGTTTGTCTGTTTATGTCTCTCCTGGTAGACGTTATTATTATAACGGCCTTTAAAAGTGAGCACAGAGATAGATGCAGGAGGAGAGGCGGGTGCTGGCTGAGTGCTGAGGTGTTGGGAGCAAGCTGGACACAGGGGACAGGGGCACTGGGTTATTTCCAGCCTCTTATTCAGATAAGAGCAACACAGAGCTCTGTATGTCTGTCAAAGAGCCCCACTGGAGTCTAACCCACACTGCAATGCCCTTTACAACTTCATCTAAAGACACCAGTGAGTGCAGTAAAGTTGTGTTGTGTAGTTTTATTTGTTGTTATTCGCAAAAACTCTAAAGAAACTGATGAACAACAACAACATGAGCAAACAGTGAAATTGTGGTGCACTATATTTTTACAATGTCAAACATTTACACAATGATATTATGTTATAAGGTTATTCTGTCCACTGTTTTAAAGATGTGTAATTTTTAGGTGGGGGTTCGTCACCATAGAGATTTTGTTGCGTGTCTGGAATCTTTCACAGCATGTTATTCATTTTTTTAAAACATCGATTTATTAATTTACAGTCGTTTTATATATTTTAAAGAAACATGCATTGTTTCTGTGAAAGGTTATACCAGTCCAGAGATCTGGCTTCTTCTTCTTCTTCTTCTTCTCACTCCATGGAGAAAGGTAAGTTTAATACCATATTGTGGACTATTTCAGGCAAACAATATCATTTCCATGGAGACAAGCAGGTGGTGCAACCGCCTCCAGAAAGGTTGCATGGTGCATTCTCCGGTTGAAGCTTAAAATATAACTGATTTTGTACCATCTCACAAGGGTTAAAATGTCATCTGTAACTAAATATCTAAACGATTCCCAAATGCTTGTAAGTGCTATTAATAATTAATCTTCATTTTATTATTTTCTTTTCAACATGCTTGCTTGCGTCTTTATATTTTTGTTATAACTTTCTACCTTAAAGTAAAAGGAGAAATTCAATTTGTCAACTGGACAAAGTTTATTTGGTCAAAGACGTTTCGCAGCTCATCCGAGTTGCTTCGTCAGTTCTGGTAAGAGTGCTGATGGACACTGCTTATATCTAACTGCAGGGAGGAGCTAACTACACTGAAATTATTCTGAAACTATCACACCTCTTTGTTTTCAGCTTTCTGTCTTTTGTTTTTTCAGTTTCTCTCTGGCGTCTAGTTTAGCATACCCATTCAAACCCTAATGGCTGTTTTCACACCTCTGGACCTGACCTGGCTAGAGCCCCCTTGTTTCCTTTGTTTGTTTTGATTTAGGTTTGAGAATGGAATTATATATGGGAGACAAATTATGTCTGACTCCCCCATTCCTGTTTAAAGAAGGATTCTCTTTTTTGACAAAATTTGCCTCTAAAGAGTTAAAGAGGCAATTTTGTTGTTCCCTGGCTAAGATCTGAACCTCACTGCCCTCAAATGAATGGCCCGTGGCTTTTAGGTGGAGATGTACGGCAGATGACGGTCCACTCTGGCACGCCCGTCTGTTGGTACATCCTCTTGTGAAGTGGCTGTTTTGTTTATCCAGTGTAGCGCTCACTGCAGTCTTCACTACACTGAATGGAGTAGACCACATTGCTTTGTTTGTGGCTCGGTGTTTTGTCCTTTGGGTGGACGAGTTTTTGCCTTAGGTCGTTTTCACACCTGCCTTGTTTGGTTCGTTTAAAACGAACCAGAGTTCGTTTGCTCCTTTGATTCGGACCTTTTGGGCTGGTGTGAATAAAAACCAAAAGTCTCGATCCGGAGCAAACAAGCGGACCGAGACCACCTAAAAAGGTCGATCTCGGTCCGGTTCCATACGAACTCTGGTGCGGTTCGTTTGAGGTGAGAATGCAGACCGGACTCGATCCGACACAAGTTGGCTTTTTGTACTTAACGAGCTCCCGTCGTATGTCGAGCATTATGGGAAACTGAGGCTGACGAAACGAAACAAAACGAAACTTACGAGGCTTACTTACGTTTTGCATGAAGAGCAAGAGTCAGAACTTGTTGCGCACATGAGCGCTGTCCTCTGTAGCCGTCTTGCCCTGTGTCTTCGTCATTTGGAAATTGATTGTAAAATAGTGTAAACCTCACGATGCTGCTCAAACATTTGTGCAAACTGTATAAACTGAGCAAACCATATCGCTAAGGCTAGATTGAAAACAGCACGTAACACCGTTATTCTCCTCCTTCCGGGTTTGGACACCGACAGGGCTCATTCTGTCCAATATCTGAGTGACCTCAGCACATGTGCTTTTGTTTATAGATGTTAGTTCGCTTGGGGAAAAACTGCAGTGTGAAAGCGAACCGCACCAAAAAAAAAAAAAAAAAATTTGGTCCGGACCAAAGCAAGTGAACTATCGGACTTTCCTGGTGTGAAAACGACCTTAAAGTGTTTGTGGGTTTGAAATAAACCGGGATTTCATATTGTCTGAAAATCCTCTGTAGTTTTTCCGAAACGCCGGCCAGGTACGGAATCGCTACCCCTTTCCTCCTAGGTTCGGATTCTCTGTTGTCTTGTTTCTTGTCCTTGTCTCTCTTGGTTTTCTTTAAACAGGAATGGGGGAGTCAGACATAATTTGTCTCCCATATATAACTCCATTCTCAAACCTAAATCAAAACAAACAAAAGAAACAAGGGGGCTAGCCAGGTCAGGGCCAGAGGTGTGAAAACAGCCATTAGGGTTTGAATGGGTATGCTAAACTAGACGCCAGAGAGAAACTGAAAAAAACAAAAGACAGAAAGCTGAAAACAAAGAGGTGGAATAGTTTCAGAATAATTTCAGTGTAGTTAGCTCCTCCCTGCAGCTAGATATAATTGAAGTACTGATGTCAAATGTTTACAAATGTTTACACTGGGGTTACTTAGGGGTTATTGAGGGGTATTTATTTCACTGGGTTTGCACTTTACTATTTCACACTTTACAAGTACGTATGTGGATGCTCCAAACACACTTTCGCTGTTCTTTCTTGTGCAATGACAATAAATACTTGAAATCTGAATCTGAAGCAGTGTCCATCAGCACTTTAACCAGAACTGACGAAGCAACTCGGATGAGCTGCGAAATGTTTTCGACCAAATAAACTTTGTCCAGTTGACAAACCGAATTTCTCCTTTTACCATGGATTCTACCTGGACGACTGAGGGATTCTTCACACATTTCTACCTTAACTTCAGCGTGTCATTTTGCTGATAACAGTTTGGATTCACATTTACATGAAGTGAATCCGATTTGTTAATTCCAATTTTCTCATACATTCTCCCAAAGGAGCATTTCATAATACCACTCCAGAGCTGGGTCTTTCATCATACATTACAACTCTCTCCCTGTGCATTGCTTTGCCTTTTAACCCAGTGGGCTAACACATGCCGCGGGTGGACTCCCAGAGATGGATTAAACCACAATCGTTGAGGCAGAGTGCTACAGCCTGGAGTTATGTATTCTACAACCGCCCACCTGCACAGTCTGAGGCCGGCTAACAGCACCTCTCACTCCAATCATATCATCCCAGTGTACGACCCTAACAGCTCTGTGTCATCCACCTGTTACACTCATCAACATAGGCTGCAGTCCTATTAATGAGCTTTCAGCTTTTGAATGGAGAAGATACAGTATGTGGGGTATTTATTCACAGGAATGCCAGCACACTGAATTATATTTAAATACATTGGAATACTGTGCAATATACAGTTGAATTATTTCTGTATTTCAATCCAAAAGGTGAACTGTGTATGGACTGAATAGAAGTTGGAAGTTATAGATTTGCACATTGACTGATATTCATTCATGTGTCAGTCCTCTCTCAAAGACTCCAGATCACATGTCCAACACCACTCGCATCCTGAGGCATCATACTCATCAAACAAATTCTTTTCAGAGCATAGCCAGTCTCCTAAAGCCATCATTCCATACTTGATCTTCTTATGGTGTTTACAGTATCTCCGTGAAGACATGAAAGTAATTCTCAAGGCCAAGTGACAGGTCAGATAATCAGAGGCCAGTCCGCTCAGAGAAAGAATCTTTTTTTTTTCCTGCAATAAAACATGTAATTGGATACATTCAAGATAGATTTTTGCACATTAGGCAGGATTTGTTTATTTTTGAGAAAATTGTAATTAAACTTTATTATTGATCTTAATACAGTTATTTATAATCAACTTGATCAAATATATTGTGTTTAAGAATATGCAACATTTATAACCTCTCCATTATTCCAATATTTAAAGACTGAAAATGCATTCACATGTTCCATCTACATGACCTTTGGATGTGCCCTGTGCCCTGTGAGCTGTGCCCTGTGAGCTGTGCCCTGTGAGCTGTGCCCTGTGCCCTTTGAGCTATGCCCTGTGCCCTGTGAGCTGTGCCCTTTGAGCTGTGCCCTGTGAGCTGTGCCCTGTGTCCTGTGAGCTGTGCCCTGTGCCCTGTGCCCTGTGTCCTGTGCCCTGTGTCCTCTGTCCGGTGAGCTGTGCCCTGTGCCCTGTGTCCTGTGCCCTGTGTCCTCTGTCCGGTGAGCTGTGCCCTGTGTCCTGTGAGCTGTGCCCTGTGAGCTGTGCCCTGTGAGCTGTGTCCTGTGAGCTGTGCCCTGTGTCCTCTTTCCTGTGAGCTGTGCCCTGTGAGCTGTGCCCTGTGTCCTGTGAGCTGTGCCCTGTGTCCTGTGAGATGTGCCCTGTGTCCTGTGAGATGTGCCCTGTGAGCTGAGCCCTGTGAGCTGTGCCCTGTGTCCTGTGAGCCGAGCCCTGTGCCCTGTGAGCTGTGAGCTGTGCCCTGTGTCCTGTGAGATGTGCCCTGTGTCCTGTGAGATGTGCCCTGTGTCCTGTGAGCTGAGCCCTGTGCCCTGTGACCTGTGAGTTGTGCCCTGTGTCCTGTGAGCTGTGCCCTGTGACCTGTGTCCTGTGAGCTGTGCCCTGTGTCCTGTGAGATGTGCCCTGTGTCCTGTGAGCCGAGCCCTGTGCCCTGTGACCTGTGAGTTGTGCCCTGTGTCCTGTGAGCTGTGCCCTGTGTCCTGTGAGCCGAGCCCTGTGCCCTGTGAGCTGTGCCCTGTGTCCTGTGAGCCGAGCCCTGTGCCCTGTGAGCTGTGCCCTGTGTCCTGTGAGCCGAGCCCTGTGCCCTGTGAGCTGTGCCCTGTGTCCTGTGAGATGTGCCCTGTGTCCTGTGAGCTGAGCCCTGTGCCCTGTGACCTGTGAGCTGTGCCCTGTGTCCTGTGAGCCGAGCCCTGTGTCCTGTGAGATGTGCCCTGTGAGCTGAGCCCTGTGCCCTGTGAGCTGTGCCCTGTGTCCTGTGAGATGTGCCCTGTGCCCTGTGAGATGTGCCCTGTGAGCTGAGCCCTTTGCCCTGTGAGCTGTGCCCTGTGTCCTGTGAGATGTGCCCTGTGCCCTGTGAGCTGAGCCCTGTGAGCTGAGCCCTGTGCCCTGTGAGCTGTGCCCTGTGTCCTGTGAGATGTGCCCTGTGCCCTGTGAGCTGAGCCCTGTGAGCTGTGACCTGTGAGCTGTGCCCTGTGTCCTGTGAGCTGTGCCCTGTGTCCTGTGAGATGTGCCCTGTGAGCTGAGCCCTGTGCCCTGTGAGCTGTGCCCTGTGTCCTGTGAGATGTGCCCTGTGCCCTGTGAGCTGAGCCCTGTGAGCTGTGCCCTGTGAGCTGTGCCCTGTGTCCTGTGAGCCGAGCCCTGTGCCCTGTGTCCTGTGAGATGTGCCCTGTGAGCTGAGCGCTGTGAGCTGTGCCCTGCGTCCTGTGAGCTGAGCCCTGTGAGCTGTGATCTGTGTGCGGGTGACTGGTTAAACGCTGTGTGGATGTGCAGAGGACAGGAGCGTCCTCAGGGGTCAGCTGCAGGCCAGGCGTGTGATTGGACGCCACATGTGTGTGTTTACATGGCTGCGTGCAGTTTCTCTGTCAAACATCCTGTGTCCTCTCTCACCTTCATGTACACAAGGTCAAAGACACAAGTGTTGAATCAATCTAGGCTGAGGTGTGAAATAAATGGCTCGCATAGGATTTGAAATATTTTGATGGGGAATTATGAATGTTCAGTAACAATTGAAGTAAATGTTTAAATATGTGACTTTTATTGTAAAATTTGATTTTTTTTTTTTGTACTTTAAATGTGGTGCCTAAATGTATTATACCAAGTTACGAATGTTGTTTGGAATTCAATGATTTAAATCAAATTATTCTTAAATATTTTGTTCTGGTATCACTCCATCTGGAATTGGGGAGACAGAATACAGCTCCAGACCCACTCTTCTTTTTAAAATCACAGTCACAGTGTGTGGTTCTGGCAGGCCAGGTAACCAAACAATATGACTATCTAGTTATTTCTCATATTTGATGTGATGGTCTATAGATAGATAAATAACATTCTTATGCAAACTCTGTACATAATTCCTTACAGGTAAAGCATGTTCAAGTTCACAAGCATATCAAGCTTGTTTTTTTATTTTTTTTAATCTTTTATTATTTAAGTTACATTATCAAGCTTGTTATTGTGCCTTTGTAAATCATTCAAGCACAGTTTAGAGTAACACAGCCTGCAGTGTTACAGTGAAGGTAACGCTGGACTGTAAGGAGCAGGCCATAAAGACACAAGAGTCACTGTGTGGAGCAGAAGGATGGGGAGCAGAGATGACAAGCATTAGTGACCCAGTCTGTAGTCACTGTGACTTGTGTTTGAAAGAAGAGGTGCCTATCCTGTCTGCTCCCAAGATAAAGGGGAGATTAACATTCCAAAGATGCTAAAAGAAGGCTTTGTTGTTCACTGGTTAAAAGAAAATGGATGCACAGGGTGAAAGTGGTTGGCTCGTCGTATCAGGGTATCCCTGATACGACGAGCGGGTCCTCACAGTGGTCTCTGACTTATTCACACAAACATTAAAAAATAGTAAAAACTAGGTAACTCCCCTGTATATTATGTGGTGAATGGAAATATGTACATATTTATCTATTTCATGGCCAAGTGACTACAGTTAAGTAGTTTGTAGGTTTCATTTTGTGGTTTAAAAGTTGTGCTTTTTTTGCATGTAAAAATAATGTTGACTGTTTAACTTTTTTTTTTAACTTCTGCTATGCTTGACAAGACTTTTACCTTAGCAATTGTTAATTTTGATATTTTTGGCTCAGTGGTCAAACAAGGACTAAATGTCAAAATAGGGATTAGTGCCCAAGACATTTTTACACAACAACTTTAGCTCTACAGATGAGGCAACTGTCAATATTTCTAGAATATACTGGACTATATATAAGTTCTATATCTTGAAAAATTAAAGTGCTGTTGAAATCCTTCACCAAAAATGAGAAACATTGCTTAGTCAACTATTAATATCATTAAACATGTTCACCAGCTGGTTCTATGAGAAAAAAAAGTCTCCTGCAGTTGTGAGCTGGCAGCTACCCAGAATGTATCTGTGTGTACGCCTGGTTAAGTCTGTCATAGATGAGATATGGCTGCTTAAAGGGATAGTGTTGTGACATGTGTGTAAGCTACAATGTCTTTCTGTGTGTGTGTGTGTGTGTGTGTGTGTGTGTGTGTGTGTGTGTGTGTGTGTGTGTGTGTGTGTGTGTGTGTGCGTGCGTGTGTGTGTGTGTGTGTGTGTGTGTGTGTGTGTGTGTGTGTATGTAAGTGTGTGTATGTAAGTGTGTGTAATGACATAGGACAGTCAGTGTCTGTGTGCTGGCCCTCCCACTCTTTCCTCTGACATGACGGAGGCCCAGCAGGGACAAAAGGCCCTTCAGTGGTCGATCTGCTGCATGGCCAGTGGAGCAGTACGAGGAGCAGCCGCACCTCTTTGTCTGTGTCATTTCATGAGAGAGAAACAGACTGCCCAAGTGCAAGCACAGAAAGATTTATGAATGCTATTTGCTTGAGAATGGAACTGTGGGAAAGGTGATGTGTATTTTATATATATATAGATGTATATATATAGTTTCTTGACTATGTATATATAAACTGTATCCATGACACAGATAAACTTTTTGTTTTGTCTCTGTGTTGGCACTGTCTGCTTGCATAAATCTAAAATAAATTATAGAAGCCTTATAATAAAATTAAGCAATGTTAAACACATCATTTTCAAGTACTTAGGCAAACCAAATCAAATGTACCATTGTACCAATGTACCAACCAAGTTACCTTGAATACAACAAATCTAATATCCTCAGAAAGTGATGCACATTTAAATATTCTACAAATAATTCAACAACACACACACTGAAAGATTGAATACACTTCTATAAAACTTCAAAATAGTATTATAAATAATAATAAATACAACTGAAAACCATGGAGATTAATTGCTGTGTAAAATGTTTCTGTCCTTACACCCCCACTGCTGTCTTTCATTTAGTCTAGTTTATAAATCTATACATACTTATGATTGAACAAAGTGTACATGTTTAACTGCCATCTTCAAATACAGGATTTTAAGTATGATTAATGCATTCCTATTTAGTCAGAAGGATACGGCACTTCCGAGTGGAAAAATTAACACTTCAAGGAAGATGGCACTAAATTGCTTCACTTTATATGACACACTACTCAAGCATTTGACATAAATCTGCCGTTAGGGTTAGAGTGTTCAAAATGTAATGCATAATATCACAGTGCACGTCCCATTCATTCCACCCCCACCCTTTACTGTTGGTTTATTACTATAAATTTACATATTGCTATGCCTGCTCGTCTCTGGTTTACAGTGTGTGTCTGTGGGTGTAGGGGCGACACAGACTATCAGACTGTAAAGCACTGTATGAGGAGTCTGGGGAGGTGCTTCTGTCCATGACCCAGGACCGTCATAAATCTCCTAATTCTCCCATTCCAGTGTCAAATGGAACGGCCCTCTCATGTGCTGGAAATTCCCCCAAGTGCCCAGCGTCTATTCTACAGCAGTTGGTAGACACTGACAGGCGCATTAGGTACTCGGAGTGACCTCTGCTGGCCTCCATAGGCGATAATGGGTCTCAGTGCAACCTAATTAAACACAGCGGCACAGTAAAGAGTATGCTAGTTGCTATGACAGTGTGGAGGCAGATTCTGAACATAGTATATCTGCACATTGTTTCAGCTCAAGGTCGTCGCCTGCTGAAGATAAATGTGGAATATAGATGGCTGGAGATTGTTGTTATGCCTTAGAGAACCCTGATCCTTCTTTTATACGATGCCACTGTTAGATATCGATTCGCGGCACAACCAATAATGTTTCTCTATTTCAAAAGAGCCAGCGTTCTATGGAGTATAAAACCAGTCAATTCTACAGGTCATCATAATTTGACATTGTTTTTTGCTCAAGATACGTGGAATCAAATCCATACCATAAAGTATAAAGTAATGGTATCTATGCAGCGCTCTGAACAGTAAGAATAGTCAGTATTAACAAAACTATTTGAATGGTATTCAGCAACAAAACATCATATATTAATAAAAATGCAATGATGTCCTACTGTGATTTTGTTTGATACAACTTGACGCCAGCCCTATGACACATTAATACCACCTGCTTTAAGGGGCAAGGGGGGTCATTATACCTTTTTGTCTCCATGAAGATGTTATTGCTTTGCCTATGATATTCCAAGGTATAGCTTTATTGAACTTGTCTTTCTTGCATTTATTGATACTTTGCAGTGACATCATGCTGGGGGTGTTCCACATGTATCACTATTGGCGGAATGCTCAGCACAGAAGATTTTAATTTAGTCTGAAAATTCAAGAATAAACACAAATGGATTTAAACAGGAGCCTGTGATGAATACAAATGTTCATAGTCCTGTTTAAAGTAATATTAACGTTTTTTTTTTACAATCTGAGCCTTATTTCGGTTATAAAACAAGTTGTTTTACTCACCCAAAGCACTTTGGTGTCATATGGAGCACTTCCAGAGATGTTTTAGTTTTGCGATCTCCGTAATGTGAGTTCTCGGGCACATGTTTGCGGTCTCCAAATAACACAAACTTTAGCACTTTTCCAAATCATAGAAGCTTAATGTCTTAGTCTACACTTTCGTTTGAGTCAAAAGTGGCCTGTAATCCGAGATTTATCCATAGTTTTGAGTAGATGAGGACGCCAGTGCGCATGTGCGGAGTCACAGCTTATTTCACTCTCAGCTCTCGGGACCCAAACATGAAACACAAAGCTGTAAATTATGGATAAATCTCGGATTACAGGCCACTTTTGACTCAAACGAAAGTGTAGATTAAACATCCCATGACATGGTACTTCTTGATGCTTTTATATGGCTCCTTAATGGTTCCCTAATACTGTAAATGAATCCTTCTTCAAAATCAACACTCAGTGCATGAGAAACAGGGATAAGATGAGAAAGAGTATTTTTCTCCCTCAGAACAGGTCATAATGGGCGTTGTTGCTTGAATGCAAATGAGGAGAAAAAAGCTGGCCAATAGTAGAGGGTGGGGGCGTGGCCAAATGCTCTGGTCTCCGCTGTAGCTCACAGCTGATCCATTTCCTTGTTTTTGCACGGGGGGAGAGATTTGAAGCGTTCCATTGAAAAATAAACACATTTCCACATAAAATAAAATTAAACCACTGCTGTTCAAAGGTCCAGAGGCTCAGATAAAGGACTTTCGAGCCTAGAAACACTCGGACGTGCCTCCAGGCAAATAAAAAAACGCATTTCGCATTGCCTAGCGCATTCGCAGTCCAAACTCTCTGGGCGTGATTTACAGAGACGCTGAGTACAGACAGACGGGGGTGGAACTGCATTTGCATTTCTTTTTTCGATCTGACGTCAATAAGGTGCCTTGTTCAAACTCGCCTGTTTGAGCTCCGATTTTTTGTAACGCAGAAAAGGATCGCAAATGCTCAGTTTAGACATTTCGCAACTTTTAACCATGGGGGGGGCCTAAACAGGGTAGGGGAGCTCACATTAACGTTCAAAAACCTCAGAAAGTGAAAATTTCATGCCATGGGACCTTTAAAGGGATATGCCACCCCCAGGTCAAACTTGGGCATCTCCCCACAGTCCAGAGACTAAAATAAGTGGTGGAAAGCGTTTTCCTGCTCACCCAGCCATTGTCCGAGTCTGTCGCCACTGACCGCCGCGGTATCTGCAGCTCCTCCGCCTTAGACTGGAGTCTAACGTCACCAGAGAAAGATTTCGGCCAAAAGCAATTAATTTGCTCGATGCGTTTCCCAATTACTTTCTGTGTAGTGCGCATTCATATCGAGTGCAAATAAATGTGCAAATCAACACGGAGAACTTGCCTTGGTCATTTTGGGTGGGAACTATTTTCCAGTGCGGAAGAATACAGTCGAATCACGCACCACGTTGTGCAACAGGGGAACTCCCTTCCTGGTGCGTAACAGGGATTCCCCTGGCAGCGTACTGCGTGATTCGACTGTATTCTTCCGCACTGGAAAATAGTTCCCACCCAAAATGACCAAGTCAAGCTCTCCGTGTTGATTTGCACATTTATTTGCACTCGATATGAATGCGCACTACACATAAAGTAATTGGGAAACGCATCGAGCAAATTAATTCCTTTTGGCCGAAATCTTTCTCTGGCGACGTTAGACTCCAGTCTAAGGCGGAGGAGCAGCAGATACCGCGGCGGTCAGTGGCGACAGACTCGGACAATGGCTGGGTGAGCAGGAAAACGCTTTCCACCACTTATTTTAGTCTCTGGACTGTGGGGAGATGCCCAAATTTGCCCTGGGGGTGGCATATCCCTTTAAGACATTGAGCTTCTATGATTTGAAAAGTGTTATTTGGAGACCGCAAATATATGCCCCGAGAACTCACGTTACGGATATCGCTAATCTAAAACATCTCCAGAAATGCTCCATATGACACCAAAGTGCTATGGGTGAGTAAAACAACTTGTTTTATTACCGAAATAAGGCTTAGATTGTAAAAAAACGTTAATTCTCCTTTAAGTTTAAGTTTGATTTTCAACAAAAAACTGTTGGCTAATGTTAGCTAGCTTGTGACTGTAATTTTAATGTCTGAGACACTTGTTTAAGCGCACAAATCATCTCAACTATTGTACTTCCAACCAGGTCAACTCCTTCTACTAAGATTATGTTAAAATAAAGATCAGATTTAATTTAAGTCTAATTTGAGTAACACAGCTTCTAACAGAGCAGTGCTTCTAATTGGCTTCACATCCCCAGCGAATATGGATGTCATCAGCTGCAAACTATCAATTCATTTTAAGGTGTTTTTCTTGCACAAGAACCAGATTGCAGACTTTGAAACTTGGCTTACTGGTGTCATCTGCTTGTCTCAATGGAGATGGACGTATTAATGCCATACTGCGGTGCATTCCAGGCAATGAGATGTGCATGGGGACAAGTAAGTAGCAGACCTTCCTTCATAAAAGCTGTATAGAGCACCTTTACAGATGTTCTGCATCCCAAAAATGTAAATGCTGTTTTCTTCACAATCTAATCTTGAACAAAATTAATTTCAGTGTTTGAAATTTCAGATGAGTCACTCTTAAGATACACCTGGGTCAACAGCAGCTGCCCATTCCTCACTCTTCTCTGAACATGTCCACACCAGAGGCCTTTGTGCTCTGTAAACCCTCCTTTGTGTCTGAGCACTTAGGGCAATTAGTCCTGGAGATCACAGGCCAGAAACTGTGCCAAAACCACCTGACATATAGCCAAACTGATACCTCAGAGCAGCATTTAAAAACCTTCTGTAGCTGCCTATTAAAATGCTTAGAAATGAGTGGGCGTATTGAAAATGTATGGCTACAAAGAGACAGGAAATGAGACCGAGAGGCAGACGATACAACAAATTGGTCATGACATCTTGGCTATCATGTTTCCTCTTCAAGATTTGCTGTTTTAATATTAGCTTCCAGGGCAACATGTGTTCATAATGCTCCAGTCTGGACAGCCATCTACCTGTTCATAGTAATCACTATCACTAGTCTATATATATTCTTTATTTGTTGCAATATTTAAAAAGGGATATTTCATCTGGAGGCCTCTTGAGATCCTAGCCAACTTCCCTCCCCTTGTCTGCTGCATTTATTAAGCTGATTCATAGGGACCTGTGCTCTGATTTACCATTCACTTCACCTTGAAAGCTTTTTTATTGTTGTAATGTTAACCCCATAAGAACACACTAAATCCCGATGTAGGCGGGTAATACGCATAGGAGCGCTTGGCAGTGAGGAAGTCCTGTGGTTTTTAATATGAGCACACAATTTAAGAATGGCAGAGACAAAGATGTTTTAAGCTATAAAAACAGGCGTACGCCCTCGTATGAATGT
This sequence comes from Paratrypauchen microcephalus, assembly GCA_036785185.1. Classification (NCBI taxonomy): domain Eukaryota; kingdom Metazoa; phylum Chordata; class Actinopteri; order Gobiiformes; family Gobiidae; genus Paratrypauchen; species Paratrypauchen microcephalus. Next base: position 14,934,882 of record JAVJIX010000008.1, on the reverse strand, counting down.
ACCTACATCAACCAGATGCCCTAAAGTAAAGATACCAGAGCTTCCTAAGGTTCAAGGGATTGGAGAAAGGACCTATAAACATGTTCTATTACAGAGAGAGGATTAACTCTTCCTTTTTGCCTTAAAGGAGAAAGACAGTACCACCTTCACAGTAATTGCAAGTGATAGGCACTCATTCACGCTCCTACAATTGAATGCTTTGACATGGTAATTAAAATAACTGAAATACAATGTGTATCAGACAGCTTGAAAGACATTTGGCCCAAGGTGAAAACATCTATTGAGCTTAGAAGGAATGTGATACGAACCCTTGGTGTGGTGTTTATAAAGTGGAGGAAAAAAAAGAAAAAAGAAAAAAAAAATCACAATTTTTAGTAATAATATTTATGTTAAAAAAAATTGCTTTGGCACAAAAACATTGATTGAAAATCCGAACTGAACAATAAGTCATAATATTCGTGTAGAAAACGTCAACAAGTTACTGTTCAGACTGACCCATCCAGCAATTCCTAAAACATAATGTTTCTCTAACGTTGTAATTCTTCATTTCAGTGCTTGTAACTGTTTTTTGTTCATGTTTTGAGACGCGATCTCAAAACAAAACTCTTGCCAGCCTCACTTCTGGCGCTGCCCAGCTGCCCAGGTAGTGTCCTGGCCTGAGAAAGACATTTGTGGTGGTTGTAAGTAGCCTGGGAATTCCCAGGCCGCTTCCGTTCGTTTCGAACTGGAAGGCGGCCTGGAAACTCGTCCAAGCGAGAGTCCCAGATTTAGGGCCCCAATCAGAGAGCGGGGGAGGGGTGGCAAGACGGTGACGCGTACTACATGACAAACGGAAGCTTGTAGTTTGAACTGACAACTGACATGATTGGCTATGGACTTACGTATACGCTCAATGATAGACATTCATAACGCCCAATAAACGGCCGTTGGCAATCGCTAACCACACCTCCGCTACGGGATTTTTCGAAGCGAGTTTCCAGACCCATATCTCACTTGTGATATGGTCAGGTGTTAACCAGACTAGGTTGTAAGCGCTCTGGGGTGAATACATTTAACAAAGAAGTTCATCATCTTGGATTTCTCGAAGCACTGACTGAATGGAGGTGGGGATTGTGTGACGGAGTATACAGCTCTAGGTGGGAGTGGTAGGGTAAGACGGAACAAGCACCTCAGGGCGCCTGCCTCTGAAAACGGCTGATCCCACTGAGTTTAATCCTCCACATCACGGGAGCAAAATCCATCGTCTTCCCTCTAACACATGAGAATGAACTATCAAACAGCTAGCAACTCAGATGTCAGTATGGTCTATATCTGGATGCTTTTGGCCTTCAGCATGAGCCACAGCAGCTCGGCATTGTGGTCCAAATCTGAATTCAACCTAGTAAAAGCATAAGAGTGCAGCCCCGTAGTTGTTCGCATTAGCCCCAGTTATTTTATCACCAAAATTTATGTTGTGATTAAAACTACATTGTCTACTTCTAGCTGCTATTGAACCATAATAGCGTGGAAGATCTAAATTGTCCATAAACTCTCCAAATAGTTGCACTGGCTAATGTAGCGGTAGATTTTTGTAATCACTCTGGCTTTACATCAACCTTTAGCATACACGGTCGAAATAGCTTCTGTTAAATGGGTGTGAAGATGAGCTCCTAAGCACACCTAAAATTCAAAATGCGCCCCTTTAATGTGTGTAGTTGCCTCAGGCCTTGAACCGTGAACCGTTGTAGTATTGACTTGTAGGTTTCACCATCAAAGCGGCCGAGATTAACGATCAGGTTAATAAATAAACATGGACAAACAGTAGTGCGTTTTACAGCTGCACTCCCGCACAGGTGCACTCAGCTCCTCTCCAGGTGCACCGCTGTCGTCTGAACAGAGCAGAGCTGGTAATCCATGACATGTCAAAACATCTATCAATGTGTGCTAAACCAGGAACAATGTATTCTTTCTGTAATGCAACAGGCCTCAAAAACAGCTGCTGGAAGCTTTGTACACATATACATTAACTCATTGACTGCCGGAGACGGATAAATACGTCCCCTCAAATCCAAACGTAGACTGCCGGAGACGGATAAATACGTCAATTGCGTTTTTCAGCGGGGGTTGCTAGGTTACGACCTGGAGCAACTTTTAAGGTGTAATTCGTACATCCCAACCTGTAGATAGCGATCGTGTGCCCATCAGAGACGCGGAAGACAGGAAAAGATCAGCACATGTGTAGTGTAGTGTAGTGAGAGAGAGTCAAGATGGCGAGGAGAGCGAACGAGGGAAAACGGTTCACTGTCGTCGTCCTCCTCCCTCCTCCCTGATATACCCGCGCCTCGGTCTGCCTTGGGCAGAGACACTTGCGCACCTCCATCGCCCTGCTCAGACACATTTGCGCCTCCATCGCCCTGCTCAGACACATGTGCGCCTCCATCGCCCTGCTCCGAAACATGCGCGCCTCCATCGCCCTGCTCCGAAACATGCGCGCCTCCATCGCCCTGCTCCGAAACATGCGCGCCTCCATCGCCCTGCTCCGAAACATGCGCGCCTCCATCGCCCTGCTCCGAAACATGCGCGCCTCCATCGCCCTGCTCCGAAACATGCGCGCCTCCATCGCCCTGCTCCGAAACATGCGCGCCCGCACCTCCCTGCTCCGAAACATGTGCGCCCGCACCGCCGCCCCGGGCAGACGAGACCGCTGCTCCGACCTACCCGCACCCGGATCGCTCGCCTCAGGCAGACCTAACTGATCCGGCGTGTCTCTGCAGCCTGTCTCCGCGGTATCCCGCATCACAGGTCTGCTCCGGAGGCACTCATTTCGTGAGCCAGACCCCGATTCATCTGATGAGCCGTCAGGATCAAGTGGAAGCAGGAGATCTTCGCCTCCAGAGAGGCATGGGATGGGTAAGAAGAACTAACTAAATAACTAACTAACTAACATGATGCTGCTGTTGTGTGGTAATTGTGAAGGAATTTTCTATTTACAGAGCCTTCAACCAGCAGAGGACCAACCCCCCCTCCTGCTCGCAAAGCGAAGAAAGGTAAAAAAAATATATTATATATATATAAATAAATAAATTCTGTGTGTGTGTATATATGTATAAAAAAGTGTCTATTCTCCACATCACACTGCAGCAATACAAAATAAAAATACAATTAGGTAATGTATATTTCTATCATTTATAGGTGGTGCATCTGGAGTGGCAAGAACAACCACACATGCCACACATCTACTGTCTGCATATTATCATGGTGGCAGGTGGTCACCATGTCATGCCAGGCTAACACCGTGACCTTCTTGTTGTGCCTCATAACCTTTCCCCCTTGTCCCTGATCCCATTTGGTTCACTGTCACTATCAGCTGAAACCTGTTTCTTGGCATTGTTTTTGAAAAGTTTTTTTTTTTTTTTTTTTATTGTGTGAAGAATCCCTCAGTCGTCCAGGTAGAATCCATGGCAAAAGGAGAAATTCAATTTGTCAACTGGACCCAGTACCTGTCCAGTTGACAAATTGAATTTCTCCTTTATTTATTTATTTTTTTATTTTTTTTATTTTTTTATTGTTGTATATTGTATTGTTTTATGTATGTTGTATACTTATGTATGTTGTTCTGATCTCAAATTTTGTTCTCAAATTTTGTTTTGTTGATTGTTGTCAATTTGTATATAGTTATATTTCTTATATTTGTAAATAAAAGTGTACTTTATCATCAAAAATATCTTTCTCTGTTGTTTTAGATGTTTGAGATGTCACTAAATCAATAAGTATTGATGTCAAAGTCACTGATCTGCTCGAAATCCTTCTTTGCACAAAATGCTCCATTTCTCCAGTTTTTGTCAAAAACCAGTGTTTTTGCTGAAACTTCCCTATGTTCTACTATCAATTACTTGAGAACCGAAAAGGTTAGAAGCATAATTTTTTTTCCAGGTGAAAGAAGAGAGTCTACACTTTATTTTGATGTGTGCCATGTCTATATAGTCAAAGAACTCAGTATTCTGTGAGTCTTGAAAAATCAGTGAAAATGACCTAAAAGCTCTGGCAGTCAAAGGGTTGACATTGTGAAAACAGGCCGGCAGTGAATGAGTTAATTATAAATACTTTGTGCAGTAGCAGCATTATCCCATTTAAGGCCCAAAGCTGCAAAGAAAGCTGCTAGTTACCTGCACCTACATCTTTTAAAGGTGCATTGTGCAACTTTTTGGTGGAGGGTCTGTCTAAGGCTACGTTTATATGATGACGGTCTGAACAGAAAACGCAAAAGTGGCGTCGCGTCTTCACTTATTAGAAGAGCGTTTAGACGAGCGTTTTCAGGAGGAAATCTGCGTGCATACGGTGACGCAAAAGTGTGTGGAATTCGATTGGGTATGCATGCCAGGTGGCTAGGTGGCGCTGTGATACATTATCACTATGTCCGCGCACATGCGTAGAATCTTCCTTCTCATCTGCGCCGTGAAAAGCAAAACAAAACATACTGGCTACTGGTAGAAAAAGTGAGTTCAACTGTTGCTTCAGACCACGTTAGACTACAAAGCAATGAAGGCGCAACAAGGTGTGGACATAAACAAGGTATGTGACGTAAACACGTATGTGACGTAAACACGTACAGCAGATTTGACGTCTTTGGCAGTGTAGACGAAAACGCTACGGCGGAGCATATTCAAGTTTTCCACTTTGGAGGACGGTTTCAGTTTTTTGCGTTTTTAAGCCCCCAAAATGCCGTTTACCCGTAAGCGTTATCTTGTAAACAGGCCCAAAAGCTTTTCTCCATGGAGATGTTATTGCTTTGTCAGGAATGTTTCACAGTATGGTATTAAACCTTTAAATCATCATGGAGACCAAACCAGGCCAAGTTACAAGTCAGTTCTGTGGAAAGGCAACCACATTTTCTGAGCTAAATAAAATAGCTATTTAATATATGTAAGATAGAGCTGTTTAATGTCTTACTGCGGAACATTCGAGGCAGAGTAGAAACAACCAGGTGACGGACTCTCCACCAGAAAAGTGCATCTTTAGAATGACAAACATGTTCCAACCTCTGCTTGATTTTGTTTGGAGGATTTGCGTTGACCCGTGCTGCGTTCAAGAGCTCCTGTCAAGCATAGGAAATGTCACATCAGTCAGAATGTGGGAGACCTGCGTGTAGATGTAAAAGGAAAGTTTCCAAAGCAAAACCGATGTGCATTTTTCCCTCCTTTGGCTTGTACTGAGGGGGGTTTATTATTCCGCTCTTGATCTCATAAAAATATTACTGCCGACATAGCAGAGATAGTTCTTGTGTCTGTCAAGAATAATGGTTTTCAATCCTGGAGCCTCATGCGTGGCCATTCTGAACATTGATGGATTACACGACTCAGTTAATCACCGCTGTCGTCCTCCGTGGGCCTGAACGCGTCCAACTTGAAAGCACGGCACTCATTTTTAATTCACCTTGGAAATGGAAGCAATGACAGTGGTAGCGCAGGTACACCTTGATCATATTAGTAGCCCATTGTCGCACGGGGTTTAATAGCTCCTCGGAACAGGATATTGACCCAAGCAAAGCACGCCTTCCCTTCTTTATGATTCTTATCAGAAGGAATGAAGGTGCGAATGCCACTGAGAGCGATACTTTAGATGGTCATTCATAGTAATTTATCACTCAGGCGGGAAGTGAGATTCCTATATCCATTAAGAGAAGATAGATTCACAGTTCCCCAGTGGCCATTTAAGTGTGCAAGAATGTCCACAGAGGGTCAAGTCTCCCTGAAACAGCCTTGAACCTACCTTGAAAATCTCAATATGATCATTTAATTTCTTGTTTTAAATTAAATTTTGTGTTCCAGAAATGTCTTATAATGGTAGACGTTTGAACCAGTTATGAACATATTCTTGATGTCTGTCTACTGATCTGAAGGATGGTGTTTGAATGCCACTGTCGACGTAATCATTATTGGTAAACTGACGGATCCACTGACCCACAGTTTGGAGATTCCGAATGAATGCTATTGTTGTGTCATTATGCAAGACACTTAACCCACCTCGCCGTCAGTGCCTGTGTATACTGTGTGTGTGTGTGTGAATGGGTGAGTGGTTCCTTGATCTAAAGCACTTTGAGTGCCTTGAAGGTGGAAAAGCGCCAAAGCAGTATATCCTCCTGGGACCTGAAGAAAAAAAGGGTATTTTCTATTTTTAGGTAAATTTGGAGGTAAATGAACACCTTATAGCATTTAAATTTTGTTAAAGCCCCAGTGTGTAGGATTCGTGGCGCATAGGTGGATAGTCGCTATTGCACTTTCTGTTTTAGCTACGGCAGACCTCGAGGGACCCGTGCAGTCCCGTTTTTTTTTTTTTTTTCTTTTCTCATGAAAACACACATTCCCGATCATGTACCATGACACTCTACACATCAAATGAAACCTTACAGTCTCCTCTTTTTGACTATGCAATTCATTTCCCTGCAAAACAATCACTCCCCGAGCGCATGGGGCTTTTATATGGAAAAGCACAAAACGAGGTTAGCTTACCTTAGAATGCTTTGCACAGGTCAAACTCTGTATTTCACCATAGACTTACTCTCAATTTGTCTGTAAGGATCCAGCGAATAAAATCCAGTAAAACAATTTAGTCCAAAACACGTGTTAGATCCATTACGACGTCTGATCCGGCAGCATGCTTGTGTTGTTTACCCAAAACCACGAGCCTTGCCGAAGGCGAAGGCGGAGCCCAAATGTCCTTCTGCGGCTCTCGTATTCAAAATGGCTGCCTCTGCATGGGGAAGATCCCCCTTTTATGTGACTATATCTAAGTCCAAAAGAATACTTTGATTTCATGATGGAAGTGAAAAGGCTTGGAAAACAATGTATTTTTGAATGGGTATCTTCAATTTCAGTAAAAATCTGACACACTGTCCCTTTAAATGTATTTTTACTCATAATGTTGGAACTTGCTGTAATGGGCTATAATAGTGTTAAATCCATGTGAAGTTAACAATCTAACAAAAACATATTTTTATCTATCTATCTATCTATCTATCTATCTATCTATCTATCTATCTATCCATCTATCTATCATAGTGTAGCCACAAACTAGAGTCTATCTGAAAACACTTAAAAGATAGACCGGTTAACTCAATGTCCACTATAAAGGACACAAATGAATGGGCCGGGTCTCAGGAGGATATTAAAATGGGACAGTTTACCAGTTGCCCAACATAGAGGATTAAAGATTAAATCTTACTTTCAGACATTTTTTATTAGTTTAAGTTTTGTTCAAGTATTTTGAGTCACGTGCCTATAAAACATTGTTTTTGGCTTCTGCATTCTAAGGCTTTAAAAAACAACACATTTTATGACAATTTGGGCCCAAGAATAATATAATATTATTTGCAGCTTTCTTTGTGGTTCTATGTATTTTGGCATGGAGGCCCATACTAACGAGATTCTTTGGGAAGTCTTAGTAAAATACATTTCAATCACTCTAATAACAATAAACCCATTAATTGTACTTTATAAATTCTTTGTCTATTGACTTTTGGTTCTTTGTGCAAGACAGGGACCATGTGAGTATTACTCCACTGTGGGGGCTGAGATTTAACACACATTAATCCATTTAGAAAAAAGAATGGTTCAAACAAAAGGCAGAAGAGCAACCATAGAAAGGAGACATCCATGTTCATTTTTGAAGTTAGCACCAGAATTCAAAAGAGCAGATTAAGGTCACACTAGTGATTTTGGATATTTGGAGGATTCTGCTCTAACAAATACACTTTCCTTTTTGGGGTGAACTTCGTAGAAGCAGTGTGTTTTGGTAGGATGTGCACTAGCCAGGGAAGAGCTTTTTTAAAGATGGCTACAGGCTTGTTGAAAAGAAATCAAAAGTCTAGATAAGAGCTTAGAAGTCTGCTTGGAACTGCTCCATCCCCCTACCTCGCCCTCTGCAACGCCTTTGTAGAATCTTGGATGTGATGCTTGCCAGTGTGTTGTGTGTGTGAATGTGCGTTTGTGTGTTGGGCAGCCATTTTCTCAGCTGCCCCAGTCTTTGTTGGCATGGCAAGCATCAGCGGGAAGCCTTCACTCCAATTTGCCATCGTTTGTCAGGACCTGCCCCGGTGACACTGGCACATACACACACATACAAGACTGTGGTCCACTCTCAGAGAAGCTTTGACCTTGTGTCTGCAGCTCTGGCCTTTCTTGTCCTTTTTGGAGCAATGTGGTGCCATGTGTGCCGACCGCTTAGACTGTGGACAAACATCTGATATTCCACACATAAATATTAATGCTGCCAAGACAATACAAGAGTCTAAAATCTCCATATCTGTGTGAATTGTCAGTTATTCAGGTGGGGATAATGCAGGTAGAGCTTTTGCCCTGAAATTGCACTCTAGCTTGTTCACAGCTTGTAGTTTTTTTTGCCTAAATATGTAAATGTGTACAATCAATTATGTGCTTGATGATTGAGTTGATGTGGTCTCAACAATATGATAACATTATATCATAATTCTTTTTTTTTTTTTCACTTTAATGCAGTTCTGTGCTCAAACAAAGACACTTTTCCTCACTCACATAACTTACTGGTCAGCTTCAGCAGTACACTGAGTGAGTTGGCTGATGGATATAACCAATAAAGTGTAAACTTTGAAGCAGATGACGTTAGTTACCTCTTGTTAATATAAAGATGTTTACATAAATTATGATCAAATCAGTGTAATGATCTAGCTCCAAGAAAATTGTGATCATAATTTTAAGGTAAGTTAAAGGTGCACTTTGGTCTGCCACCTGCTTGTCTCCATGGATATGCTGCTGCTTTGCCACACATTCCACAGTATGGAAATTAACTTGGCTGGTTAACCCAATAGAGACAAGTTAGTGGTCAGATCTATGGAGAAGCAAGCCTGCACATTGTAAGAATTCATCTTTTTCAAGGTATTTTTAAGCTATAAAAAAACCTGTAATTGAATAAATGCGAGCCAAATATGTTTAATGGCATACTGTGGGACATTGCATGTAAGAAAATAACATCTCCATGGAGGCAAGCAAGTAGCAGACCCTCCATCTTAGAAATTACGTAGTGCACCTTTAAAATATTCACAACATCATGATTTTGTTGCACTGCTCCAATGGTCACGTTTGTGTGGACTAAAAATATCTCCTTTTTGGACAAAGATTTGTTCAAATAAACACCTTTCAATATACAGTACCTGCACAACATCTTATAATTTAGATTGTGTATTTTAACATGTGATCTGCAAATAAGAGGTCTTTCATTTTGTTCCACTAATACTCCCATTGCTCCTGAGGCAGCCCATGGCGTGGATTCATTTTGGTGATGGATGGTTGTAGAAAGGACTCAGGAGGGAACCCTGTGCTCCTGGAAGTGGTTTTGTTACACTATTTTGGGCTATGTGTCCTGGCTGCTTGTTGGCATGGTCAGTTGCCTTTCCTGTCCCACTTAGGCTGTGCCAGAACCCTGCGATGGCGTGAATCTATTTGGGCATCAGAAGTGACATGATGATGGAAAGAAAAACATCCATTTCAGACAACGAGGACGATGAGTCTATGCCCCACTGAGTCAAAGGCACCAGTCCGCTGTGTTCTTTATATTTTAATCAAGTTCCAAAAATGAATATACACATAAGCAAATGTATAAAAGAAGGAATTAGTATGATGCTGCATTACATATTGTGTAGTTTTGATACAGTGTTTTTGGTATTAAGGATTAAACTCATGAATACATTTTGGTCCTTGTAAACTGCAATACTGAGCCAAAACAGCTTAATAGTCACAGGAGGTATATTGACTTCCAAAACCTCAAGGCTGCAGAAGTGAAGTGCCTCATGATGGTGTTATTTCAGTGTAACAAACTGCAGAATTGAATTTATGTGTTTTTATTGTTGAAAAATGGCCATGTGCCATTTTGGGGGAATGACTACTACTCAAACACATGAACCAAACAAAATACAATTCTGAATGAGCTAATAATGAGGAAGCAGATTATAACATAGTTAAAAGCTCATTTGACACATTTTATATAATATGTCCCCTTTAGGTTTTTACAACTGTGAGTTTTTTTCAAGTTTCTGTACTCTCAGGAAGCCATATTTTCTGAGCCATCTCTATACTAATCACATTTTTTCGATGTAAAATAAGCGTAAAAAATCTCCCTGTACAGCCTGCGGGATTCTGTCATGCAGCCAGTGACTAATGCTTTGGTTTACGGCAGGATATAGGAGAAGAGTGGAATGTGGGATATCTTGGTTGTAGATCAGGTAGGTCACTGCTGTTCCTGCAGAATCTGTGCCCTATTCGGACTCAGCAGAGCCATTTACGAGCGCCTGATTACATCTCTCAACATACTGGCTACAATTAGATCTGTGTTACTGATTACCAAGCAACAAGTGGTTAAGTTACTGATGTGCAATGGGACATTGACTCTTACAAATAGACTTTATTCTCCATGACAAGACAAGTAAAAGATTGTTTAACCAACTTATCTACGCACAGTTACTTTCAGAAAATGGCATGGGAATTAAACCACATCCATGTGCATGTAGCATTGAAAGAGAGTGACTGTCGTGTTAAATGACCAAAACTGTTCACTTTAAGAGAAACTTGTTGGGTATTGTTTTCCAATTGTAGAAAAGCTTTTACTTCAAGAGTTGTTTTTAAAGCATATTTAACAACTTTCATTGTATGGCAAAAGGAGAAATTCAATTTGTCAAGTTTGTTTGGTCGAATACGTTTTGCAGCTCATCCAAGCTACTTCTTACTAGCTGCAGGGAGGAGCTAAATACAATGAAATTACTATGAAACTATCACACCTATTTGTTTTCAGTTTCTGTGTGGGGTCTTGTTAGCATAGCCATTCTGTACCATAATGGGTGTTTTCACACCTCTGGACCTGACCTGGCTAGTCCTATTGTTTTCTTTGTTTTGATTTACGTTTGCGGATAGAGTTAGAGATGAGAGACAAATTATGTCTGAGACCTCCATTTCTGTTCAAGGAAAGATTCTCTTTTTTGACAAAAATAGCCTCTTTAATCCCCTCTCAAACCAGTTCTTTTCTCTGGCTAAAATCTGTACCTCACTATCCTCAAAGGAATGGCCCGTGGCCTTTAGGTGAAGATGTAGGGCAGATGAAGGTCCGCTCTGGCACGCCCGTCGATGTTGGTACATCCTCTTGTGAAGTGGCTGTTTGGTTTCCTCAATGTAGCGCTCACTGCAGTCTTCACTACACTGAATGGAATAGACGACATTGCTTTGTTTGTGGCTCGGTGTTTTGTCCTTTGGGTGGACCAGTTTCTGTCTTAAATTGTTTGTGGGTTTGAAATAGACTGGGATTTCATATTGTCTGAAAATCCTCTGTAGTTTTTCAGAAGCGCCGGCCATGTAAGGAATGGTTACACCCTTCCTCCTGGGTTCTGATTCTCTGTTGTTTTGTTTCTTGTCCTTGTCTCTCTTGGTTTTGTTGACAGCCCATTTAGGATATCCACAAACAGAGAGGGTTTTCTGCACATATTGTTTTTCTTTCTCCTTTCCCTCTGTGCTTGTTGGAACCACTTGGGCCCTGTGTTGTAATGTCCGAATAACTCCAAGTCTGTGCTGCAGTGGGTGGTGTGAATCAAAAGGCAGGTATTGGTCCGTGTGTGTGGGCTTCCTATCGTTACTGCACAATCTAAGAACGCCAATGTGTTAACCTTGGCATCTTCATGAGTGAATTTGATGTTCGAATCTACAGAATTGATATGTGCAGTAAAAGGTTCCAAATCTTGAATTTTGATTTTTGAAAAATTATCATCAACATAACGATACCAATGTGTGGGTGGAGTGCCTGGATATGAGGCCAAAGCAATTCATATTGTTCCATGTATAAGTTAGCCATGATAGGGGAGACCGGTGAGCCCATCGCACAGTCGTGGATTTGCCTGTAGAAGTTTTCTCTGAACTGGAAATAGGTGATATTTAAAGGTCCCATGGCATGAAATTTTCACTTTCTGAGGTTTTTGAACGTTAATATGAGCTCCCCTACCCTGTTTAGGGCCCCCCCCATGGTTAAAAGTTGCAAAATGTCTAAACTGAGCATTTGCGATCCTTTTCTGCGTTACAAAAAATCGGAGCTCAAACGGGCGATTTTGAACAAGGCACCTTATTGACGTCAGATCGAAAAAAGAAATGCAAATGCAGTTCCACCCCCGTCTGTCTGTACTCAGCGTCTCTGTAAATCACGCCCAGAGAGTTTGGACTGCGAATGCACTAGGCAATGCAAAATGCATTTTTTTATTTGCCTGGAGGCACGTCCGAGTGTTTCTAGACTCGGAAGTCCTTTATCTGAGCCTCTGGACCTTTGAACAGCAGTGGTTTAATTTTATTTTCTGTGGAAATGTGTTTATTTTTCAATGGAACGCTTCAAATCTCTCCCCCCATGCAAAAACACGGAAATTGATCAGCTGAGAGCTCTGAGCGGAGAGCGGAGAGTTTGGCCACGCCCCCACCCTCTACTATAGGCCAGCTATTTTCTCCTCATTTGCATTCAAGCAACAACGCCCAGAATAAAGTGTTTGAGAGAGATATTTATGACTCTTTCTCATCTTATCTCTGTTTCTCATGCACTGAGTGTTGATTTTGAAGAAGGATTCATTTACAGTATTAGGGAACCATTAAGGAGCCATGTAAAAGCATCAAGAAGTACCATGTCATGGGATCTTTAAACAAATTTCCAGCAGTTGGCAGATTTGGTCGGGTGAAAGTTTGGTTCTCTCTTCTAGCTTGGTATCCTGCAGTAGTCTCTTTCTTGCTGCCTCCACCGCTACAGGGGTACAAGTGAAATGAGAGGTCACATCAAAGGAAACCATTGTCTCATCCCGGTCAAACTGGAGAAACTTGACTTTGTTCACAAATTCGGCTGTGTTCTCGATGTGGTGCTCCATGTTACACACCAAAGGAGCCAGGATGGTTTTTAGGTGTTTGGCCACATTGTATGTGATGGAGTCTGTGCTACACACAATGGATCTGAGTGGTACTCCTTGTTTGGGAATCATTGGGAGGCCATAGATTCACGGGATGGCATCACTCGGGTACAGTCTGTAATACAGCTGTCGATCAATGACTTCTTCCTTCTCCAGCTTCTGCAAGCAATCAATGATCTTCTTTTTGTACCCATTTGTGGGGTCTCGCCCCACCTAAAACACTTAAAAACCATCCTGGCTCCTCTGGTGTGTAACACGGAGCACCACATTGAGAACACAGCCGAATTTGTGAACAAAGTCAATTTGTGAACAGAAATGGAGGTCTCAGACATCATTTATCTCCCATCTACAACTCTATCCTCAAACCTAAATCAAAACAAACAAAGAAAACAATAGGGTTAGCCAGGTCAGGTCCAGAGGTATGAAAACACCCATTATGGTAATGAATGGCTATGCTAACAAGATCCCACACCGAAACTGAAAACAAATAGGTGTGATAGTAATTTTATTGTAGTTAGCTCCTCCCTGCAGCTAGTTATAAGCAGTGTCCATCAGTATTCTAGCCAGATGCGAAATGTATTCGACCAAATAAACTTATAAACTGTCCAGTTGACAAACTGAATTTCTCCTTTTTTTCTCCTGAATTTCTCCTTCTACCTGGATGACTGAGGGATTCTTCACACAACTTTAATTGTAGTATCTGTTTTGCATCTTCAAATGAATAAAATCATCTGATTGTAAGATCTAGTTGAATTTGCAACTGTGGTATAGAGAGAGTGCAGTAACTGTAAATCTCATAAAAATATGAAAATCAATCAATCAATCAATCAATCAATCAATCAAACATTTATAAGGCGCTTTTCATACAAAATTGTAGCACAAAGCGCCTTACAGTGGTCAAGGATTAGAAGATTGACCTTTATTGATCTCGCACAGGAGAAGTTGTTTCTATATTTGACCCGGGGACCATCCCCATGATTTTGACTGGCTCATGATAATTTTTAGCTGAACCTATATTATGGATGTGCAGAAGTTCACTCTAACCAACAGCTGGAGGCTCGACTTGTCTAATATAAAAGTCCTGTGAAATTGTTCTTCTTTCTCTGGCCTCACTTTGTTCCGGGTTGATGCTTTGTCCTGAGTGCTACCTGACAGTGCTGTTGGGTTGAAATGCAGTAGTTCAGGAGTGTGATTATACCGGTCACGTGGGCCACATGGTATTGGTATTAAAGAGATGCTTTATACCTGTGTCCCATTGGGGCTACTGCTGTCTTGTTTTGTTAAGCAAACTTAACAAAATTTGCTCTAAATTAATTTTACTAAATGTACTGAAACAACTATCTGTGTGGCAAAAGGAGAAATTTCTCTACCTGGACGACTGAGGGATTTTACACAAAACTATCTGTGTGTCAGTGTACTTACCAAGTCTGGTGTTTCAGTCTCTTTACAGACACTTTGCAGCTGCCTTGATTAAATATTTTACCCGAGTGTCGTAGCTGCCGGCCTCCAGATGACTGTGAATATTAATCTGGAGGAGATACTGACACAGGATGGAGCTCTTCTGTCCTTGCTTTTTCTTTCTCCTCAGCCCATTATCCTGGCAGGCTCCCCATGACTCCTTTCACTCTGTTGTCCAACTTGTCAAAGATCCACACATCAGCACACAGGCAATAGCATGCTGACAGACCAAACCAAAGAGCTATTCCCAGGTTAGATCATATTTGGCTTGGAGTGCTTTAGATTGTAGCAACAGTATTGAAGTTAATTTACAATGTATTTGCACGCATTATTGTACTATAGAATATTCAAAAAAGTACATCAATTATATCCTTTCAGTGGTGATAGAAGTACTCAATATTCTGTGACGTAAGTACAGATACCAGGCCAAAAATACTCAAGTAAAAGTATCACATGAAAAAATCCACTTAAGTAAAGTACCCATTAAAAAAAATTGAGTTCAACAACATCAATCATTTTTCATTTTTTCCCCCAACTGTTTTTATTTCTGTATTTTGGTTTGCTCAAATGTGTTCATCTGCTTTTTAGCAGATCTCAAACTATAATAAAAATACTTCAATTTTCAATCCAGTTCAAAATGTAGTAGAATAGAAAGAACAGATACCTGCTCTCAAATGTATCCACTTAAAAATGTACTAGTAAAGTACAGAAAATGTATACTTAAAGCCCCAGTGTGTAGGATTCGTGGCGCATAGGTGGATGGTGCTATTGCACTTTCTGTTTTAGCTACGGCAGACCTCGAGGGTCACCCGCGCACGAGCCGCACGCCGCTACTGTATAAATAAAACGCGGTCCCGTTTTTTTTTGTTTTTTCTCATGAAAACACACATTCCCGATCATGTACCATGACACTCTACACATAAAATGAAACCTTACAGTCTCCTCTTTTTGACTATGCAATTAATTTCCCTGCACAACAATCACTCCCAAAAGCACATGGGGCTTTTATACGGAAAAGCACAAAACGAGGTTAGCTTACCTTAGAATGCTTTGCAGAGGTCAAACTGTATTTCACCATAAACTTGCTCTCAATTTGTCCGTAAGGATCCAGCAAATAAAACCCAGTAAAACAATTTAGTCCAAAACACGTGTTAGATCCATTACGACGTCTGATCCTGCAGCATGCTTGTGTTGTTTACCCAAAACCACAAGCCTTGCCGAAGGCGAAGGCGGAGCCCAAATGTCCTTCTGCAGCTCTAGTATTCAAAATGGCTGCCTCTGCATGGGGAAGATCCCCCTTTTATGTGACTATATCTAAGTCCAAAAGAATACTTTGATTTCATGATGGAAGTGAAAAGGCTTGAAAAACAATGTATTTTTGAATGGGTATCTTCAATTTCAGTAAAAATCTTACACACTGTCCCTTTAAGTACAGTACTTTGTTACTTTGTTCCACCACTGTTTCCTTTAACCCGATATGGCAGGTGCAGTGTTTAGTTTCATGACCTGTATTCAAGTTTAATTCTTGTGCCCATTGTTGCTAGGAAAGGTCAAATGTGAACTCAAATGTACAATTTTGTGCCTGTAGCCATCTTGTCTGAAGTCCTTCCATACCTTTGTGAGTTGGCATGGTCTGAGCCAGTATTGACAGGATGTGGTCCTGGCCTGACTACAGACAGAGCAGGAGGGGAGGAGACACCAGGCGCTGCCAAGTGTCACCGCTGGACAGCACCCCAGGGTCCATCTGTGAGAAAGCCCTGTGTGACTTGTCTGGAAACCAATCCAAAAATCATTCTACCCGTTCAGTAATCCTAAACAATTTAGATTAAAAAGTCTGAAGCTTAATATGAACAAAAATGTCTATACATAATAAAGTACGGCTTCTAACCCTTATGATATGATCAAACAGCAAACCGCTTCTCTGGTATTGGTTATCCAGGATATTTTTTTCTTTTAAAATAGTTTGTAAACAATATCCTATCATTACAATGAGTTAGCCTTCTAGAGTTGCTTTACAATTAAATGCATTCACTGTACACTTCGTAATGGTGTTTCTGTAGCCACAGTTGCCAATGTGGGCCTCTGCTATCACCAATCACAGCACACATATCATATTAATGCATTTATGATGACTTTAGTGTTTTGCTCAATGACACAACAGTATTGATTGGTCAGGGAAGGGATCTAACAGCTATCTTACCACTAGATTTATGGATGTGTGGGCGACCACTGCAGTAAAATGTATTCTCCTGCTACGCATTGGCTCTCAGGTCATTTTTAGAAATGTCTGGTTTAGAAGGAATTTCTTTTCTTATAGAGGCCCGGGAATAATATTTCACATTTATCAATTTCAAAAGTCTACATTGCACTATATTTCTTGCTTCTTGCTAATTATTTTCCAATGAGCGACCTCCAGAGTCTCAAGGTGACTCTGTTATCTGATAAAGGGATGAATCTAATCGTCTGAAACCGAAAATGCTTACATTATATTGACGGCACGGAGCAAAGATGTATTATTGATGGTATCTAGGTCAGGTCAGATACTAGTCACACTGCAGCATGGTGCTCTCCACTGGATGGATAGTGAGAAGGTCAAACGACATGGTACACACAGATTACTTTAAAGTATTGTGTTTAAAGGCCATGCTTCCCTGTGGCTCGGTGCCACACATGCTGCAACAGTTAGAGAATCTACAGGAGGCCTCCAGAGATGAGCCAGTCCGCCACAGACACAGGGAATGCCATGAACCTTCAAGGAAAAGATCGTATTCAACACAAGCTAGATTTATGAACTGCTGAAACAACCTTTTCAAAAAAATATCTGATGGAATGGCGAGGTTGGAAAAGAATGTCATTTATATTACCTTTGAGAAGCAATATTTATTCTTATAGGCACCTTTTTCTCATCATCAGATCCAAGCTATTACCAACGTCAGAGTGCTTTCATGCGCTGTTAGGAGTTAGACATATTGTCAACTCCACCCAAGGATATCTGCCATTTGATAGTCTACAATTTTCTTAACAATTTACTGCTCAGAGAAAGCCCAAACATATACTTAATATAGATAGGAATGTCTCCTATAGTCGGGCTTTCTAAATCTGCCTTGGATATTCACCATTTGTGTTTAGCGGAGGTCTTTTCAGAAAATGCTTCGGCGTTGTTTTCTCATTTTACACCCGATTGTTAAATTGTAAAACAGGTGTTCTCCTATCTCTAAGCAAATCCACCTATATACAAAGAGACAGCTTAGACCCTCCTCCCCACAGCTTTTCATCATCTCCTAATTGGCCCATCTGCAGCAGGATGGCTAGGATCCGCATGAGCAGTGAGCCTCATTGGGTTATTTGGATCTTGATGCCCTCCACATTCTTGTAATGACCCTGTGTTTTCCACTTTTTTAAACGCTGTTTTTCCCCCCGATCCGAATTCTTCTCGCATTTGCACCGTGAAACAGATGCCCAGTTTGCATTTAATCAAACTACAGATAAAATACGAGACTGAGAAAGAGTGCTCCTGAATATCAATTGTCACATTACTGTTACTGTGCGCTGAAAATATAGGCTTATACTTTATGGTTTTGTGTCAGATGGCCATAGCACCGTGTCAGTGCCTGATCTCGTCTTATCCCAAGCTAAGCAGGGTTAGGCCTGGTTCCTACTTGAATGGGAGACCTCTGGGAATACCAGTTGCCGTAGTGGGGCAGCAGCAGTGGCTCTAGTGTACATTGTTGGTGTGTCCTTAGGTAAGACACTTCACTCACCTCTCCTACTATGATTATGGTGTGAGTGGTGGTGGTGGTCAGGGGAAATGATGGTGCAGTCTGCCGCAGGGTAGCTGTGGTTAGTAGTCTACCATCATGAGTGTAGAATGAAGAATGTACAGTGTACTTTGAGTATCTAGAAAAGCACTCTATACTATAACATTTGTGAATTATTATTAGGTGCCCTTACTGAATTTTCAGATGCTCCTTCTCTCACCTTTTGTAGTTTTAATGAGAGTTCTAAAATAATCACCATTGACCTAGAAAACATTTAGCTCTGTTTTTGTCCAAAAAAGACAAGTCTGAAGCTAAATAAGGTCTTGTTCTGTATATTTAATGTTTGATGCCAGGCTCAGCTCTTTGCTCTCAGAACTTGATCTGTGCGCAGCAGGAAATATCAATGTTAACTTCCACTGACTGAAGTTTACTGTGCTGTGGACACTACTGTCAGGCCTTTGAACCAGCTTTATGAACAACTCGACCAAGGAGAAACTGTTTCTAATTGTTGGACCTACAGTGGGTCTGTGCTGGATTGCCATGGTTACACTGGTGGATGTGGTCCTTGGAGGTTCAGATGGTCTGTTTCTGAGATAAGACGTGTTTGTTCTGACTTTGTGATAGCATTTTATCTCAGAAACTTTCTAGTAGAAGACCTGCAGTGCTAACATTTAGTAATTGGTCAGCAAGACAGATTGAATGGGAATTGAATTTGTTTTCAGTTACAATGAGTTAAAAAAAAAAAAAAGTTATAAATAATTACATTTATAAACATAGATTGTAATATAAAGGAAATTAAACTCAACTTATAATTTGTAATCCTGCAAACTGTAAGGTGAATTCATGATTAAATATAAATAAAATATTTTTTGGGGGGGTTTATTTACATATTTCCATCTGTTCTGTATAGTCTTCTTGTATACACACTGCAACTTTTTATTTAAAGGAATAGTAATGTTTTTACTATCTGAACCTTATTTCGGTAATAAAACAACGTAATTTACTCACTCGTTGTACTTTGGTGTCATTTGGAGCATTTCCGGAGATTTTGTAGTTTAGCGATATCCGTTTAACGTGAGTGCTCGGGGCATACCATTGCAGTCACCAAATAACACAAACTTTAGCACTTTTCAAATAACAAAAGCTCAAAGTTAGTCTGCACTTTTGTTTGAGTCAAAATTGGCCTGTAATCCGATATCCAGCCATGGTTTCCATTGAATAACGAGGACAGTGCACATGCACGCATTCATTCCGCTACTTTGCTTAGAAGAAGCTCAGAACTTTTTTGTTGCGAGCGAAACATGGCTGAAGATTCGGACTTTGAGACTGAAGAGGACTTATTTGAGTATGATGGCTGTCCCTATCATTTTGAGCCTGAATATACGGATTAGGAGGTAGTAGAAAGAAGGATGCGGAGACAGTTTGAGGAGCAGCGCACCAGAGAACAGCCATTGGTATTGCATTACTTCTCAGAAGCGAGGGCTGAATCCGCTGGCCTTCCTTCTTTTCCTTTGCTGGTAAAAAATCATCCAGACTGAAGTGAGTACTGCAAACACGATCACAGTCCAAACGTCTTACAGCTTTGCCTTTCATGTTTGGGTCCATTCTCAAGGCAACTAGAAACAGCTTCAATAACTCCGGATTGTGACGAGGAAGCCTGTGAAAACTCAACTTCGTCCAAGCTGTCATTTTGTTTTCACAACGGGATAAATGCATGTCCGCACCATTTCGGGTTTTCTCAAGCGGAGATGTTTTCTTCTTGTTATTCCTTTGCTTCTTTATGACTGTAACCGAGAGCTGAGAGCATCGTCTTATCTGCAAATCAGCTGTGAATGCGCGCATGTGCACTGTCCTCGTCATCCAATCAAAACCATGGCTGGATATCGGATTACAGGCCACTTTTGACTCAAATGAAAGTGCAGACTAACACTGAGCTTTTGTCATTTGAAAAGTGCTAAAGTTTGTGTTATTTGGTGACCGCAACGGTATGCCCCGAGCACTCACGTTAAACGGATATCGCTAAACTACAAAATCTCCGGGAATGCTCCAAATGACACCAAAGTACAATGGGTGAGTAAATTACGTTGTTTTATTATTGAAATAAGGTTCAGATTGTAAAAACGTTACTATTCCTTTAAAGGTGCATTTCACAACTTTTCTGGTTTACGGTCCATCACTTGCTGATCTCCATGGAGATGTTTTTGTTTTGCCTGGAATATTTGATTGTATGACATGAAATACATATATCTAGCATTTAATTTCATTACAGGTGTTTCTATTGCTCAAAAAATACAATTGTTCTCTGTGTGAAAAGGGTTACCTCTCCACAGATCTGACCTGTAAAGTAGCCTATAGAGATTGATTGTTTAATCTCTTCTAGATAAAGCAATAACACCTCTATGGAGACAAGCAGGTGACGGACCCTCCACCATAAAAGTTACGCAGTGCACCTTTAAATTGATTTTAGCCTAATAAGATACTAAGAAAATGTAGCTCAAATATTTTTCCCCCTTAATTTAGCTGTATTTACAAACTAATAGTAAAATTTTAGTCATTTTGAAGCTTGAAATATGATCTCAGCTAATTAGCAGTGTTAATGTGATCACCAACTTCTCGGATCATCCGTCTTGTCGGCACAGGCATTACAGACACTTTCTTCATCAGGGACAGCGCTTAGATGTTGCAGCTTTGATTATTTGTTCAGTTAGCCTGCACTTGAGAGGCTGACCTTGCAGTAAAAGTATATTCCTCTCTGGACTGAAGCACTCTCCAGCCTGCTCCCTTGTGGGCAATAGTCCTCATCGACATTGAGATTGGTTATACAGCTCCAGACCTGATCCCAAGCCATTTCATAGTATTTTGGAGTCCCCAGTTTGTCTTTATCGATATCGAAGGTGCCTCCTAGTGTCTGATCAATTTTTCTGCAGGAGATCGTGGTGCTATGGGGGCAAAAAGAAATCAATGGAGGTGCAAAGTGCTCCTGGCCTCTAACTCCAACTATAACACCCATTTCCTTGTGGCACAGTGCAGAAGAGCCCGATCTCCATTCAAGCCTGTGCCTTCTAATTGCCTCATTTGAGAAAATTGAGCAATCCAGGCCTATTTCCCTGCTACTTCACCATTGATGTTTCAGACAAGGGTCCATGGAGCAATGTGAAGGCTGAGATCTCTATCGTCATTCAGTCTCCCACCATTGAGCAGTGTCTATAACCCATCAGATCGGCAATGCAATTCAAAAACCATTATCTCTGTGCACGCATAAATGGGATACATACTTATTTAGTGAGCTAATAAGACATCAGTGTAATTAAAATTAGGCTACAGGGGGTAAATTAATTCTACATGAAGCAACTGTGGAGATTATAGGTTTGCATAATACAAAAACAGGCAAAAAGTATGTTCATTTTCAAATAACAATATGTTTGTATTTGACTCTCTGTAACCCCGAACTGCAGATGCTGATAAAGCCGCACTTAGGCCAGAAACTAACCCAAAAAGGGGCACTATGAAACTTTTCTGGTGCAGGGTGCGCCACCTGCTTGTCTTCATGGAGATGTTGTTGTTTCGTTTGGAATGTCTCCATATGGCATTAAATGTACCCATCTTGCATCAATAACATGGGTTTTTATTTACCTAAAAACTTGCATTCTTGCAGTGAGTGGGCTCGCCTCTCCATAGATCTGACATGTAACTTGGCCCTGTGGTGCCACTTGCTGTCTCTATAGAAATAAATAATAAGTATATTGCTAAACTGTGTAACATTCCAGGCAATATGTCTATTGATAGGAGCGGATTACAGACCCGCCGTCAGAAAAGCTACACAGACAAAGACAAAAATATTGTGATCCAATGATACTAATTGTTTTAAAAAAAAATCTACAAGCTTCTTGGAAACAGACTCAGACAGTTTTCCCCATTCTTTTCTAATCACTGCCTGATATTGTGGGCTGTTGCTCATCTCCATGTGTTATTTGTGGTCAAATCCTCCAAAACCTACCCTCGCATGAATCCAGTATTGTTCCCAGGCCAGAGAGGAGGATGCTGGGATAAAGATCTGAGGGGCCAGGGGATGCTCAAAGTGCCAGCATGAGGAGAATTTGATACTGATTCAGGTCTACTGCACAGCGGAGGAAATATAGGGGGCTTAGGGACCTGACAGAGACATAATTCAATATAGCCACAGGAAGTCAAAGAAATCAAACGCAAACACATGAGGAGTAGCCATAAGCTTCAGTGAGTGGCCGCCACCACAGCCGGCCAAACCACTGTATGTGGTTTAGCGGGTGTTGTTGTTACATGTCAGCTATGGCGCTACCAGGACTTTGCATGCTCTAAGCTTTTTCAGTCATTTCAATTATTAATCATTCGCAATAATAGATCTCAATGCTTACATCTGATAAAACTGCTCATAAAAATGCAAATCATAACTGACTGGACCTGGCAACAGGACATCATTTTCTGTCATGTTACGACATGAGCGGTTAAACTAAAGTCAATAAAAGAGTCAGAGGGAGTTTTTCATTTCATGGGTGATATTTCCATATCATATGCACACTACACATTATATGTATAGCACAGTATTATAATACTCACATATACAACACTGAGTTCACTGGCCTCTGGTGTGATTGTGTAGGGAGGAGGATGGGGCTCCAGTCAATCACTTCTCAATAGTACATAAAAGTCTCACAGCGTTCCCTGACACATGAAAGTACAGTCCTGACCTTTCAACTGTGTTCTAATTACATTCATGTCCTGGCAGCGGCCACAGAAGCAGGCCCAAGTCTTTCATGAAGTCAGCGCTGGGAGATTGTCCCAGTCGCCTGTCACCTGGGAGCTTGGCTGCCTCCATGTTCTCCTCCTGCTGTGTGCCCACTATATGAATAAACCAGACACTGTGAAGCAATGCCCTTCTTTATACAAAGGCATCTGGCCTCTTTGACATGTCAGCCATTTTGGCTCTGATGAGTGCCGGTTTCACCCCTGGTGTTTCTAAAGTTACTGTGTGAGGGTGCAGCCGGAGCAGTCAGGGAGATGGTCAGCAGCCAGCCCACATAGCACATGGGCTCAGCGGGAGCGTTAACCAGACAGTGCATGTCAGTCATGGACACTGCTCTGTGGATACAGAATGGAATTTATGCCCAACCAAAGGCTCCCTATCCCAGTGATGCTTCACTGCCCTCACTTTCTCTTCTAATCTAAAGGGGATATGCTGTCTCAGTGGAGCTGCTGAAGGAAAGAAGTGGATGTTTGGGCCAGAATGAATTCTGCATCTTCAGTGTTTTGTAAGACTGTTTTGGAGACTGATGCATGGATAATACCACAGAATATTTTTACAATCCAACATTAAAAAAAAAAAAAAATCAGAATAGTCCACAATACTTCACTAATGATGCGCATGTATCACAGAAGAAACAAACAAACAACCAAATAAAAACTAAACCCAGATAAGAACAAATACTTAATTAACTGCTGGTATTCTGTTTCATATGGCTTGATGCCTTGTGTTAATTAAAATATTTTTAAGATGAATAGAATAATGCTGTTTTTTTTTTCTTACAAAGAAAGTTAAGAAAATAAAGTCTAAAGTATAGTTTCAGCAGAGATTGATTTGAGAGTAGTAAACATCTGTTAATTAAGCCCCTTTAATTTAAGAAACCGCTGACTATTAATAATGCACGCAGCCCTTGTATAAACATTATACTTTCTGCCTGGCACACAGACAGCCATTCATTATGCTACTCCCTATAAGACATTTCACTAGGGGAATCTTCCTGCATTGTTATGGTGCTATGGAAAAGAAAAATGGATTGTCGCCTAATTAATCAGACACTTAATTACTTGACTTTGTACAGAGTCAAGGCTCATCACGGCAGTTCTCTAAGTGAATCAAACTGACACAATGTAATTCTTCTTCTCCACATAGGAAGAGCAAATCCCTCCATAAGCCCGAGGACTGATAGCAGGATGGACTTGTCAGAATATTGATAACACACACACTAGTAGTTCTGTGGGTCACATTCCTCGGGCCATGCTGGGTGAGTGGGAAGAGGAGCTGGACATATGATGTGTGAAGAGACTGTATGGGAGATAGAATAACATGCATTTATATGGAAGGAGGCCAGCTGCTCAATCATTAGTATGTGTCAGACTGTACTCTAACCCAGTATTTTAAAACCAGGGGTACTTGGAGTGGCTTCACATTTTAAAGCCCCAGTGTGTAGGATTCGTGGCGCATAGGTGGATGGTGCTATTGCACTTTCTGTTTTAGCTACGGCAGACCTCGAGGGTCACCCGGGCGCTACTGTATAAATAAAACGCGGTCCCGTTTTTGTTTTTTTTCTTTTCTCATGAAAACACACATTCCCGATCATGTACCATGACACTCTACACATCAAATGAAACCTTACAGTCTCCTCTTTTTGACTATGCAATTCATTTCCCTGCACAACAAACACTCCCCGAGCACATGGGGCTTTTATACAGAAAAGCACAAAACGAGGTTAGCTTACCTTAGAATGCTTTGCACAGGTCAAACTCTGTATTTCACCATAAACTTGCTCTCAATTTGTCCGTAAGGATCCAGCGAATAAAATCCAGTAAAACAATTTAGTCCAAAACACGTGTTAGATCCATTACGACGTCTGATCCGGCAACATGCTTGTGTTGTTTACCCAAAACCACGAGCCTTGCCGAAGGCGAAGGCGGAGCCCAAATGTCCTTCTGCGGCTCTCGTATTCAAAATGGCTGCCTCTGCATGGGGAAGATCCCCCTTTTATGTGACTATATCTAAGTCCAAAAGAATACTTTGATTTCATGATGGAAGTGAAAAGGCTTGGAAAACAATGTATTTTTGAATGGGTATCTTCAATTTCAGTAATTAACGGGTAAAAATCTTACACACTGTCCCTTTAAATGAATGTGAATCTGAAAGGTATTGTTCTTAGTGGTAGATTTCTTTCACCAATATAAGTAAAACAAGAAAATACAATGGTTTATTAACAATATTATAATTGGTATAATAATTGGTAATTAACAATATTTCTATAGTAAACAGATTTAATTGCCTATAGTAACTGAGTTGGGAGTACTTGGGCTGTAAATCACTAAAATAACTTAATTTGCATATTGAAGACTTCAGATCAGTGGAGAGTTGCCTCTATTCACAGAAGGAATTAATGTATTTATGCAAACACACACAAAAAAAACATGCGTAAATAAATAAATGTTAGATGGATATGTTTAATGTCATACTCTAGAACATTCCAGGCGGTGTGAAGTGCACATTTAATTCTTTTATACATTTATTTTTTTAATGATAATGTTAGCGAGCAGAAGAAATACAAAAATATAATTGTACACATTTGTATGGGTAGTAATAACAGTGATTCCATAGCCAATTCATTTTGCACTGCTGATGGCAATTGTGCTGTATATTTGATTATATTTACTTTAAGAAATGCCTCTGGTTTGTATTGCTTTACCCTTGTCCTGACCTCCCTTAAAAACAGAACTTAATTACAATAGAATTTTCCATCCACAAATCAAACATTCAATCAATAAGCCACTCATGAAAGCCTATGGCAGATTAGACTACTCATTTCACTAAAATACACTTAAGATCATTATATTTAATATTTTTGCCATTTTCCCAATGTGGCCATTATTTGGGGGTTGGAAATCGTGACATCATGCTTGGGAATTCATTTGGGAATTAAAAACTATTTTATTGTATTGTAATTATTATCTGACAAATGCAAATATAAAAAAAAAACATTTATTTTGCTGAAATCATGTTTTGGACAGAATTCTCTTGTGGGATGTCATCATTGTGTTTAGAACTCCCAGTAATTTCCAAAACATTTTTTCAACTTTTCTTTGCAAATTGCTTTTGTTTGGTGTAAAGCAGTAGTGAAAGTAGTTTTCATTTCTTACAGGTGCTATAATGTCCAGTGCATCACTTTACCTTCTTAAAAAAACAAAA
This sequence comes from Paratrypauchen microcephalus, assembly GCA_036785185.1. NCBI lineage: Eukaryota > Metazoa > Chordata > Actinopteri > Gobiiformes > Gobiidae > Paratrypauchen > Paratrypauchen microcephalus. The sequence goes on along the minus strand of JAVJIX010000008.1, from coordinate 14,908,754 downwards.
AAACAAAAAAACAAACACTCGTTTTACCCGTTTTTTTTTGTTTTTTTTTTAATTTACGTTTTACACCTTTTTCATAGATAAATAACTTTTTTAATATACTTAATTATTTCATATTTTTTTAGTCAGCATAAACCCTCTCTTACAGGTGCAGGCAGCGCGCCGGCCTTAAAGGAAAAGTAACATTTTTTTATAATTTGAGCCTTATTTCGGTAATAAAACAACATAGCACTTTGGTGTCATATGGAGCACTTCCAGAGATGTTTTAGATTTGCGTTAGCCTAGCGCGACTTCTAGCCATAGCTCGGGGCATATAATATATTCCCCAAGCATGTAATATGCCCCGTGCGGGCTCCAAATAACACAAACTTTAGCACTTTTCAAATCATAGAAGCCCCATGTCTTAGTCTACGATTTCGTTTGAATCAAAAGTGGCCTGTAATCCGAGATTTATCCATAGTTTACAGCTTTGCGTTTCATGTTTGGGTCCCGGGAGCTGAGAGCACAGTCCGCACATGCGCACTGGCGTCCTCTTCTACTCTAAACTATGGCTAAATTTCGGATTACAGGCCACTTTTGACTACACGAAATCGTAGGATAAGACATCGGGCTTCTATGATTTGAAAAGTGCTAAAGTTTGTGTTATTTGGAGACCGCAAACAAGTGCCCCGAGAACTCACATGATGGAGATCGCAAATCTAAAACATCTCCGGAAGCGCTCCATATGACACCAAAGTGCTATGGGTGAGTAAAACAACTTGTTTTATTACCGAAATAAGGCTCAGATTGTAAAAAACGTTACTTTTCCTTTAAATCTTCTACCAGTGCGCAGCACCGCCTCGCAATGGTTTAGGCTACTTTCACAGCTACAGTCAGATAAGTTTTGACAATCCTTGCTCAGACTGCAGATATCTCTGCACAAGAGTTTCGGGTAGCTTTCAGTTATTCTCGAATGGCACAGTGTGGTTGTTTGTGTTTTCTACTTAAATAGCGCACCTTACTTTTTTTTTTCAAATGTGTGTTTTGGCCACCATTAACCATATTCTCTTAGCGGTGCTGTGTACCGGCTGTGAATTTTATACCGGTGCTGCGTTCCGGTGCGCACCGCTTTACTTTAACCACTGGTGTTAAGGTATAATTTATATTTACAATAGTTATAATCACACCAAATAAAGTCAAAATTAGAGAATCATATAAATCTGTCATATACACTTTAACTAATAATATGAATACACGTTTTATATCTTTACTGGAGAATGGGATCAATGGCAGCGTGAGGCATTTCTTCACAGATTTTTTACATTTTCATCTTGCACTTTGAGAAATCCCATCACGTTTCATCTGTCCACCCTGGTGTTCTCTGCTGCCCTTGTGCCATGTATCATTAATGAGTTAACGCTAGGCTGCCTCTGTACAGCTGTAAACCAGTGGTGCAGAGGCTGTGATGGAGGAGAGGAAAGGGGGGGAGGTGGAGATCTAACACCTGCCTTGTATCTGGCCCAGGCGTCATCTTGGCTCTGGTCCATGTTAGGGTCGGTCTGTCTGCTAATCTCCTAATATGCTGGATATAATTACGATTGAATGGTTTGGTGGCGCTGGGTGGCGGGGGGAGGTAGTTGTTCTTCCCTGTTGCCAATGTTATGATCCCCAATCACGGGATAATCTGTGCCACTCAACCAATCAGATTAATGCTCAGAGATGGACTTTAATTGATACACCTGCCCGCCAGGCTGTGGAGAGTGCCATGGGACTCTGTGTGCACCTGCAGATGTGGATCACCCTTTGCAAACTGAAAATCCAATTTGGAACTGACAGTGGTTTACTTCTAATGTTTGTAATCAATATGGTTGAAAAGAAATGTTGCAGGAAATTGGAAAAAGTGCAAAACGATTAGATATACTACAGACTCTACTATTAAGGTATTTTTTGGACCCAATTCATTCCCAAATTTGACCTCAAATCCACATCTATTCACTAAATAACTCAGTTGGTCGAAAGTTTGTTGTTTGAATCCCGCTCTCAACATAAACATCACTGAGTGGTCAGATCCACTGACCCACAGGTTGGTGGTGCAATTCCCTTAGATGATTGCTGCTGTTGTTTCCTTGGGCAAGACACTTCACCCCTAGCATCTGTGTACACTGGTGTATGAATGTACGTGTGCGTGTGTGTGTGTGTGGTTCCTTGATGTAAAGCACTCTGAGTGCCTTGAAAGTGGAAAAAAAAAAACGCTATATAAAAACATGACCAATGTTATTTAATAGTGGAAAATCAAAATTTGAAGAATTCATAAATCCCAAAGAATAGAACTGAAAGAAACTGACTGTTATTGCCGTACTAGAGTCAGTAGCATCTGTACCTGTTGTACCAATTGCAATAATGATAAACCTGCTTTTTCAGACAAAACCACAGAAAGTAAGCTTTCCTAAGCTTTCCTAAGAGTCATGTAGCGTACTCCAGTGTACTCCACCATCATGCCAATATCAGTAGTGTGTCTTCATTCCACTCGCATCCTAGCACACAGTCGGGTTGGGCAGAGCAAAAAAGCCCACGCTGAAACAGGATTAAGAGCAACCTGATTTTGGCAAAGACTGCAGCCATGTTTGCTCCTGGGAGACACAGCAGCGAGGCAGTGAAAAAGCAGAACAAACTCTCTTCTTCCTCTTTCTACTGTTGTCATGCTGGCTGTGCACAGTGCCCTGCAGCCCCAGCTCTGCTCTCCTCCTCTATATCTCTTTCCTCTTGCCTTTCTTCCTGCTTTCTCTGCCTGTCCTGTTTCATGCCACACTCCAGTCGACTGCTAGTTTCTTTGGTTGTTCTTGGGTCTCGGTGAGCAGTTCGTGACACAGAGGGGAAGAACAGAGGAGCGGAGAGGAGTTCAAAGCACATTCGCCTACCTTGGCTGTTTTTGGAGCTTCATTAAGGCTATTCCAGAAAGTAGTTTTTAATTTGCTTTGTGCGTGCATGCGTAAGGTGTGTTTAAAAACAACAGAGACACCAGTGGAGATGGTATTTTTAAAAGTATGAATCATTCATAACTATTTTATCACTTTTTCAGATGGTTTAGAAGTGAAAGGTTAATAAGGCATTACATTAATCAACATACAATGGGGTTAAACAATGTATAATTACTTCTATAGGGCAGACACTGATTCTCCAGTTTACCAAGTCAGCTAAAAGTGAAAAATACTTGCAGACTCAATACAGAAACTGTCAAAACATCTAACAACCTTACAGCCATTATGACATGACATGGTGTTATTTATTTATTCATAATAATATACTGTACATTATTTTTTACCAACACTTGCAGTATAGTACAGATCGAGAGCCAGGACCATATAAACTATTTAACACTGTAAACAAATTCTGGCCAAAAGTGCTTTTGGTTATTGTAATATTCTGTACCTCAGCAGAAGAGAACTATGAACTTTCGAAACAACTTCTTACTTCTTAATCTGTATTCTTATTTGCATCTGAAAATGGCTCTTGTGGATTTTGAGTGTTTAGAATAGCCCATATGTCAGAGGCAAATGCATTCTTGTAATAGTCCTATAATGGTTCCATGGCACCATTTGTGGAGCTCCTCTGGGCAGTTCAGACAATCAGGAGTAGAGCAGGACTGGGCCTAAATGCAATTAGGGACACACTGGTTACTGATTCAGATTAAAGCGAACCCACTCCACTTATTGTAAGCCTCAGCATTTCTATTAATGAAAGAAAAACACCCCCACTCTGTGCATCCCACATAATAGATTTTTTTCTGCATTACGTCTTCTGATTAAATTTATGGGTAATATAATTCTTAATCATCAAGACTTTTCATTTTAGCTGGCCCTCTTTTGAAGTCAAATAGATGGAGTAGAACTGGAGAAAATTGGAACCAGTGAGCAGATTGCAGAGATATTATATGTAAATGTAGAAATTAGATTTCAATGCAACACAAATCTAGAAGAGTGGCCATAAGTGTGGTGGAGTGGTCAATGACTACTGATAGGTGACATGAATAACAAAATATGCCTTTATGGTGGTGAATTAACAGTGGTGCAGCAGGTTAAGTGAATCACCCCCGAACTGGTGGGCTGAGGGTGTGAATTTATTTTGCCACTGAAAACTAATGTATCCTTGGGTGAGACATTCCACCATCACTGCCTTCATAGTTAACAACTGCTTCCATTCACTGAAAAAAAGCAAAATACTACTATTGTTCTGCCTCATAAGAAAAAAGCTACTTATGTAGCATCTGGATGAAATCTAAAGCTGAGTTGTGCTATTTTTAAGAAAATGTGAAAAACTGAATTTTATTCTCAATGCTCTGCAGCTGTCCAAAGTTATTCCTCGCATACCGTATATATTCCAGGCATCCTAATTATTCACTCTTTATAAGTGTAATTCACAACTTTCAAATGTGTGATGTGTGAGCGACCGTGTCCAAGTAATTTCCCTTGTGGATCAATAAAGTTTGTCTAAGTCTAAATCAAATCCCAGCAAGAGTTTTTCCTTCACAGTGATGCTTAAAACAACTAGTATGATAATAGTACACTTCCTTCTTTTTGAACGATAAAACACATTATTATTAGATGCAGACATCACACAGCAGTCTCCTTTTGACATCAAGAGCTCCTTGTTTGTAGATCTTTACTGTGGCAAGACCAATTTTGCTGAACAACATGGAAAGCAACTCTAATATTTTTATCTTCAAGACCCGTCTTTTGCTGTACACATATGGAGAGTTCACACATTAATAATAACAATTTTATTTTCAGTGGTGGAAGATACCAGGCAAAAAAAAAACATTTTTTTCATGTGATTTTTTCAGTATATATACAGTATACTGTATATATATATATATATATATATATATATATATCTATATCAGGGCTCTCAAGTCTCACGCATTGAGAGTGTGACACACGCAATTCGAAGTGTTCACACGCTCACATGGCATGTTCACACATGGCATTTCTCGCGCTGATTTTTTTTTTTTTTTTTGGTGCCCAGAAAATCGGTCTGTGTGGCTCAGTTTATGCAGGCACCGCGCGTTTTCAGCGAAAAAAACCTCCCCGTCCCGCTCCCCGGAAAAAAATCAGCCAATCAGAAAATAGATTGTTCTGTTGTTGGGCAGACTGTAGAGTGTAGTTTGAGCTGCTAAGCGCACACTGCGGTGATGATAAAACAAACTGAGAACCATCAGGTAATAACTTCATTTATATAACTCTCATTAGTTGCTTTGTAGTTTAAGTTTGCTCTTTAGACAAACATTTACAGCAGGGCTCTCAAGTCTCACGCATTGAGAGAGACAATTCGACACGGTCACACGCTCACACGCTCACACGGCATTTCTCACGCAGTCTCATGCACGACCCCGCTCAAATCTTGAGAGCCCTTGTATATACTGTATATATATATATACACTCACCGTATATATATATTATATATATATATATATATATATATATATATATATATATAGAGAGAGAGAGAGAGAGAGAGAGAGAGAGAGAGAGAGAGAGAGAGAGAGAGAGAGAGAGAGAGAGAGAGAGAAAGAGAGAGGTGTATATATAGAAGTATATATAGAGGTGCTGGGTTATAAGAGCAACCATGGGAGCCATGAGAGACAATACCCGCCATGGAAAAGACAGTAGAGGCTAAAATCAAGCAGGTGCGGAGAGAAGTGAGCCAATTGTCAGAGGCCCAGAAAGGTGCAATGAAAAAGCAAGTACCCAAGAGGTACAGCCAGATGCCCATACCTGAAGCACTCAAAACTGCCAAGAAAAGGCTACAAGCCTTATCCAGCTGCCTTAAGAGACTCAGGATAACAAGGTCAAGGTAAACCGGTTGTTCGCAACACAACCTGCGAAAGTGTACGCTCAATTGCAGGGGGATAACACCAGAGCAGATCCACCCATATGTCTTTACCTTTCTGGAGACTGAAAGGTAAAGGCATATGGGAAAGGGAGGCATCACGTAACACCGATGCACAGTGGCTGGTGGCTCTGAGGAAAGACCACAGCAACCTCCCTGAACAAGATCCAGTCACCATCACAGTGGCAGACATTCAGGAAAGAGTCTCAGGCATGAAAAATTGGACAGCACCAGGCCCTGACACGGTCCACAAATACTGGCTAAAGAAGCTCACTGCACTCCACGAGTGCCTGGCAACACAAATGAACCAGCTGCTAAGGGATGGGACTCACCCTGAATGGCTAACCCAAGAGCGTACGATCCTGATCCTGAAGGATCCCTCAAAGGGTACAGTAAAAAAAAAAAATCTGAGATTTTATTTTTAGGCCATATTGCCCAGCTCTACTCTGAGGCCATTCATCGCAAACTCGATGCGGTTGTGGAAAACCACCCTTGAAGCCAATGGCAAGCCACTTGCACAAGTGTCCATCAAATGTTCTGCATAGGTCTGAACCCCCTCAGCCAAATCATCGAAAGCACTGACTACGGATACCCGACTCAGAAATGGGGCCACCATCAGCCACCTCCTCTACATGGATGACATCAAGTTGTACGCTAAGAGTGGGCAAAACACATCGACTCACTGATCCACAGCACCAGGATCTACAGCACAGACATTGGAATGTCATTTGGGCTTGAGAAATGTAGCAGGATGGTAACAAAGAGAGGGAAGGTAGTCCACACAGAGGGGTCTCACTCCCAGAAGGACAATAGCAGACATTCAAGACAAGCAAATGGCAACCTTGAAGAGGCAACAAGGAAAGCGGTTATGGCCAAATACCTGCAACGAGTAAGGCAAGTCCTAAGAAGTCAGCTCAATGGCAAGAACAAGACCCAGGCAATAAACAGCTATGCCCTGCCAGCGATCAGATACCCAGCAGGAATCATAAGCTGGCCAAAGGGGGAGATACAGATCACAGATGTTAAGACACGAACACTCCTGACCATGCAAGGAGGGTTCCATCCCAAATCCAGCACCCTGAGACTGTACACGAGCCAGAAGGCCAAGGACTAGTGAGCGTTGGAACCACTGTCCAGGATGAAACATCCAAAAGCTTTATAAGAACATCAAGGACAAGGCCCCGACTGATGATGTGCTCAAGGAGTGCCTCAAACAGTGGTGTGCAGAGGAAGAGGTGCTGCAGGGACCATCATGACAGGACAAGCCCCTAACATGGGGAGTACCACCAGAACATAACCAAAGTGGCTGATATCAAGAAATCCTACCAATGGCTGGAGAGGGTCTGAAGGACTGCAGGGTGTAAGATGCTGGCAGGAAAAACACACATGGAGCGGCACAACCAAGTGGTGGGCATAGTGTACAGAAACATCTGTGCAGAGTACGGGCTGGAGACCCCAAGGTCAAGGTGGGAAATACCTCCGAAGGTTGCGGAGAATGACCAAGCCAACACCTGGCTCACCCGCAGAGCGTCCAGCATTGCGGGGGACCCGAGCCACCCCTCACACAGCCTGTTCAGCCTCCTGCCCTCGGGGAGAAGGTACCGGAGTCTCCGGGCCCACTCCACCAGAATGTCAAACAGCTTCATCCACCAGGCTGTCAGGAAGCTGAACTCTCACCTGAACTCTCACCTTACCCGTCTCCCACCCCCCATATTGGCATAACCTGTATTCCATAAAAAGACATATCACTCTAGACACTTTAAAAAAAAATGCTGCTAAGGACTACTGTTGCACATTTACATTTACTACTGGAATTTTACTACTGTTGTGCTGTTGTTTACTACTGTTATTGCACATTACTATTGGAATTTTTACTGCTGTTGTTTACTCCTGTTATTGCACTAGAATTACTACTGTTGCACATTTATTTTTATCTTAACTTCAATGCACATTCTATTGCACATTACCATTTCACTGCTGTATCTTCCATTGCACATTTTGATGCACACTGCACACTTTGGACATCTGTATATAGGTATTTATTTATTATGTTGCACTGCTTTAAGATTTTAGATCTTAGACTTTAGTTTAGATTTAGATTTCTGTCTTAGATAGTTTTTGTTGTGTTTTGTCTTTATATTGTATTTTGTACACTGTCTTTTTTGCACTACCTGGCCAGAGAGAAACGAAATTTCGATTCACTGTATGTTGAACACATATGGCAGAACTGACAATAAAGCTGACTTTGATCTTTTGATCTTGATCCTGTGGGACTTCCAAATACAGACAGAATGGTGATGGCGAACCAACCAGACATAGTGGTGGTGGATAAGCAACAGAACACAGCCGTGGTGGTGGACATTGCAATACCAAGTGATGGTAACATCAGGAAAAAGGAACATGAGAAACTAGAGAAATACCAGGGGCTCAAGGAAGAGCTGGAGGAGGCCTGGAAGGTCAAGGCATCAGTGGTGCCTGTGGTGATCGGAGCACTCGGGGCTGTAACCCCCAAACTGGAGGAGTGGCTACAACAGATCCCAGGAAAACATCAGACATCTCAGTCCAGAAAAGTGGAGTACAGGAACAGCAAAGATACTGCGCAGAACTCTCAAGCTCCCAGGCCTCTAGTAGAGGACCCGATATATATATGTGTATATATATATATGTGTGTGTGTGCATGTATATGTATATATGTGTGTGTGTATATACATGTATAAAACTTTTACTTTAAGCTTTAAAATCTATAGATACTACAGATACTCAAAGTGGTCCTTCCTCATCTGTGTACCTCGGTCTCTTTCTTCTCAGTGAATAAAATGCATTCATCTTCACCATAACTCTCTCTTAACTACTTCCCTTCTCTTCCCCTGTGCTTTTTGAACCATCATTTCATAGAGCCCACTGGACAGAGCATTATTGATCTGTAACCTCTGGGCCAAATAGATGTGCTCCGTTTTTGGCCTCTCTGCCTTTAAGACTGATTGGTGTTTGCCGCGGTTCACCTTACTCCTTCACTTTCCTCATTGTAGCGTTCTGTCTTATTCAACCCTGGCGCAGTCATGCACAAAACTCTGGGCCAAGGTTGCTGAGCTTGTTAAAACAGGAAAGAGGAGGGCACGTATAGAATTCAAGTGACTACAGAGATAGCCACAAGAATACCCAGGGCTCGGAACTCAGCACAATTTGCTTTTAATTTCCATCCTAAGTGAGTTGCATTCTGAATTGGAGAGTGACTTGGGTTGAAGAGGTACTATAGATGGGGTGGGTAAGAGCAAGAGGGATGGCAAGTTTAAAAAACGTTCAGAAAATGCATCTCTGTAAAGGTGTGAGGAAAATAATCTTTGTTATGAAATACGTCAAAGGTCGCTGATGTTCTGTTCTTGTGTTATCAATCAATAGTTACCAATACATTGAGGTTTACGACAACTATGGCTGATTTATGCTGATTCAGTTAAAAACCTAGAAGACGTGGTCTTTTAAACTGGACTTTGCCTGTGTTTTACTACCATGTTATGTACCACCCTGACCCGTTGTCTGTATAAAGTTCCTTCCTGAGGGTCCTAGTTTGAGTTAATGGTTAACTACTCTGTAGGTTAAATTTAGCTCAGTTCTGTACCAAGACAGGAGACGATGGGAGACGACAGAGATGCTCGAATGCTGTACTGATCATACCTGTGTATCCTCTGCTGTTCAACATTAAAGTGCCTGCATTTTTCCTACGAGGTCGTGAGAATTTCTTCCACAAATTGGTGACCCAGACGTGAAAGAACTATGCAGAAAGGACCAGGCCGTCGTCTCCCCAAAGGCCCCTTTGAGAAACAACGCATCCAGAGCGCTCCACAAAACAGTATGGCAGTGCCTTTTTCAAAGAATATCTGTCACATTTGGCCAAAACCAAAATTATATGTGATGTTTTGTGAGGGACCTTTGTATTAAATTAAGTGGTAATTTTAAAACAATATAAAATCAGTAATTAAAAAGTCCGTGTTTGTACGCCAACACGTGAGAAAAGAAGGAGCGTAGAATCAAAATAATTATGAGCGTTTAAGCTTTAAATTTGATAAAGCGTGATTAAAAAACAAAGTTATTAATTAAGTTCCGTGTTTATTGCTTTGCACGAAGAGAGAAAAAAAGCGGATTTTGTAAAAAAACACTTTTGTGGTTAAACTTTACACAAAAAAGAAAAAACAAAAACTCCTAATTTGAGTTTATATATAAAAATAATAAAAAAAAAAAAAAAGAGAGAGGAATTCCAAAATGTGGTATCGGCAGATACTGAAAGTAACATCATTGGTGTTTTTGATTGCCTTAAGCTCTCAAGACACCCAGGATGCAGAAGTAAGAGTTCGAAGAACATGACGTCACTTGCTTCTGTAAAATTGGCCGAAGGTCAATTGTCCAACTAAACGCAACTAATACGAATTGACAGACACTCGTAGCATACTCAATCTTATAGGGGATGCGCAATTTTGTTTGTGACGAAATTAATAATACTTTGGTACAGGAAACTGATGTGACCGAAATTAAATTGAGTTGTACCTGGAAAAACCGACCTAAATTACAAGCAGGTTGCCTTTTTATGACTCTCCCGTCTGGTAGTACTGTTACGAGAGCGTCATTAAAAGTTTGTGAAAAAGAAATACACTTGAAACTAAAAGCTGAGCTTGTAAAGGAGATTACAGAAAAAGCTGAAAAAATAACGAAAAGTCTGTGTTCGGCTAATTCCACCAAAATTACGCAGATACTGAAAAAATTAAAAAGAAGAGTATGACACATTTAGAAATACCTGGGAGATTTGTTTCTTGGTGTCGATTTAAAGAGGAAGACAGTATAAATAAATTGTTCAAATTGATGGCACTTTGTAAATGGTTTAAATTATTAAGAAGCACTTATTTGAGCAAGCATGAGATGAGAGATGTTCAGAGTTGTTTATGATGGATAAAACGCAGTCTTGATCTGAGTTAAATATTGGCTATGGTGGTTTATGTAAAGTTTTGTTGAAAGCTTGGATTATAAATGAAATGTGATAGAAGAATGTTAAGAGATAAGAATTATGGCATTTATTGGAGAGATGTTTGTGGAAATTCTGGTTGTGTGAGTGTTATGATCTTACAAATGATATTTGGATCAAATAATTCTGTATTTATTGAGTAATTTAAAATTGCATGTTCTTAGAAATAAATTGCATGTTCTTAAAATTCGGAATAAATCTCTGAAATTGTTGCATGTCCTGGAATATTTGGAGAATAACCTAAAACGGGAGATTTTTCTATTTACTGAAAATTGTCTTGTTTTGGCGAATCTCAAGTAAAAGTCTTGCATTGTGTAATTTATTTAAACCAATAAATTCTAAATTTAATACAATTGTAAATATTTTAAATTCAGCTCTCAAAGATTTGCTAGCTTAATCAATTTCATGGGAATAATAAATTTTGTTATGAGTGTTTCTATTTCTGCCTGCGGTCTCTCTGAGTGTGTGTGTGTGAGTGTATGAGCGGCAGCGAGCAGAGAGGTCAAGAGGTCACAGGGAAAGATATGTCAGCCGTAATTTAACTCTATTAATGTTGTTGTTCTTGTTAATGTTGTAAGAGTTGAAAAAGGAATTAGAAAAATTAGGGACAAGGATAGAATAGTGTCAATCTGTATTTTGAGTGTTATGTGGGAATTAAAGAAAGCGCTTTGTTGCTTCAGGCTCGGAGCGCCTCTGGTCTGTATGTTTGCTCAGTATGAGTTGGACTAGTTTGAGTTTAAAGGAGCAGTGTGAGAATTACTCTTTGCACGGTGCCATCAATGAACGAAATAATAAATAAATAAGAAACAGTTTAAGCTATTGAGACAGCATTGCAATTATTAAAGTAAATATCTTATCGGCAATCAGGTCCTAAAACAATTGAGGAGGTAGATACATTTAAAATTTAACACAAATAATTGGAGTATAGAGGTTTAAATTGCTAAAGGTTATTTTTAATTTATTACAGTTAATTTTTTCGGGTACAATTCAAAAATATAAAAGGTTATATCACCTGTCACATTAAAGGAGGTACTGGATAAACTAATTGCTTTTATAATTAACTTAAGATTGGGAGTTTTTTTTGTTTTATCTAAATTAAATATTAATAAAATAATTATTTTCAAAATTCTACGTTTACTCCTACGCTACTTTTCTCTCTCTTTGTTGCAGAAGCTTAAAACTTAATAGCTGCAATTCGGACCGTCCCGCAGACAATAAAACGTGATAGACACATATTCTAATTAAGAAAAAAAACTGTGCGTAAATCAGGTGATTAAAATTTTAAATTAAATATTTTAAACTAATTATAACCCGAAGTCATAATTATCTAAGTCAAATTTCTTCTCCCTTCTAGAGAACTGTCTATAGAACGGAGAAGCTACCAAGAATTAAATTTTTAGAGCCAAAGGTAGATTCAAAAGTACACAGTACTCAAAATAGCGATACATTCACTAAAAAGCCATAAACCGGACGTTGTGCCCAAAATTTGTATAATAAATAAATAATTCAACTTCAAAAAACAAAATTACCACAAAATGTCCTCACACTTTATCATGGTTGGCCAGTTGACAGAATATTGGTTGAATAAAGCACTCCAGGATGAAGCGGACCCCAAACAAGCCCGAGCAAATCAAAAGTCCTGAAAGTCCTACAAGATACCAAAGAACTGTCTTCTATCTTGGTCCTAAAGAAAACCGAAAAAGAAGTGAAAATAAAGGAAGATTCAGTGTTAACTCGCAGACAATTCAGAGACTCTTGTTGTGACACCGAAGATGAAAAAGGGTCTGCTGAGAGAAGAGGAAGGTCACACAGAAGGGCATGGGATGAGGACACTGACAGAGAGATTTCTCTACTTGATAACATGTACAAGTCACCAAGACCATACCATCCCTCACCCTACACCAGCGGCAAGCTGAGAAGCCCCGATACTAAAGCTGCTACATCCTCGAAGCCCTCCCAATTTGGAGAAGACTCATCCTCCAAGGCAACGCACAAAGTATTGACAGGAGTTTATACTCCCAGCCAGCGGAAGGAACGAGGGCCAAAAGCAAGTGTGTATCCAGTGAGAACAGATGGTCAAACTGTGGTCTATCAGCCATTTTCAATCAAAGACTGGAATGCTTTGATGTTGACACTTCCAAGACTTACCAAAGGTGGCTTACCATGGCTAAGAGCTCTTTTCAAACAGACGGCAGGAGACCAACTTTGCTGGGGTGATATTCAGGCTGCTCTGACCAAAGCTGCTGACGAAACTGTTGCCAGAAACATCAAAAAAGCTATCGAAAGGAGCTTGAGATATGCACTGTGTGATCAAGAAGGTGTATACAACTATCGTGATGTGCTGGAGAGAGAACTCAGTCAACGCTATCCTTCTGTCGTGACTGAAGAATTGTTGTCAATGCAAATGAAAGACAACGAAGACTACTACAGTTACAAACAACGTGCTACTAATCTATACCATGATGCCACAGGAGAGCGGATCGATGCCAGAGCAGGAATGTCAATCATCTATCGCTCAGCTCTGGTGAAAGGTATGCCAAAAGCAGTGCAAGATGCTTTGGACAATGTGATGGGCATATACACTAAATCTGATGATGAGTTCGATGCACACTGCAGCCATCAAATAAACAAGTACCGGAGGAGTAAAAAAGAGGCTGAGGAGAAGAAGCAAGAGCTGGAACTGGCCACTATGAAACTCCAACTGCAGAAATACCAAAATGAACTCAAAGAAGAACAAGCAGCAGGAATTTAAGAAACCATCAATGGACTACTGGAACCAGGATGAAGCTGCCTATGCAGGACCGGATGCTGAAACCAGTGAACAGCTTGATGACCCCATCCGACCCTCCGCTGCTGAGGCTCCAGAAGGGGAGGAAAAAGGGAGGAGATCGAGGAGATAGAGAAGAAAAAAGGACAGTATAGGCCATATTATGATAATTTGTTAAATTTACAATGTGTAATCTTGACTACGCTGATTATATTATTCTCTGTTGTTATAGTTTGGGGATATATTCTACTGACTGAGACTGATCTCGGACGGCTGGCAAACAACACGACAACCACAACGACCACTCACGGCACGACCAACTCAGCCAACCATATGGGTAAGACACAAGGAGCACTAAAAAGGGCAAAAAGGGAACTTCCTAAAATTTCCAGAATTGAAAAATATTGCTATGAAGGCCAAACATGTAATGTTTTATTCGACGTATGTGAAATATTGGACTGTATGTTAAACATACCTGCTATAGATTATGTTTTTAATACCCAAATTGTTTGTAAAGACACTTGTCTGACCAGAGTTAATAATTATGAGGACCACAGGGTCACAAACAATACCAGAGCAATTTCTAGTACGGATGATCATCATAATACAGACCAAGGTGATTTTAGAACTGATCAACAGCAGATAATTACCCTGACAAAGATCAGGAAAGATGAGGCATCTTATCAAGCAGATCTAAAGCATTGCAGAGGGAGTAAATCCCCTACTCAGCGATGCAACCCGGTAGTATTATCAATTCAAAATCCAGAAGTTAGTGACTCAGGAATATATGCTATAGGTTTCCAGTGCTCAAAAATCCCCACTGTTTCATGTAATCGGAGAATCAATTTAAATTTTGAAGGCTATATCCACATAACCATATTAGTAACTAATAAGATTGCTCCAGTGAATGAAATAAATTCTTTGACTGAAGCAATACAAATAGAGACAGGATTGGAAATGACAGAAAAATGAGTACAGTATACGGTCCATACTCTGACCACAGAAGATTGTATTGTATGTTCGACTGCCAGACCACAACTAACTACTGCTCATACCATATTCCAATAACAAGGACTTGACGAGTATACTTAAGCTCTTCATTAGAAAATCATTTGAACGGACTGATGAGTGTTATTAACTGCCTTGACAAGTTACTGGTTGTAACTTCAAAGGACATACCCACCACTTGGAAAATGGGAACTGCAATGTATACATGTTTTCTCAGAGATACGATCACAAACGCAGACATAAGGACTGACAACAGAGTTGACATTGAGGGTTTTACTAATAATTTTTGTAATCAGACTTTTGACTAACCAATCCATTTCATGAGCAGATATTTGGTGGTTATGTGCAGACTTCCGTCTATATGCAATACTATCTCCAACATGGTGAGGTGTGTGTGTGCCAATTATGCTAATTATCCCATTCACTATAGGTCCTACAGATTCATTGAATTTAAAACCGACTCAAGTTCTATATAAACTGGACCAGACCATGTCCAAAAGAGGTCCTTGTCCTCACAGCTTAAAGAAACTCTGGTGTACTTGAATATGCCTGGACAAGTTGGTTTCATAAAATGTTTGGCCCATGGGCTGCGACAATTGTCTCCATTATCACTTTCATAGTGACTGCAATTGCTATTTTAATTGTAATTGGCTGTTGCGTTGTCCCTTGCCTCAGAGGTTTAATAGAGTAATTTTGACTTACTGATACATTAATCTAGTCTGATTAAAACTGAACGAATTAAGTTCTGGCTGAATAAATAAATGATCTAAATTCTAAGCCCTAAGGTGTTGCTCCTTGTGACTTATTCTGCCGTCCGAGTTTTGTACAATGATTTACATGATATATTGACATGAAGACATTGAGATGTGTTATGCTCTATGAATGCTAAGGTTAAATTGTTATATTGGGATGATTAATTTTATTTGTAGAGGGAGCATCTTGCCACTCTACTATGTAAGTGTGATCACATGTGTTTATGTGATCAAAGGAGGGAACTGTGAGGAAAATAATCTTTGTTATGAAATACGTCAAAGGTCGCTGATGTTCTGTTCTTGTGTTATCAATCAATAGTTACCAATACATTGAGGTTTACGACAACTATGGCTGATTTATGCTGATTCAGTTAAAAACCTAGAAGACGTGGTCTTTTAAACTGGACTTTGCCTGTGTTTTACTACCATGTTATGTACCACCCTGACCCGTTGTCTGTATAAAGTTCCTTCCTGAGGGTCCTAGTTTGAGTTAATGGTTAACTACTCTGTAGGTTAAATTTAGCTCAGTTCTGTACCAAGACAGGAGACGATGGGAGACGACAGAGATGCTCGAATGCTGTACTGATCATACCTGTGTATCCTCTGCTGTTCAACATTAAAGTGCCTGCATTTTTCCTACGAGGTCGTGAGAATTTCTTCCACAAAGGTTAGAAAGAGTGAACTGAAGGCTTGGCAAGTCTGTTGTGAATATGGAGCGGTATCTGTATTTTATATATTATTGATGTATTTTAATTCTAATAACAACATGCACATGCTATCTATATTAAAGGTCCTATATAAGAAGTTGTGTTTTTGTTTCATTCAGTCTCTCTACATCCCCAAAGCTCAAATCCTCTGTTGCACCCCGTGATGTGATGAAGTGGTAATTTTCAAGTTAACAGCTACCTTTTACCTTTTGTTCAGTAGAGATTGAAAATTCAAGGGCTGAAATATTCCAAATGATTGTGAAGTTGTATGGACTGGAGTTTAAAAACACAGTGGAGCGCAAATCCTCAGCCTAAATGTGCAAGAATGTGTGTGTGACCAAGACGGGTAGAGCGGCTGGATTGCAGTGAGTTCCACAAACAGATACGGGAGGCAGGGTTAACGTGGTCCACAGTTTTTAATGTTTTTTTTTTCAGTTTGCACAAAAAATATAAAGTGCTCACGTGCAAAGTGCAGTGCAAAATAAATTAAGGTGCAAGGAGGATAGGAGCGTGGTTCTTCTCCAGCAGCAGAGCAATCAATGATAGGTTACAGGTGGCTTAAATACTGTTGGGTAAAACCATAAAAACTCCAAGGGGTGTATAATTAACATTAGCTGTTTAAAACTAGTCATAGTCATAGTCATAGTTTGCTTTATTGTCGAAAACAATCATGTACATGTACATAGAGTGAATTCGAAACTAAGTTAAAATCCTCCAATAAAATACCCATCATCAAATAAACCATATAAAACCCACATACAAAAATAAACTCTTAGAAACCAAACACCTAATAAAGTATAAAATAAATAAACCCAATTAAAATAGGTGGCATTTCCTCCCCCCGATGTCCGCTGTCTTGAGCTGGCCCGGAACTCTTAAATGGTGTCTGGTCCCCCGGGGAATCTTTTGGCCAGACACCTGGACATGAGACACAGGTAAGTAAAACCACAACTCAACCCACGCATACCGCTTTCACACTTTAAAATATCCACATCCCACACACGCAAACACACACAAGACACAACTAATTTAAAAAGTGGCACATATTGCACATTGATTGTTGTTGTTTGTCTCCACAGACCGGCGGCCACCATTACCGGAAGCACCCGCCCGACCGGACTCCGTGACAAACGCTAAAAATGTTTTCAATAAATACTTTAAAACAATACAAATGTGTGCAATCTTATATGTGCAAATTAGCGTATCTTGTAAGTGCTCCGTGCTCTAAAGGTGCAATGTAAATATATATAAAGTGCAAAGTCTATGAAAGTGCATGTGTGGATACTCATTCAGTAACGAACGGCCTGTTCGTTACAGTGTGAACGAAACAAACCAAACTTCAGGCATGTTTGTGATGAGGAAACATCACGACATAGATCAGAACACAGCGTAATTTTGGCGCTTTAATAGGGAAACAGCATGAGAGCAAAATCATTGCTTTTCCAATTGCAGTGTAAAATATTTTTGTACTCTTTTGGCAAGTGCTTTCTAAAATTATTTTTGTATTGATTGGTGATCGTTAGAACTTTCAGAACTTTCATCATTTTACTCAAAAAGAGTCTTCTGGTGCAGGTTGTCAACGTGGCATCCAAAAGGTCAATATACATAGAAATTGTTGACAAAATTATGTAGATTAAATGGAGGGTTAGTTTTGAGTTTTTGGTCCAACCAGATCTGCCTTTATGAACTCTATGGACTTGTCATTCTGTTGTTCCCTCTCCTCATATGCCTTGTTCAAGTCCTATTATGAAGAAAACTTTTGAAGATTTATAATTCACTGGCTTTGCTTTTGTTTACAGTCTGCACTTTTCCCCAACCTTTTCTGAAAATTCAAACTCTGGCGAATAACAGGCCAACAGACTGTCACTGCCTTTAAATAGCCCGGACAGAATAGCAGCTCCGAGTGCTTATCCTTTTCATTGTGGGAGTTGGTGAGAGGTCTCTGCCCAATTGCTTTGTGGGTAACAGCACACCGCCCACCCCTCTGCTTTCAGTGTTCCTCCCTTTGAAACTCCCCTTTCTTTGAAGACACTTGTCACATGTGGAGGAGTCACGGAATAATTACCTCAGTTCCTAAGATGCTCCGAACCTTTCCCCCTTCCTCTCTCTCTCCTTCTGAGTGCCGGCTTATATGAATGCATTTCAAATATTCATTTCCATGCTTATTTCAGGATCAGCCCCAGAGAGAACACCTGTCGTGCTCTTCACTCTGTGTTTTTCCATATAACTTTGGCATAGCGGCACTTGATAAGAGACTGGTGCAGATGTAATTACTTTTTAAGCTAAAAACTTGATAGGATGTGAAAATAATTGAGCAATATTGGAAGTGCTGATTAGTAAGTAATGAGCTCATAACTCAACATTTCTCCATCATTGTACTACTGTAGCGTTAGACTGTACAGAAATGGACTAAGGGAGTGTGATGTCAGCCATAGCATTTGGCTCCAGTCAAATGAAGCTTGCGATGCTAGCAGTTATAGGAGCAAATATGAAACTGAAGGTTTACAGGGGGTCCTCGGGTTACGATGTTGATCCGTTCTTAAGACGCGTCGTAACCCGAATTTCGTCGTAAGTCGGATTTTGACTTTGATCTTCCAACCAAAGCACCAATAACCTTTCCATCTCACTAATTAGACCACTACGCTGCTTGGTTATCACTGTCGCTTTCATAGGAGCAGATCAGAGCCCACATCAGGTACTTCCGCCCACACTGGGCACGCACACGAGGCTGTCTTCTCCGCCCTACAACCACAACAGAGCGTATTCTTCCGCCGCGCGCCGTTCACGTTTGTTTACGTCGCTTACCACGCTAAACCGCGTAAGGCGGAATGACGCGTAATATTATTATTATTTTTAAATGGGGACGCGTTCGTAACCACGAAACGTCGTAAGTCAAGACCGTCGTAACCCGAGGACCCCCTGTATTTAAGTATGCTGTCAGTTCTTAAAAATGTACACTATCATTGGCTGTGGAATTACCAATGACTGATAGTAAGACTGCTGAGCTTTGGATGGTGGAAAATTTAAATTAAATTTGTTAATTTCCTGTCACTGAACTTTTGTGCATTGAAAGTGAGTGGTTATGACAAATGGGCCAGTCCAGGTCACTCAAATACTGTACGAGTTATGAGCTTTACCAAAATAAACAACAAGACTGGGAAATCCAATACTGTTTTTGTATTTAATGCTGTTATTTGTATTAATGCAATTTACTTTTGAGTGATATAGATTTCCAGGACAAAACCATCTTTGTGAATAAATCTCCAATCACCAATATTTTCCCTCCATCTGCTTTTCTTCCCTCTCCAGTATCTAGGCCTGGTGTACGTTGACACTTCACTTTCCTTTGAAGCGCTCTTTAAAATATTTGGCCCCAACTGTGACCAGGTGTAGCACTTGGTCCAGCGAGGTGGGGTTAAGAACTCTTTTATTGCTCCAGTTTATGAAAGCCGTGTGAGGGGAATGGGAGACCCCAGCTTTGCAGATTTTAGGTGGAGATAAGCCCAGAGGTCCCTCCTTCGAAATTCCGACCTGCTAATGGAATACATTTGCCTGTATAGGAACTGGAGTAAGAGACAGGAATAAATCTTCCAGGCATAATAATCCACTGTTTGGCCATTTAGCACTGAGGACAATAACTCATGAGCAGTTAAATGTATCTACTTCCCCAAATGGCTTTATCTTCTTATCTTTTCTTCCCAAAACGACTCAAACTGTGCAGGTTGTTGGGAGGTAGCCAGGTCACAGAGTTCAGTTATAGAAAACATAAAAGAACGCTGTGAAATAATGTCTGACATGTGCTGATGTGGAGTTGGCTAAGCCTGCTCTTCCTGCTCTATTTCATTTAGTGTGTTGGTGTTCTCGGCTTCATCATCCAGAGGTTAACCAGTGTATTGGGTGCTGCACCAAACTACAGTATATTTAGTGGGGTCATGATAATAGGATTAATAGGATTTAGTCATTTTAGTATGAATCTACAAGAGATGCTAACAACGTGATGAAACGTTGATTAATATACTGTATGGAATTTTACTTGGGAGCAAAGATTAGGCTATATGGGATATTTATTTTTTTCTATAGCTATAGTGGAAAACTATGGAGTGGGGTGGGGGTGGGGGGTCTAGAATTAAAAGGAACAGCTTGACTGGTCTGATAAACTCTGCCCCTTCAGCCTGATGTTTGTAATGGGCTGTAATCAGGGCAGTGGTGTGTGATGTCACATATCTCTTGGAATGTGGAGACCACTAGAGGCAGCGCACATTTAGTTTTAGACTGTTTTAGGCCACACATCTGTGTCTACTACAATTAGAAGCAAAAAAAAAAAAAAAAAGTGTATTATTATTAAAGGTCCCATGGCATGAAATTTTCACTTTCTGAGGTTTTTGAACGTTAATGTGAGCTCCCCTACCCTGTTTAGGCCCCCCCATGGTTAAAAGTTGTGAAATGTCTAAACTGAGCATTTGCGATCCTTTTCTGCGTTACAAAAAATCGGAGCTCAAACGGGCGATTTTGAACAAGGCACCTTATTGACGTCAGATCGAAAAAAGAAATGCAAATGCAGTTCCACCCCCGTCTGTCTGTACTCGGCGTCTCTGTAAATCACGCCCAGAGAGTTTGGACTGCGAATGCGCTAGGCAATGCGAAATGCATTTTTTTATTTGCCTGGAGGCACGTCCGAGTGTTTCTAGGCTCGGAAGTCCTTTATCTGAGCCTCTGGACCTTTGAACAGCAGTGGTTTAATTTTATTTTCTGTGGAAATGTGTTTATTTTTCAATGGAACGCTTCAAATCTCTCCCCCTGTGCAAAAACAAGGAAATGGATCAGAGAGCGCTCAGAGCAGAGAGCGGAGCGTTTGGCCACGCCCCCATCCTCTACTATTGGCCATCTTTTTTCTCCTCATTTGCATTCAAGCAACAACGCCCATTATGGAGTGTTCAGAGTGACAAAAAATACTCTTTCTCATCTTATCTCTGTTTCTCATGCACTGAGTGTTGATTTTGAAGAAGGATTCATTTACAGTATTAGGGAACCATTAAGGAGCCATATAAAAGCATCAAGAAGTACCATGTCATGGGATCATTAAAGTTTATTTTGTGTTTAGTCCCATTCTAACCATTATTATACTATTATTATTCTATAGTATTATAAATAACATTTTATACTAGCACAGTAAGTATTAAAATAGTTAGACTGACAATAATGTTGTTGGTTAATCAGCTGCCCACCAATGGGAGCTTCTGTAGTTTTTTCCCAAGAGCAAATCTCATTGTCAGTTCACCTAAACTGTAGAACATATAGTAAATAGTATGCACCAATGCCAAGGAAGATAACAGACATTTGGGAGTTACTCATAACATCTGGTATATTTATATATCAGTTTGACTTTTATCTTTATATTTACTTGTTAAGTATACACTCAGTTCCTCCATTTTTACATAAATATTTTAAATGGTAAAACACCACACTTGATTGCATTTTCACCCTCTCAAGAGAGCAAGACTGATTATAAAAGAAAAGTCTAGCTCTGTTGAACTTCCAAGTCAATATTTAGTATGTAAATAAAATTCTCTCAGTTCTTAAGTAGAAGCTCATTCCTGTCATTCCTTCATCATTGTGTGGAGTCCTCCTCTGTCTCACCGCAGAGACGGCCTGGGATCTACGGTGCTTGTGAGGGACAAAGAACAGTCATAAGTCAGGTCTGATCCTGGGACTCGGAGCTCCACCAGCCACTAACACAAAGCACCTCTGCTCTCCTGCTCACAAAGGAGAAGTTATTATAGCCAAGGGCCCAATGTAGAGACATTGTCACTCAAACTCCACTCTGACGGAACCAAGGAAGGGCCGGACTGTTTTTTTTTCCCACTTAATTTAAGGAAATCAAAGCGATTTTCCTTCTCTACTCCCTTTCTAGCTTCTGCTCAAGAACCCTCCACTCCAGGTCCATTTTTTCACTTTCTCATTACATCCACTTGCTCTCCACTCTCCAATTACAGACTAGTCTTTCATCTCTCCAGCCAAGGAATGGAGTGATAGGATCAGGAGGAAGAGTGAAGAAAGAAGCTTTGTTGAACTTTACGTAGCCCTCTTTAATGCCCCAATCTGGTCCTCTAATAACCCCGGGGCCACTTGGGTCATTCAAAAGATTCCACTGTACTTAATAACTGCCATGTAAATTTAATTACATGAGAAAAATTACCTGCTTTTTAAAGGTCAAACAGCACCAAAGCATACAATGATTTCAATGGCATTCCACTGTTATCTGCAAGAATTTAAAAGATAGAGATTGCAATAGATGTATTCAAAAAATTGTCCTTGCCATCGTTGCTTAACTGAGAATTTCAAAGACCACGACCTATTTGTGAAGTATAATGGGAAAGTTTGAATTACACTCATTACTTCAAAACTGTCTGGTACATTTGAAAGAGCAAGTCCTTGTTTTTTGTAGCTGTCTAGAGGCTGGTTCTCTGTTAGCTTAGACTTAGACAAACTATATTGATCCACAAGGGAAATTTATTTGAAAAGTCTACTGCTGTGTTTTTTATGCATCTGCTGTACTAATTAGAGGCAGACAGTAAATACTTGAAACAATTATCTAGATACCTGTCTGAACAAATCATAACTGATCAAATACTGGAAACAAAATGTATCATCTAAGACATTTCTAAATTTAAATTAGGGTTCTATTTATGTTTTATAGGTCCTGATCCCGAATAGCACACACTAAAATGGAAATGTTTTTTGCTCATTTAAAATGCACCAAAGCCTACACAAAATCTGGATAAACTGTAGAACAAGAATGTGAATAATGCGCACTGATCTCAGAATTTCTACTCTGAGTCTGAGTTACAAAACCCAACATGCCGGCATTCTGCGTTTGGCTAAAGTTCGATAACTGACAGTTAAAATATTAGTACTACTTAAAAATTAGTTCATCTGATTCTGGGGCCTGCCTCTACACATCCGTTAAAGGTCCCATGGCACGAAATTTTCACTTTCTGAGGTTTTTGAACGTTAATGTGAGCTCCCCTACCCTGTTTAGCCCCCCCCCCCATGGTTAAAAGTTGCGAAATGTCTAAACTGACGTCAGATCGAAAAAAGAAATGCAGTTCCACCCCCGTCTGTACTCAGCGTCTCTGTAAATCACGCCCAGAGAGTTTGGACTGCGAATGCGCTAGGCAATGCGAAATGCGTTTTTTTAATTTGCCTGGAGGCACGTCCGAGTGTTTCTAGGCTCAGAAGTCCTTTATCTGAGCCTCTGGACCTTTGAACAGCAGTGGTTTAATTTTATTTTCTGTGGAAATGTGTTTATTTTTCAATGGAACGCTTCAAATCTCTCCCCCCGTGCAAAAACGAGGAAATGGACCAGCTGAGAGCTGAGAGCGAGAGCGGAGAGTTTGGCCACACCCCCACCCCCTACTATAGGCCAGCTCTTTTCTCCTCATTTGCATTCAAGCAACAACGCCCATTATGGAGTGTTCAGAGAGAGAAAAATTACTCTTTCTCATCTTATCTCTGTTTCTCATGCACTGTTGATTTTGAAGGATTCATTTACAGTATTAGGGAACCATTAAGGAGCCATATAAAAGCATCAAGAAGTACCATGTCATGGGATCATTAAACCTCTACTGTTATAAATGTGCCGTTATGCTCTATTATGTGCTATGTTTATGCTTTGTGCTCTGTTATACTAATGTTGCTAACGTGTACACGAAGCTAATGACAACAAAAGCACAAATTTACTCTCAAACGTTGCTTTATTAACTGATAAAATAGTAAAACTGTCCCAAATAAGTATAAATATAAGATACATCAGATACAATTATGGAAGATAAAAAGATAAAAAAAAAATATATAGTGGATGTTCAGCTTTTATACTTTATCTTCACCTTGAGTACTAGTTACATGCTAGTACAATTTTTATTTTTATAACATGACAAAACCATGTACTTGTTTTGACCCCACTAACCATTATTTAGCTCCTTAATAAAGACTGGCATCATAACTTGCTTTTTCCCATTGCTTTTTAACCAGTGTGGAAATTTGAGTTCACTAGGGGCCCCTCCATTGCCAGGGCCTTTCCCAAGAGTCCGGCCCCCGCAGAGTGAAGGTAATTAGGCCAGGTGAATAGGGCAGCAGCCTGTCCACAGTGGGGGCTTGTTCTCTGCTGTAGCACAGCCCTTTGTCTCAGCTCTGAGATACCGAGAGGGTTTACTCAGTCAGGAAACAGAGCAGGGGAGGCCACTTTAATTAGACTTACTATAATTGAGTATAATGCAACTGTAATTGAAGATTTGCTACACGGAAGAGATCGGATTGGAGCATGGTCCAGCACAATGGATTTGCAGAAGGAGGAGAGAGAGAGTCTAAATCAGCTGCAGGACAGTGTCACTCTGTGTAATGTCTGGTATGTAAACTGTGGTGTATGTTGCCAAAAAAGAAAAAAAACATATAATGCATGGATAATGTTACTGTTTTAAAGTAAATACTAACATGGATACAGTATGTCAGTGGAACTTTTTGTGAGTTTGTTAAGTAGGGCTGTGTTCCAAAAAATGATATCAAATGTTTAGCAGACCATAGATACAGACAGCAACACATCACTGCAGGGGGTGTGGACTGGCTTGGGCAAATATGCTCAGCTGAAGTCAATGGGAAACATTGAGACAAAACTACCCAAAGTGGAGTCACAATATAGTCAGATATCGTGGACACAGTGTTACCCTGGAAAAATAAATGGATTGTTTTGTTCATATTAAAATGCTGCAAGCAGTGCTAGCATTGCCGTAGCATGTTGCACGCAGCTGCCAGCCAGCAGCATTCTTGGACCACTTTATTTGGTACAACATCTACTCTTAATTCCGTGTTTTCTCTTTAGATTTTGAACATTGAGTAGTAGAGCAGGACTTGTATATTAAGAGTCTTTCCAACCTCGCTTTTGTGGGTGTTTACTCAGATGCTGACTGAATCTACAGAACTTTTTCAATGGAAGGATTTGCAGATTAGCCAACAAATGTGAGAAAATATACAGTAGCTTCACGTAAGTAACAATTAGGCCTAAAAGACAGTTACTGATCAAAGTGTATCCAACATATTTATGTTTATAGCCTTTATATAGGGTAGCTGAAATAAGGTTACAGACATGATCAAATATATTTCCAATCATTTATGACGTGTTTTCTGACTCGACTTCTGTTTATCCATAGCTGGGACCAGCTCCTCTGATTGGTTAAACGGTAATTTAAAACAGTTAGCGAAGATGGCCAAATTATGAACAGCGTTTGAAAACATGGAAGTGTTGTATGTGCCCGCCCGTACATACCCATCTCTGACCCCCTGCTGCTCTGTCTCCCCCCTCTCCGTCTGCAGCCGTGCTCCTCTTCCAGTCTGTTTTCTCTGGTGCATGGAGCTGCTACAGGCAAGATAAGGCTGGTCTCCCCGAGTTAAGGCTTAGCATAATCCCTCATCCTTCTTGAAAAAAAAAAAAAAAAAGAGTAACTCGGGCTCATCAACACATGACTGAAGAAGGAAGGAGGAAATAGAAAGGAAGTTGGGAGATAGGAAGCACAAATGGGGGAGGTGAGACCAGTACAGCACGGGTACCAGTAAGTCTTTGGAGGCAACACAATGGCGGAAAAAGTGGAGGAGTCATTTTGCATTGGCGATGATCAGAGTCGAAGCTAATCCGATGCAATGGAAACCCAATCCGTGGCACCCAAAAGCCCTGGCGTGGCTAAATCTGGCAACGTAACTTCTGTGGTAGACAATATGTCGAAAGCACTCGCCACACAGCCTTTGCGAACAGGCTAGCACTGGCACGCTAGTACAAAGTTGGGCTAGCTAGCCTCTCTCTACTGCCATGTCCATAAAAGGAAAGGGTTATGTTGTGAAGGCTGATAAAAAGGCTTAGAACATGTACGCTTGATGCATACGTGTGTGAGGGGAGATAGGAGGCGAATCCAGGCTCAAGGGGGTGGAAAACGGATTTGCAGCGCCACTATCTCTCGCAGTATCTGACCTGGAGGTACAGTAGCATGAAGGAAATATCACACATGTGCTGCAGGACCAGACAGAAGTGTCCTCTTTCAAGACTTACAAGGTCAAAACAGACAAAGGAAGAACCTATTATGTGCACAGCTTATTAACTGTGTATTACGGTAATGATGCTAATTTATACATTAAGTCTGATATAAATAAATACAATAAATACAGCTTTAAAAAAAAAAGATCAGGCATAAGTGTAGATAAAATGGAGGAAGTGACTTAGGTGATAGAGCGAGTCGTCTTGGCGTTTGAACCCAGCTCTGACCAGTTCAGAAGAAGAAGAAGAAGTGAACTTTATTGATCTCACACTGGAGAAATTCTTCTCTGCATTTTAACCCATCCTATATATACAGTATATATATATATATATATTAGGAGCAGTGGGCGACACATTCCTGCGCCCGGGGACCATCTCCATGATCTTCTTGCTTCGGTTTGGTCAGGATTTTACCTATGGTGCATGTTTTGGGTTGATGGGGGAAACCGGAGTGCCCAGAGGAAACCCACCCAGACACGGGGAGAACATGCAAACTCCACACAGAAAGGCCCAGGCGACCCGGGGACCGAACCCAGACCATGCATGCAAACTCCACACAGAACACACACAGAAAGGCCTGGGCGACCCGGGGATCAAACCCGGAACCTTCTTGCTGTGAAGCAAGAGCGCTACCCACTCAGCCACCGTCATACTGGCATACAGGCTGTTGGGTCAGATTATTATGAATAAAAAACATTATCTGAATAGATATCTTTTCTTGGCCATATCCTTTACATTCTTTTTGCAGATGCCTTCATTTGTACAACACGTGCATGCTGTAATTTAGATGTTGATTTGATATAAGGTTTGCACCAGACGCGCTGCCTGACACAACCCATGTGTTTCTTAAAAAACAGCTTTGTGGTTGACAAACTGAGAACTTGGAGTCATTCTGAAGAATAATGCACGTTTGAGCTGAGTCTGTTTTTTTAAGTATACAATCAAAAATAACTCTTACTCCAATCATGATCTGATTTCAGATCAAAAATTGTCATCTTTCTGCCCATAAATGACTCAGTGGGTTGTGCGGTGCCACCTGTTATACTTTATTTTACAGTTGTCGGAAAAGCCAAAACAAAAGAGAAGACTCGAGAGCATATCACGGTGATGATTATTTTGCAGAATGGAACTCCAAATTAAATTCAGATGAGATGAATGTTTTAATCAATTGGCAATCTGGAGATGACACCAGATTGATTGAGAATGTTTTATTGTCAACAAACAATTTCCATTGCAGCGAGTCTAGTGTCTTGATTTCCATTTGAAGCCGAGCCACACGCAGTTGAAGTTGTTGACAAATGAAAGTCTGAAGATACAGCTATTCATCATGTCTGGCCTGGTTCATTTTTGACGTAGGTTTGTGGAGTGTGTTTGTGTTTCTTTCTTTCTCTTTCTTGCTGTGTGTTGGTGCAAGCAGATGAAAGGATTATCAGTATGTTTTGGGGATATACAGGAAAAACACAAAAGTGGAAGCCAGACAAGGAAAAGATGGCACCAGTAATGTCAAATGCATTTTAGTGATCTCCATCTGAGAACCATTCTAATGATTTGCACATTCAATAGGCACTTTTTGGTTCACTCTTTCTTGCTTTTGAGAGAGGAAAAATAAGTGTGTTTCCAAAATACATATTCTTGCTCATATTCAAAATACAAAAGACATTCTTCCAAAATACATTTCCAAAATAAATATTCAAAATACATTCTTGCTCTCTTGGTAGTACAAAGACAAGGCAAAATTGAATGTCGGGTAGAAATCTTTGATGAGGAATGATCAAAGGAATATTGAAATTGACACTCAAAGGTGAACCTTTGGTGGAATATTGTAAGTTTTTGTTGATATAAATGACAATATTTGAGTTGCCTTTTGCTGTAAGCCTTCTCAAATCCTAGAAATAGAAATGAAAATTCAACATCTTCATGGGGATTTTATTGTTTTCTGAACTTCATGGTCAAATTGTTTATAACATCTTGATAGAATAGAAAATTGTTCTCAGTAATACCAGTTTCAGTAGTAAGAATAGAACTTTTTGTAATTATGATGGTGAGTTATTTGAATTTTGTCTGTATAAAGAAAAAAAAAAAGAACCTTCTCTTCTCTCTTTCCAGTTTTAAAATACGTGTTTAGCTTTGAATTGGCAAACACTCGTGTGTCGTGCGTACTGCCAGGCCACAACGTGTGTAATTGTGCATGCGTCTCCGCTGGGGTTGCACTGCATAGTATAAATAAACTTAGAAATGTCCGCATAACAAACTCAACTCCATTGTCCGCCATGGTTGTTGTTATCTGGTCGTTACCTGCGGAAGGCGCAGGGTTACCTTCTGGTCACCGGTCACGTGATGATTACGGCAGCGCGACGTCATCATTTTCCCAACAGTCGCGTTTTTCGCCACCCACACGGCAACACGACCCCCGGCGTTCTCCGACTTCTCCACTCTGGAACCCGTTTTTGAAAAACACCGTTCTCACCCCCAAAAACGCCGGCGCCGTCTGGACGACAGGCCCAAACGCACACAAACTTCCCTGTTTCCTCCAAAAAACGTTGTCGTGGGGACAGGCACTTAGTCTAAGCAGGGACTCCCAGACACTTCTAGTGATTGAAATTTAGAGGCTTCATTTTACCTATTCATCTGTTTCTATTTTTAACCTCTAGCAAAACAAATACAAATAATAATAATAAATATCAAGAAATACTGGTCTGCTGTGTTGCCCTTGTCATCTTTGGCTTGTCAAATTTTCAGCCAGTCAAACTTGTACATTCACCATCAATCTTTGAACTGGATCTGTGAAGGAAAACAAGGCTATTTCTTTTGAAAGCTGTCATTCACGTGTTTCTGAGCAAACAGTGAGTCACCTCCGAGTACAGGGCCAAATGCCAACCCAAACACACAGGGCATAAAGTGGAGTATGGGCCCTGTACAGTGACACAGAGGAGGGCTGACATCTCTCCAGGTGCATTGCTTTAAAGTGGGCCTATTTAAACACACTTTGTGCTGTGATTAGGCCGTCACTGAGATGCTAAGTATTCAAGTATTGGCCCTTTACAGGACGAGTAATAAAGTGTGTTGACAAGTACCTCTCAAGTGCAGGTTATTACATCATTGGAAAAGTTTTGCAGTTTCAGACGTGTTTGAACGTAATATTTGTTGGAGAAATAATTCAAGTAGTCTGAGAGTTGTAAAGAGAGGCAGGAGACTCTGGATGTCTATCTGTGTTTTACTATCAGTACACGACCCGGAGACACTCAACACATGTGAGTAGTATTGTCCGTGTAAGTCTTGATATGCTTCCACTGTAGGGAGTATTATACAACCTGGTGTTAACTGCTATCCGCAAAGAAATGTCAAAGACGACCAAGCTTGATGTGTCCTCGGTACAGTGCCAGAATATATATGTTGTTAATTGTTATGGCAACTGTGCAGATGGAAATGATTTTCTGTGCTCCAGGATAAAATTCCATGCATCACTGACAAATCTTGATATACTGTATATTCTAGATATTCTTGTCTACATGCATGCTCTGAAATTTGAAACAAGGGCTAAATGGAGTTCATAATTCTAGGATTTTAGTAAATGTTTATAAAACTTCACAATTTTTATCACAAATATATAAACAGCAATTCCTTTACTTCAAATCATGTAAGTTAAGTGCCTTTGTCTCTTCATCATTGAGCAGCCTGAAGGTCCACTCTTACTTTCATTTTCAAACTTTTCATTTTCTTACTTATTCGAAGTGCACTCTGTACAGGACGCACAACTGTTTTTTTCTCAGTGATGCATGCAAAACCTAACCTAGTACTGACAAGTTTAATACCAAAAACAAAACAAAGTCATGTTTCACTGTGCCCAAACTTGCACGGAATACTGTAATTAAATGCTTCTAAGCTTGCATTTAATATCTTAATTACTTTATTTTGAGTGCATTTATTAATTTAAGTTTGCCCTTGACTCAAGACCAGACTCAGAGCAAACTTAACAGAATGGAAAATCTAATTAGTTGGATCTCTATTCTGCTGGTTAAATTGGGACTGACAATGACGGCTCCCTGCATGCTCACTTTTCTGCATTGCAGGAATTCAGTGTTTTGATTTAATCCTAGCTCCAGGTTATGAACCAAACAGGTGTGCACCATTGTGAGAAGCCGATCCTGGTGTGCTCTCAGAGAGATTAGAAGTTGGCACGTCACAGTCTACCTGAGGTGTGAGTGCGGAGCATGAGCACAAAAACAGGGTGGAGCTGTTGTGTGAGAGGGAGAACACACAACGGGAGATTAATTGGAGCCTGGGACTTCTGCCTGGTGCTGGTGGTTTTATGGTGGATTAAGATTTAGCTGAAAAGTGAATTTGGAGATTTGGCTCTTTATTGAGTCTCGCCTACATCTGCGGTTTC
The DNA here is from genome assembly GCA_036785185.1 of Paratrypauchen microcephalus. Taxonomy (NCBI): domain Eukaryota; kingdom Metazoa; phylum Chordata; class Actinopteri; order Gobiiformes; family Gobiidae; genus Paratrypauchen; species Paratrypauchen microcephalus. Next base: position 14,878,182 of record JAVJIX010000008.1, on the reverse strand, counting down.
CCTGCAACGTTTGTATTTTTATTTTTCAAAGGTTCTTTGATGACTTTGTTTAGAGTGGGTAACCTTTCTGCTCAGATGAAATGGTGTGACAATTTACGGATATTAAAGATCCCATGACATGGTACTTCTTGATGCTTTTATATGGCTCCTTAATGGTTCCCTAATACTGTAAATGAATCCTTCTTCAAAATCAACACTCAGTGCATGAGAAACAGAGATAAGATGAGAAAGAGTAATTTTTCTCCCTCAGAACAGGTCATAATGGGCGTTCTTGCTTGAATGCAAATGAGAAGAAAAGAGCTGGCCAGTAGTAGAGGGTGGGGGCGTGGCCAAATGCTCCGCTCTCCGCTGTAGCCCTCAGCTGATCCATTTCCTTGTTTTTGCACGGGGGGAGAGATTTGAAGCGTTCCATTGAAAAATAAACACATTTCCACATAAAATAAAATTAAACCACTGCTGTTCAAAGGTCCAGAGGCTCAGATAAAGGACTTCCGAGCCTAGAAACACTCGGACGTTCCTCCAGGCAAATAAAAAAACACATTTCGCATTGCCTAGCGCATTCGCAGTCCAAACTCTCTGGGCGTGATTTACAGAGACTCTGAGTACAGACAGACGGGGGTGGAACTGCATTTGCATTTCTTTTTTCGATCTGACGTCAATAAGGTGCATTGTTCAAAATCGCCCGTTTGAGCTCCGATTTTTTGTAATGCAGAAAAGGATCGCAAATGCTCAGTTTAGACATTTCGCAACTTTTAACCATGGGGGAGGGGGGGCCTAAACAGGGTAGGGGAGCTCACATTAACGTTCAAAAACCTCAGAAAGTGAAAATTTCATGCCATGGGACCTTTAAAAGGGTAGATCTTCACAAACCATACCGACCAGGTCACCAGTGGTCTGATGTTTGGATGTAACTTGACACAAAATGAAGTAAATCTATTGAAGATACAGAAGTTTCTATTAATGCAATATTACCAGGGCAAAATGTTTCCAGATTCATTTCATGATAAAGTTGTCTATAATGGGGTATGGTGTATTTTTCATTATTATTGAGACTTTTTAAAAAACATGTCAAAACACACCTGGAGCTGAGTTTTTTGTTCCATTCCCACATGCTTAACACCCTGCATATTTAGGCTGAGTTCTCTCTGAAAGCTGAAAACATTCTGTTCCAACTTGGAATGTCATGTAGCAGGAAGTGCTCCACTGTATTTTTAAACTTCTTCACTACAGTCATTTGGATAATCTTAGCCTTGGAATTGCCACTCTATACAGGTAAAAGGTAACTGTGAAAACTACCACTACCTTAGATTACATTACCACTACAGATGTAGACCGACTAACAACAAAGGATTACTCAAACATTTTTGAATTCAAGATTTCAGCATATCTAAAAGCTCACAAAAGTCAATTTTGCATAATATAGGACCTTTAGACAGATGACGGTTGTCAGTATCTGTAACTGTGAGGTGAAAACTGGAAAACGCTATAGTTCTTCAGCTTGAAATACACTTGCATCGCCTTTACCTTTTAATCAAACAACATCCTCCCACAGAGTTGCCAGGGTATTCTCTAAGCTTTTCCTTAAGCTGCACACGTACACATGTGGGAGTATTTTCCCAAGCACAATTCTCCACCAAGAAACAAATTAAAAAGCAACTGGAGGTGACGGCTATTCATTGTTTAACCCTTTGGTGCTGAAAAAAAGCTCAAACACTGGAATGAGGGACCTGGACCAAAGATCCGGTCAAGGAAATGAGATGTCCCTGACACTTCAAGCAGGAGATTACAAGTTCGCCAACTATTGGAAAGTGCTTGGCTACTTGTAATCAGGATCTCAGTGGTTGTGTGTGTGTGTTTTTTTAAAGTGCACTATGTAACTTTTCTGGAAGAAGGTACACCAACTGCTTGTCTCCATGGAGTTGATGGAGAAAGTTCCCTAATATGTAATTAAAAGTCTCTGGAAGTAAACAGGTGACACTTTTGGGCTTGAGCCTGAGAGGAGTTTTTCAGGATGCATTTGAGCAATGAAAACATTTGCAATCATAGAAACACTTTAACCACTCAGAGAGGTGTTAAATATGTGAATAAAACAAAACAAAACTCCAGGTATGTTTTGATGAAAAAACAACATAATAACATAGATGGAAATGTGTTGCAAATGTAATACTTTAGACACACTCACTATATTCACAGCTTCAAAATAAATTATAAAGAGTTTTTGCTTTCGTGGTATAAGGTGAGTGACAACACTGGGTGATCAAAAAAAAAAGTGATATTAAAGGGACAGTGTGTAAGATTTTTACCCGTTAATTACTGAAACTGAAGATACCCATTCAAAAATACATTGTTTTCCAAGCCTTTTCACTTCCATCATGAAATCAAAGTATTCTTTTGGACTTAGATATTGTCACATAAAAGGGGGATCTTCCCCATGCAGAGGCAGCCATTTTGAATACGAGAGCCGCAGAAGGACATTTGGGCTCCGCCTTCGCCTTCGGCAAGGCTCGTGGTTTTGGGTAAACAACACAAGCATGCTGCCGGATCAGATGTCGTAATGGATCTAACACGTGTTTTGGACTCAATTGTTTTACTGGATTTTATTTGCTGGATCCTTACGGACAAATTGAGAGCAAGTTTATGGTGAAATACAGAGTTTGACCTGTGCAAAGCATTCTAAGGTAAGCTAACCTCGTTTTGTGCTTTCCCATATAAAAGCCCCATGTGCTCGGGGAGTGATTGTTTTGCAGGGAAATGAATTGCATAGTCAAAAAGAGGAGACTGTAAGGTTTCATTTGATGTGTAGAGTGTCATGGTACATGATCGGGAATGTGTGTTTTCATTATTTATACAGTAGCGGCGCGCGGCTCGTGCGCGCGCCCGGGTGACCCTCGAGGTCTGCCGTAGCTAAAACAGAAAGTGCAATAGCACCATCCACCTATGCGCCACGAATCCTACACACTGGGGCTTTAAATATAATACAGTATATAGATATTTGTAAAGATGTGATCAATGTACATAAGCAGCCACCAAAATGTTGAAACTGTAACAAATAGGAGTGGGTTAATATTCTTCCCACTCCTTTTCGAGAATGCACTTTTCTGTTGTTTACAACGTATATATATAATATGCATATGATTATTGTTTCTGTCTTGGCACAAACTCAAAATAAGTATGAATCAGTCAAAACTATGCACTCAGTTTAATTACCAAGCTTACAGCTAGAGAGTCCCTATTGCAATACATTTGGATATGTTATATTTAGATCACATTTTATCCTTTCTGTTACATTATTATTATTATTATTAGTATTATTGTTATTATTATTATTATTATTATTATTATTATTATTATTATTATTATTATTATTATTATTATTATTATTATTATTATTATTATGTACTTATTCAGATGTAAGGAGAGGAGACCCCACACACTAAGGGTGCATGTTTTTAGGGTTTATTGGTTTTTAGAGCCATACTGTGGAACATTCCTCATCACAAGCCATATTATGAACATGTACAGATGCATTCCACTACCAGGAAAGTTACATAATACATCTTTAAATGTCCTATATTACACATATTCCTAATAAACAGGATGGGTTAAATGCAGAGAAGAATTTCTCCTGTGTGAGATCAATAAAGTCGCTTCTTCTTCTTCTTGTGAGCTTTAAGCCATGTTATAATATTGTTACCACATGCGTGAAGAGTCCCTCAGTCGTCAGGTAGAATCCATGATAAAGGAGAAATTCAATTTGTCAACTGGACAAAGTTTGTTTGGTCGAATCCGTTTCGCCGCTCATCCGAGAGGCTTCGTCAGCTCTGGGTCTAGTGCTGGTTAGACCCTGTTTCCCTGCAGCTAGATATAAACAGGGTCTAACCAGCACTAGAACCAGAACTGACGAAGCCTCTCGGATGAGCGGCGAAACGTTTTCGACCAAACAAACTTTGTCCAGTTGGCAAATTGAATTTCTCCTTTATCATTGTTACCACATCAAAAAACCTACCTGGGATTGTGTTTTATTTCATTCACACATGTTTGAGTAACCATTTATTATGCGTCTACATCTCCAAAGCTCAAAATGCTTGTTTTCCACATTGGCATGTCATGAAGCAGTAGTTTTCAAGTTAACAGCTACATTTGATTTTTTTAGTTTAGTTTAGTAGAGACTGGCAATTCCAGAACCGAAATGATCCAAATAATTCTAGTGGAGGTGTATGGAGTTTAAAAACACAATGGAGCACTTCCTGTATTGACACAACATGAAAGAGAGTGTTTTCTGTTTGAGGAAGACCAAACATACCCAATACACAAATCTAGGTATGTTTGCTTGAGTAAACAACTTTAGAACAGATCAGGGAATAGTGTAATATGGGCACTTTAAATTGCATCTTGTCTCAACTGCTATGTCCAATAAATAACAATATTCTTAAACATTATGATGCACAACTCGCAACCAGAGCCAAGTACTGCCAACTATTGAGAGACTGAATGATGAACAGTCAGAGACCACACACACACCCACACAATAGCTCAGCCAGCGGCAAGTCAGACATATTTTATAGTAAGCCAATTTTAGCAGCATCATTTGTTGGACAGTCAGCGCAAGTTACAGCATGAGAGCTAAGAACCCAGCTCACAGTCTCCAATCATATGGGATCATGTACGATCAAATCATAGCTCACCAAATTAGTTCGTCTGCACTATCCAAATGTTCCTCTAGTTCAGTTTGGGACATACTGTAAAAGGCCTTATTTCTTCTTTTGTTCTTTGTCTATTTAAAGATTCTACTGTAAGAAAAATCTGCTGACACATTTTTTCATGCCCTAACTATACCTTCAATTATGCATTTGCAACTCATTATTTTCAAGCAGCATTGAGAGAAGGGCCAATTTTAGGGGCATACATCACCGCACCATGCTCTTTCTCCATCTTATATCGACAATTCTTTTCTGTGTCTCTTCTCCTGTTGTTTGGCAGCTGAAGTACAAAAGACAAAGCAAAACTGTAAGCTTTACAATGGTCAATGAGCAATGAGGATTAAAATTAGCAAGACAATGTGCTGTATTGTGGGTAGCTTCAATTATTCATATTCCTGGTTGGCTATAGATTAATATTGTAGTATAAGATATCTATATAGACTGAGGTCCGGGTTAGCATCCATTTTAACATAATAAAATGTCAATAATAACTCTTTTGAACATATGGAACTGCTCCATTTTGGGAAAAAATATATATTCTCGATTCATTAGTGAAATCAAGACTATTTGAAATCATTGTTTAGTTTGTTTTCTTGGATCAAGAAAACTGCCCAAAACTTCATTAATCCTGTAAAAGCTTCACCAGGGAAGATAAATTATTTTCATTTATTAGTAAGATTCCATGAGTCAGTTATCAAAGCTGTGCCAAGCAATCACCCTTTACACAATTTAGTAAACAGTTGTATATTTCATTTATACAGTGGTACCTCACCTTACGAATGACCCAACAAACGAAAATTTCAAGTTACGAAACGCCTTCACGGTAAATTTTGGTCTCTAGATACGAAAGAGTTACGAAACGCGAAATCTCAAAAATTCAAATAATGCGCGCTCAGCCACACACATTATAGGCTTTTCTCAGACTGGATTTAAACTTTTCTCACATTTCTCTCTCGTTTAAACACTCAAACTTTCATAGATTTTCAACAAAATTATTAATAGTGAAGCGTGGGGGGAAGGGGGAGGGGGGAGAAGACTGCGCTCTGACACGTGTGTGATAGCGCAGCATGACCCGGCGCGGAGCTGACAGCAGGTCTAGACCAAGGTCTAAACCTGGACTGGACCAGGACTAAACCAGGACTAGACCAGGTGGATTAAAGCAGCGAGGAGGGGACTGCACGCAGTCTGAGCGCATTAACGCATGAACGAGACCCATGCAAGAGCCGCGGTGGGCCTGACCAGCCTGACCAGGTCTAGAGGAGGTCTAGAGGAGCCGCGGTGGTCTGGACTAAACCAGGACTAAACCTGGACTAAACCAGGAGGAGCCGCGGTGGTCTGGACTAAACCAGGTCTAAACCTGGACTAAACCAGGAGGAGCCCGCGGCTCTTGCATGGGTCTCGTTCATGCGTTCATGCGCTCAGACTGCGTGCAGTCCCCTCCTCGCTGCTTTAATCCACCTGGTCTAGTCCTGGTTTAGTCCTGGTTTAGTCCAGGTTTAGTCCAGGTTTAGTCCTGGTTTAGTCCAGGTTTAGTCCTGGTTTAGTCCAGGTTTAGACCTGGTTTAGTCCTGGTTTAGTCCAGGTTTAGTCCTGGTTTAGTCCAGGTTTAGTCCTGGTCCAGTCCAGGTTTAGACCTTGGTCTAGACCTGCTGTCAGCTCCGCGCCGGGTCATGCTGCGCTATCACACGTGTCAGAGCTCAGTCCCCCCCCCCCCCAACACACACACACACACACACACACTTCACTGTTAATACATTTTGTTGAAAATCTATGAAAGTTTGAGTGTTTAAACGAGAGACAAATGTGAGAAACACACAGAACACAGTGTTACACTATAAAAAAAGTTACACTATAAAAAAAAAAAAACCTCGGATCGGGGCTTTGGAACGAATCAGGCTTTTTCCATTGAAATAGCTACTCAACTTACGAATTTTTCACTTACGAAACCACATCTGGAACAAATTAATTTCGTAAGGTGAGGTACCACTGTATTTTTGTCAAATCTTAATTGTATTTCTGATTAAAATGAATTTAAATCTGCAGTCCTGGTAGCATACACATTCAATAAATTAGTTGTAAAATTGCCTTTTTCAGTAGAATACAGGAGACACGTAGGAGAATACAAATATTGCACGTTTTAGTCAAGGGATGAGGTGAAAAACTGCATTTAGTCCCAGTGAAGGAGAGGCAGCAGCACACTGACAGCTTCATCCATATGCATGAGGGAGCAAAAAAACAAAACTCTCCAAACAACAAATGCACCATTCCTTAAGTATCTCCTCCTTCCTTCCTTGTCTGCTTCCATCCTCGTCTCCTCCTTCCTAATCTCGTTTTGGCCCTGATTTTCAGAGTTTTTCTTTTTAATTGCTCTGATGCTACATTGCACACAGTTCACGCTCAATCTACCACATGTCAGAGGAGATGCATATTTTATCAACAACAATTAACAATTTACATGAAAATGATGGTTACAGAAATAGAATTGGCAGAACCACATGCCCAGCAGTATGTTTTAATAGACACAATTGTGTAGCTGTTTTGTATTGTGTTGGTTACAACTGTATTCTTCTAACAATGGGCTTATATACATGCTTGTTATTAAATGCAAATGAATATGAATATATATTTTGTATATATGTATTTGTGGTACCAGACCATTGACAAGTATAAAAAATGATGCCAGATGAAAAACTGTCCCTTAAAGGTGGACTATGAAACGTGCCACGGCTTGTCTCCATGGGCATATCATTGCTTTTCCGGGAATATTCCACAGTATAACCTTAAACACATTTTGCATTTATTCAATTACAGGAATTTATATACAGTGGTACCTCACCTTACGAATGACCCAACAAACGAAAATTTCAAGTTACGAAACGCCTTCACGGTAAATTTTGGTCTCTAGATACGAAAGAAAATTCAAGTTACGAAACGCGAAATCTCAAAAATTCAAATAATGCGCGCTCAGTCACACACATTATACGCTTTTCTCAGACTGGATTTAAACTTTTCTCACATTTGTCTCTCGTTTAAACACTCAAACTTTCATAGATTTTCAACAAAATGTATTAATAGTGAAGTGTGGGGGGAAGGGGGAGGGGGGAGAAGACTGCGCTCTGACACGTGTGTGATAGCGCACATGACCCGGCGACCTGACAGCAGGTCTAGACTAAGGTCTAAACCTGGACTGGACCAGGACTAAACCAGGACTAAACCAGGACTAAACCAGGACTAAACCAGGACTAGACCAGGTGGATTAAAGCAGCGAAGAGGGGACTGCACACAGTCTGAGCGCATGAACGCATGAACGAGACCCATGCAAGAGCCGCGGTGGTCTAGACCTCCTCTAGACCTGACCAGGTCTAGAGGAGGTCTAGAGGAGCCGCGGTGGTCTGGACTAAACCAGGACTAAACCTGGACTAAACCAGGAGGAGCCGCGGTGGTCTGGACTAAACCAGGACTAAACCTGGACTAAACCAGGAGGAGCCGCGGTGGTCTGGACTAAACCAGGACTAAACCTGGACTAAACCAGGAGGAGCCCGCGGCTCTTGCATGGGTCTCGTTCATGCGTTCAGACTGCGTGCAGTCCCTTCCTCGCTGCTTTAATCCACCTGGTCTAGTCCTGGTTTAGTCCTGGTTTAGTCCAGGTTTAGTCCTGGTCCAGTCCAGGTTTAGACCTTGGTCTAGACCTGCTATCAGCTACGCGCCGGGTCATGCTGCGCTATCACACGTGTCAGAGCACAGTCTTCTCCCCCCTCCCGCTTCCCCCCCACACTTCACTGTTAATACATTTTGTTGAAAATCTATGAAAGTTTGAGTGTTTAAACAAGAGACAAATGTGAGAAACACAGAACACAATGTTACACTATAAAAAAAGTTACACTATAAAAAAAAAAAACTTGGATCGGGGCCTTGGAACGAATCAGGCTTTTTCCATTGAAATAGCTACTCAACTTATGCATTTTTCACGTTACGAAACCACTTCTGGAACGAATTAATTTCGTAAGGTGAGGTACCACTGTAGTTAAAAAATACCTCAAAAAACATGCATCCATACTGTGAGCGGGGTCATCTCTTCATGGATCTGACATGTAACTTGTGGCATCGACATAGATACGTTTATCGCCATACTGTGGAAGATTCCAGGCCAAGGTGCCAAAATGTACATAGTGCACCTTAAACACAGTGATTATGGGCACTTAGTCTAATTACTAAGCTTACAGCTAGAGGGGGTCTGTTTTACAATACATTTGGGTACAGTATATTTAGATCACATTTTATCCCATCTGTTACATTATGCAACACATTTATCTCTTATATATACATAAAAAAATCAGCTATTCATACAACAAACCTTCTCCTTGTATCCAGCATTTTCACCTTGAGAAATGTGCATGTGCAGGCAGCTGACAGAGAGCGCTGTGTCCAGGCCTAAACTGATGAACTGGCATGTATTAGCATAGCGGTGTTGGCATCCCCTGAGGAGTGCTGCTAGCATCTGTGAGCGTGGGAGAGACACATACAGTGAGTTAGTGTGTGTGGGTGGAGCATGTTCACCTGTCAGGGGCAGTGACCCTGGCCACCTGCCCCGGACACTCTGCACAACACAATAATGCACTCCTAAACCACTCTCCCATTGCTTTTGTACAGGTGACTGATTAACCCGGTAAAGCCCTGCATTTAGGCTGGAGGGCTGCTATGAAAGAGGGGTTAGCTGCATGAGTGAGTGTAAAGGGAGAGCTTCTGTCCGGGCTTAGTCAAGTCTGACCGAAAGACACGCACACGACACCTGCATCCGGACACTGGATCATTTAGAGACACCTTCACAAAGCCAACACTGTGGAAAGATCATTTTTTATACCTGTATTTGTGGCAGTTTTTGGGGAAACTTCATGGGTTCATCTATTAACTTCTGTTTTACTTTGCCTGTTTTGGACATCTTTGTAAACTGGCAGAAGAAAAGAAGTGATCAATACACCACTCTTTCATACAGCCAAAACATACGTACTGCTGGTACACTGCTCTTCTTTTTAGTTAATTTTGTCAGGACAGGGCACTTTGAGATAAATACGAGCAGGTTTGATTGTAGATATTGGCTAACTGTTACTTCAGCCATCTCACAGAAACACCGCTGGATCATAAATTGTGACGAGGGAGTCTATACCCAATCACAAACATCGAACGCAGTCCTAGAGAAGTCCTGAGACAGCAGGGGGCATGAGCTTCCCCTAGTGTCTGGCAAAACCATGTAAGCGCTACAAGACACGTCACTACACCATCACGTGATGCTTCTGAGGAAGGCTACAGGTGTAAAGCAGGTATACAAAGTGTAAGTTAGAGTTTAAAACTGAAGACGAAATGAATCTTTACCAAAGTCACTTCTAAGTTAATATACAAAAATTTACGCACATTTAGTTATTCCAAATTTACAGTCACTGTCCTCAAGTCCAGACATGTTGCCTGTGTAATTAAGTCTTTTGTTTTTGTAACACAAGACTCATTCTTCTTCTCTCCCTGTCGAGGAGAAGTGGCTTGTCTGTCATCTTCTCTGAGATTTCCGTAAATTCTTTTGCAGCTGAAGGGTCTTGTTAATATGAAATGGGGTGAATCCACAGGATGAAAAGGAATACCAGCTTGTAAAACAACACTGAATTCATTGCCACTTTCACAAGTCGAACTTGGCGTGCAACATGGCTGCCTCCTCCATGTTTATGCTTTTCACAGACTTGTGAAAACAAACACTCCTGCTGGCGTCGAAAACACTGTCCACTCCCATCCACATAGTGATTACACTCACAGTCTGGAAGTTTATAGTATGTAAATGAGGAAAACACTCTTTTAAAATAGGTCTTGTAAATAATAGCAAAATAAAGATTTTGAAATTTAGAGAAGCAAACCAGATTGTACAGATTGTATTTATAGTGTTGTACGTGTAATTATACTTCTCAGTGCATGCTTTTACTTCTACTATGATTTTTAGTTTGAAGTAACAGAAATCATATTTAAGTAAAAGGTTTGGTTACTTTTCCCACCATATGTTAAGAATTGACAAATGTTGACAATATTAAATGACTGGAACATTTGTATTTCTTGCACAGCTCCTTCAAATAAGATCTAGTTGTTCTCATTTTTGTCATCTAGGCCTATCCTTTGAAAATACCAGATTTTGTGAATGATTTAAGGTTTAGTTCTTCCAAATACATCAACTTCAAACTATAAATTAGATTTTTCACCCGAACAATACTTTTAAAATTACTCATGGGGTGTAGTTTCCCCAAATATATTTTACTCTTTTGTCATTTCTTGGAAGTCTACATTGTTTTTCTACTTGAGTAATAAGTAACATTATTCTTACTGGAGTGAAATAGCTACTCCCGGCTCTGTTGAATTTACATAACAATTCAATATGAACATGGGACCCCTGAGAACGTATCCCCCCAGACCGGCCAGGCCTCGTGTGCCTCTGTAACCACATTATCCTGTAACAGCATTATTCACATGATACATGCTCACTCGCTCTAAACAAACATTTCAAAGGTGGAACACTGGGGGCTGATTCCAGCCTCTGTTTAATCCAATAATCCATTGATGATGGCCTCAAAGAACGTGATGTCTTACCTTTAAAGTAAATGAATTTAACCTCACAACCCCCGCCATATCTGCCCGCAAATGTAAACAAATATCTCTTGAACTAACGGACTGAGTCATGTGTGGCAAAGATAGCTCCGGGACAGCAAATTATTCAAGAGAATGCTGTAAATGTCAGATGCAAATCGTAATTTGTGCGAACAGCAAATAAACCACTACTGTTCTCATAACCACCAAGACTATTCCCAGCAAATTGCTTTTATTTACCCAAAATGTTATGGAGATGGGAGCAGATTACTGGAGATATGACATGATTCTACACAAGCCAAGTGAGGACATGCAGCTTTATTTGTATCAGTCATAACACCACTAAAGCACTGCTATAGTGAGTTAAGTGTTCTGCTTTACAAGCTGCTATTGTCTGGGCCGCAGCCATACTTAATATAAAATATTTACAGGCCATTAAAAGCCATCAAACCATCTATGTGTTAAGCTTTCTATTTTAGGATTTACAACTGATACCAGAAATAATTATATCAATATACAGTATGTAACCAAGGCATTGTTTTTGATTTTTTTTTCTTGAAAATTGTCCAAAGACTAAAAAGAATGTACAGAACTAGAATAAAGTGTATTGCTATATTTTGAGTTGGGATAGAATAGTATCCCAACAATGCATAGAACGACCACACAAAACGCCTGCCTGCTTAAAAGTGCACTGTGTAACTTTTCTGGTGGAGGGTCCGTCACCTGCTTGTTTCAATGGATATGTCATCTCTCTGCCTGGAATGTTCCACAGTATGACATTAAACAGCTTTACCTTTACATTTACAGGTGATTTTACTCACAAAAATACCTAGATTGATCAGCAATCTGACTGTGAGCAGAGTGGTCTCTCCACAGATCTGACCTGTAAGTTGGTCTGGTTTGGTCTCTATGAAGATCGAAATGTTGAAAGGTCCCATGGCATGAAATTTTCACTTTCTGAGGTTTTTGAACGTTAATGTGAGCTCCCCTACCCTGTTTAGGCCCCCCCCCCCCCATGGCTAAAAGTTGCGAAATGTCTAAACTGAGCATTTGCGGTCCTTTTCTGCGTTACACAAAACCAGTGTTGAAACGGGCGAGTTCGGACAAGGCACCTTTTTGACGTCAGATCGGCAAATGCAGCTCCAGCCCTTCCCTCTGTCTCCGCTCAGCGTCCCTGTATATCCCGCCCATAGAGTTTGGACTGTGAATGCGCTACAATGCGAAATGCGTTTTTTTATTTGCCTGGAGGCACATCCGAGTGTTTCTAGGCTCGCAGGTCCCTTACCCGACCCTCTGGACCTCTGAAATACCAGCGGTTTAATTTTATTTTCTGTGTAAATATGCTTTTTTTCATTGCAAAGTCTCCCATCTGTACACGGAAGAGAGGAGACAGAGCTGCGCCGAGCTGCGCCGAGCTGCGCCGAGCTGCGCCGAGCTGCGCCGAGCTGCGCCGAGCTGCGCCGAGCTGCGCCGAGCTGCGGGGGAAACCCGCCCCCCCGCTCCTTAGCCAATCTCTCTGTCCTTCTCATTTGCACTGAAGCAGCAACACCCACAATAAAGCATTTTAGACACATATCTAGCCTCATGAAGACTGTCAGAGTCATATCTCATGCACTGAGTGTTGATTTTGAAGAAGGATTCATTTACAGTATTAGGGAACCATTAAGGAGCCATATAAAAGCATCAAGAAGTACCATGTCATGGGACCTTTAATACCATACAGACAAAGCAATAATATTTCCATGGAGAAAAGTATTTAATGGACCCTCCACCAGAAAGGTTATGCAATGCAAATTTAAGTAGCATGATACAACATACTGAGAAATAGAGAAATGTTGAAATATTAAACTGTTCACATTATGAATACAGATGGTCATAATTTGCACATATATAAGCAAACACATAATGTTACACACATATAAGCAAACACATATTAGCTTGGCTTAACAGAGATTTTTTGCTATCTGTGTGCTTGTGGGCCCATTCACAAGCACTCTGATCTTGGTATCCCTGACTGCCTGTTTTTTCGTGTTGCATAAATTTGTGCATTGAGCGGCGTAGCGGGTCACCTTTGCTGCAACACTTCACTCTTTCTCAACTCACTCAGCTATAGTCCGCTCTTAAAGTTCAGTGTTGCGCCCCATTCATAATTCATTTATTCCGACTAACTGCAACATGCTCTGAAATTCTATTATCTTTCTGTGCATCAAACTAAAGAGGTATTTTTCCATTCGATTCTGTCCTATCCTCTTTTGCTCTTGTAAATTGCATCTTTTACATTATCACAGTACTGCTGTTAGCTCTTCAGGGACCTGCCTTAGACCAGTAATAAACTCAAAGACGCCTCCCCCATTTCCCCAGGTGTGGGCGTAAGTAACACACACTTGAGTTATGGAAGAGCAAGGCTGGATTGAGGCGTGGATTCAGTGAGCATGATTAGATCCCAATGGCCCTCTGGTGGGACACTGCTGTTAAATGTGGAAGCCCTGCCATTTTAACATGGAGGGTCCACTGGGGAAGTCCCACTCAGAGGTCCAGGCCTGTCACCACTGCCAAGATGGAGGATTAGTGCTGTGACGAATGTGAAATTAAATCAAACCAAACCATTTTAGACTATAGTATTGACGGGATTCTGTGGCAGTTAGAAGTGTGCTGTGAGTTTAGTCCCTTATTTGCAGATGTCTATACTTTCAAATTTCTTCCCTAGTAGAAGTACTTACTTAAAGGTCCCATGGCATGAAATTTTCACTTTCTGAGGTTTTTGAACGTTAATGTGAGCTCCCCTACCCTGTTTTGCCCCCCCCCCCCCATGGTTAAAAGTTGTGAAATGTCTAAACTGAGCATTTGCGATTCTTTTCTGCTTTACAAAAAATCGGAGCTCAAACGGGTGATTTTGAACAAGGCACCTTATTGACGTCAGATCGAAAAAAGAAATGCAAATGCAGTTCCACCCCCGTCTGTCTGAACTCAGCGTCTCTGTAAATCACGCCCAGAGAGTTTGGACTGTGAATGCGCTAGGCAATGCAAAATGCGTTTTTTTATTTGCCTGGAGGCACGTCCGAGTGTTTCTAGGCTCGGAAGTCCTTTATCTGAGCCTCTGGACCTTTGAACAGCAGTGGTTTGATTTTATTTTCTGTGGAAATGTGTTTATTTTTCAATGGAACGCTTCAAATCTCTCCCCCCGTGCAAAAACAAGGAAATGGATCAGAGAGCACTCAGAGCAGAGAGCGGAGCGTTTGGCCACGCCCCCACCCTCTACTATTGGCCAGCTTTTTTCTCCTCATTTGCATTCAAGCAACAACACCCATTATAGAGTGTTCAGAGTGACAAAAAATACTCTTTCTCAGCTTATCTCTGTTTCTCATGCACTGAATGTTGATTTTGAAGAAGGATTCATTTACAGTATTAGGGAACCATTAAGGAGCCATAAAAAAGCATCAAGAAGTACCATGTCATGGGATCTTTAAACTCCAGACACCTTTACTAGAATCATTTGAATGATATCAACCTGGAATTTTCAGTCTCTACTAAATAAAGGATAAAATGTAACCATTAACTTGTAAACTACCACTTCATGACATCACAAGGTAGAGCATTCTGAGCTTTGACGATGTAGACAGTCTAATAATAAAGGATTACTCAAACATGTGAGAATGAATGTAACAACATTCTTACATGGCTTAAAGCTCACAAGAGGGAGGTTTGCGTAATATAGGACCTTCAAGTATGAATACAGAACCTTTTGTATTACTGCCATTATTATGGGTTAGCACTATAATGTATCACAATGTTCCTGTGCTTCTTATAGAGTGTTACAAATCAGTGTTACAACAGCCATTGGTCTACATCCTCCATGACTAGTAATTCGACATTATTATACATACAGTAAGTGCTCCAGTGTGTTTTTAAATACACCTTCATACACCTGCACTGGAATCATTTGCATTTGTATATGTTCAGCCCTGGAATTTCCAATCTCTACTGAACTAAAGGTACAAATGTAGCTGTTAACTTGAAAACCACAGCTTCCTGACATCACAAGGTGGAACAGAACATTTTGAACTTTGGAGTTGTAGACTAATAATGAAGAATTACTCAAACATGTGTGAATGAAACAAAACACAAGGTTGGGTATGTTTTTAATAATGTAATAACATTATTACATGGCTAAAATTTGTGCAATATAGGGCCTTTGAACTTAATGTCCCATGGCATGAAATTTTCACTTTCTGAGGTTTTTGAACATTAATATGAGCTCCCCTACCCTGTTTAGGGCCCTTCCCCATGGCTAAAAGTTGCGAAATGTGTAAACTGAGCAATTGCGATCCTTTTCCACATTTGAAAAAAAGACAGCCCAAACGAGCAAGTTTCAACAAGCTCCATTTATGATGGCGTAGGGGAAAGGTTTCCACCCCCTCTGTCTGGATGTCCACCCCCTGTCTCTGGAAATCACACCCAGAGAATTTGGACCGGACCTTGCGCAAATGAGCCAGGAGCTACTAGCTGCGATTTGTTTTTGCCTGGAGAGATGTGAAAGCTCCGAAACGAGTGAAGAAGTGTTTTAACTCCTTCATCCGGGCTTCTGAAACAGCAGTAGTTTAATTTTATTTTCTGTGGAAATGTGCCGACCTGTACGATTGTTTTTTTCATGGGACAATACAGAGCTGGACTGGCAAATCGACTAAAACTGAAGCCCGGGTCAGTACCAACTCTCCACACTGCATCAGCTACACCGAACAAATAAACTGTAAAACTACATGGTATTGTGTCTGTGCTGTATACGGTCACCTTTGGCTTGTTACTGATAGAATGTGTTACATTAGCAGTGCCGCTAACTCGGTTAGCTCGGTTAGCAGGCTAGTCTGCCGTACAAAGCCAAAAGCAATAACTGCGTACTCTGTCAAACTGAGTTCAGACTGGAAATGAACTTTATAACACCACCTTTGTCTTGTGATCAAAATAATGAGCTGTTAGCAGGTGACTGCAGGTTTGTTGCATTTGTAATGAGATTAATAATAAGAGTTTTTGAGGTGTGTAAAATATACAGTGTGTAACCAAATAAATTATGTAATTTCATAATGGGTATATTGAAGTCAGCACTCTCAAGTCTCAAGCTTTGAGAGTGTGACACACGCATTTCAACGAGTTCACACGCTCACACGCCACACATGGTATTTCTCACGCTGAAATTTTGTTAAAGATCCCATGACAGGGTACTTCTTGATGCTTTTATATGGCTCCTTAATGGTTCCCTAATACTGTAAATGGATCCTTCTCCAAAATCAAGAATCAGTGCATGAGAAAGAGGGATAAGATGAGAAAGAGTCATATATCTCTCTCTGGAACACTCCATTATGGGCGTTGTTGCTTGAATGCAAATGAGGAGGACAGAGATGGCCTATAGTAGCGAGTGGGGGCGTGGCCAAACTCTCCGCTCTCTCCTCTTCAGATGTGCGCTCTGGCTCAGACTGGCTGGATCCCGCTTCCGTGTTTTTGCGCGGAGGAGGAGATGAGAAGCGTTCCATTGAAAAATAAACACATTTCCACAGAAAATAAAATTAAACCACTGCTGTTTCAGAGGTCCAGAGGGTCGGGTAAAGGACTTCCGAGCCTAGAAACACTCGCACGTGCCTCCAGGCAAATAAAAAAACGCATTTCGCATTGCGTAGCTCCTCTGCAGTCCAAACTCTATGGGCGTGATATAGAGGCGCTGAGTAGAGACACAGACGGGGGTGGAGCTGCATTTTTCGAGCTGACGTCAATAAGGTGCCTTGTTGAGAATCGCCCGTTTGAGCTGTGTTTTTTTCTAACGCAGAAAAGGACCGCAAATGCTCAGTTTACATTTAACATTTCGCAACTTTTAGCCATGGGGGGGGGGGGGGGGGCCCAAACAGGGTAGGGGAGCTCACATTAACGTTCAAAAACCTCAGAAAGTGAAAATTTCATGCCATGGGACCTTTAAGCAATTCAAAAAGCCACGAGAAAAGCCATGAGAGCCCTGATTGAAGTATTAATGTTCACTACACATACTTATCTTCTATCTTCTTACAACCTGCACCTGGAGTATATACAAAGTAATAAATGGAGTACTAATTTGTCATTCTTGTCTACACAGACCAGCACATCAACTCTGACCGGATGCGTAGGACCACATAAGCTGGAATAACGACCCAGAAGCCCCAGCACCAGCTCACAAATTAGTAATAGGAGAGATACTTGTAGCAGCTGGACAATCAATATTATATTTAGTTTTGCAAAGATTATCATTGCTTTGTGTTGTGTTTGTGTAAATATTCCTATGCTCCTATGGATCATCTTCAATGTTTATGTTAATCATCAAAGTTTTCCCCTGTGATGTAAATAAATCTTTGCATTATCTTTACACTGTCTACACCATGGAATGAAAAGGCTCTAGATTTGTGGGTAGAATTAACTGTCAACAGTTTATTTATTCTTTTATTAACTTAACCTAATTAGGATTAGAAATGGTAAGTGTCATTTTTAGGCATAAGTAGTTCTCAAAGGAAATACAAAGTTGTTTTCAATTTAGAGTGTTACCTGAGATATCCAAGTCATGGTAGCACAATTTCCACAGTGGCACCTATCCAAAAAATAATTCCGTAGGCTATTTAATAGCATGATGGGTGTTCTTCCTCAGAGCAACATGAAAAGCTAACAGAGGCTATGTTGGCTACATTCTAACCATAACAGTACAGTAATCACTCATTTATTGCAGGGGTTAGGTTCCAGAAATAACCCGCAATAAGAGAAATCCGCAAAGTAGGACAACTTTATATTTTACAATGATTCTACATGTTTTAAGGCTGTAAATGCCTCACCACAAACATTATACACTTTTCTCAGACTGGAATGAACCTTTTCTCACATTTCTCTCTCGTTTAAACACTCAAACTTTCATAGATTTTCAACAAAATGTATTACTAGTGACGTGTGGGGGGAGACACGGCTCTGGAAGCCCCGCCGGACGCTCGAGGAGAGCGGAGACATGAGTCACTGGATCCGCAGGAAGCACCGCGCTCATCCAACGGCACTGCCATGTCCCGGGACGCGACGCGCACCAACCCCTTGGAGAAGTGCGTGACACGTTCACCCCTCATCGTGGTCAAATCCGTGACAGAGCAGCATGACCGGCGCGAGGCCGCGCGTACACCGGGGCTGCGAGCACGAGATCGAACCGCGGCGCCCGGACCGCGTCCTCTCAGCCCGAGCCACAAACCAGCCGCACGAAACCAGCAAAGAGCGGCACGTGGTGGTTCAATCCTGGTTTAGACCTGGTCTAGTCCCGGTTTAGTCCAGGTCTAGACCTGGTCCAGTCCTGGTTTAGTCCAGGTTCAGTCCAGGCTTAGACCCTGGTTTAGACCTGATCTAGACCTGGTTTAGTTCTGGTCTAGACCTGGTTTAGTCCATGTCTAGTCCTGGTCTAGTCCCGGTCTGGTCCTGGTCTAGTTCCAGTCTGGTCCCGGTCCCCCCCGCGTCCCCCATCTATCAATCGGCAAAGGTCTACAGTCTCTTAGCCAATCAGGACGCAGAACACAATGTTACACTATAAAAAAATGTTACACCATAAAAAAAATTGAAAAAATCCGCGAAACAGCGAGGCCGCGAACAGTGAACCGCGACAGAGCGAGGGACAAGCTAATGAAAGCATTGTTTCCAGACCTAACATTTCAAAGCGATGTCCTGCTGAAACCGCTGAGTTGCAACTTCTTCTTATTCGGGATCAGACTCGGACTCGTACTGAAAAGTTTTTACGACCGCTTCTCCACGTCTTCATTTCTCCGCCGCTACACACATGGAAACCAGTGCTAAACCAGGAAACAGTGACTGTATTTGGCCACACCCCCACCCGCCTACACTGGCCCGTCTCTGTCCTCCTCATTTGCATTCAAGCGACACGCCCAGAATGGAGTGTGAAAACCAAAAGAATCCATAAGCCTGCCTCCTAGATACTCTATCATGCACCAAGGCTTGATCTGGAGAAGAAGGATTCATTTACAGTATTAGGGAACCACTAAGGCGCCATATGAAAGCATCAAGAAGTACCATGTCATGGGATCTTTAATTTTGTCTTTCCTAAATGCTAGAGGGACTTCCAACAGTCACATGAACATGGAATTTTAATTTATAAAAAAATCACATAACTCCAGCAAAGATACATTGTGCTATTGTGCTACTCATAGCTATTCTAAAAAATTGTGAATAAGTAGAAATAATACATTTACCCTTCAAAAAAGGTACTCGCAGACTCTGAAGTGGAAGGAAGAAGCTATAATCCAGTATTATAAAATGGAGAAGAAAAGTACGTTAGCTGCAGTCAATTTGATTACGTAAGTTCTTCAGAAGGACGTGTCTGACAGAGGAGCGTCATGGCCTCCTGTTTGGGGAAAAAGGTGTAGCATTTCTTCAAAGAATGCACGGGGTGAGTCTTAAATCCCAAGATATGTTACGAGACAGCTTACCTCCGTCAATAGAGAGCTGTGCATGAAATGGTAGAATGTTCCCTCTTAAGAAGTGAGAAAGCAGAGAGACTGTCAGTTGCGAGAAATGTGGTGTCAAGGTGGATTTTGAATTCTCCAAGGAGCGGAAAGAAAAAAGTCTGCTTCTTTAAAGTGTTTTTCGGCAGACTATCTAATCTCCATCTGAAAATATATACTTGAAATGTGTGTTGTAATGGGATTTAGTGGACATTATGTGGCATTTAGTTGGAAATACTACGACCCAGAAGTGAATATTGAAATGACAGTACTGCTCATAATATCTTCTAATATGAGCCTTGCTAGACCTTTAGCATGTTTAATATTTTTGCAAATGTGGGTGGTTTTAAAATGCCATATTCGGAGCATTGCCTGCAGTGTAAGTGTCAGTGAGGGAAAATAGTGCTCACCTGTTGTTGACCTCTGCTGGCAGCTGGGTAGAGGAATCCAGGAGCAGCCTCATTATGGGCACAGGATGTCGCTGAATCCCAAGCAAAAATTATACAAGCAAATAACAAGCTGCACAACCAGACTATTCTATATAAACAATGTGGCAACACTTTAAACAAAAGGTTCTTTAGTAGAGAATTTGTAAGTCTATAATAAGTGCTAGTCATTTCGTTATAAGCTCTTATGAAGCATTAGCTACCATTTGTAGATGCTTAATAATGTTAATAAGCCAGTAATAACAACAAAACAGTGTGAGCATTAATAAGCTACTTATTCTACTAATATCAACAAACCAAGTGATTTATGGGTTGTATTAAGTACATCCCAGGACTTGATCAGATCCCAACTCTAGAGGAGCTCATACTCCAACAGAGCCCCTCTCCCGATATATTAAATAGCTGCTCCTACTGCCTTTTCTCACTATAAAATTGATGTATAATTGCAGTTTACCATTTCAGTGTGCACCATTAGCTTTCATCTGTGAAGCAACTAGACATCAAGAATGGTCATTTAGAGTTTAATCAAAATTCGTTATTAAATGTAGTCCTGGGAAATGTATATCACCCAGGCTACATGAATCTGAAATACATGGACACAATCCTTAACTAGTGTAAGGCGCTTTGTGTTACATTTTTGTATGAAAAGCGCTTTATAAATATTTCTTTGAATGATTGATTGATTGATTGATTGATTGAAAATGGGCACCATACCATTTTTTTTGTCACTATGTATTTACCTGTCCTTGAATTATCTGTATCTGTATCTGTATCTTTTTTTTTTTTTTTTTTTTTTTTTTAATAACCCCAGCAAAAATATATATATAAAATTATGAAAAAAAAGGAATGGACAGGTGGCATAGAACATGTTATAATTTACCTCATGTTTGAACAAAAGCTGTATTGCTTTTATTTTAGAGGTGTTTTTTTTAATGACATTTTTTGTTAGGCAACCTCACTTTTTCATTGCTTAGTCATATCATGTACTCTTACCAGTCTTACCAGCTTGTCAAAACACTGCTATTTACTGCTTTTTATAAAGAAATACAATTAATATTATGCAGAATTGAGTTAAGCATTTTGGCCCGACCCTCCACAGTATTTTCTGTTTCTCCTGTGGCCTCATGGAAAAAATAATTGTCCACCCCTGCCTTAGCCCATCCCCTGGGCAAACCAATAATCAAATCAGGGTTTTAACCATTGTTCTTATATATTTCGGGTAATGGCAGGCCTCTGAAATAGTGATAATAAGCTTTTAACAGTGACTAATGAAGATGCTCAGAAAGCATAAGGTAAGTGAGGACCACTGCAACAGTTTCGGCATTACAACATTATATCAATATATATATATATAATTATTCTGAAATTATTTGCTTGCTTTATTACTAGCCTAAAATGGGAGCTTATTGAGGAATTCATGTCATGTTTGCTTTCTCAGCAAATTATAGTTCAATAACAAAACAAAATAGGAACCAAAGACTGAATCACACTGCTCTTACTCCCATCTACCGTACTTGCAAAACAGATCTCTTGTCAGCAGGTAGCCATTCTATTCAAGGTGTCTGCGCTCTGTAATTTCAGAGGTGCCGAGGCGGACTACAATTATGAATAATAGTCCATTGTTGTTATCTAGATTAAATCACGCTCACACCAGGATATCACTGCTGATGTCTGTGTGGATTTAACATCCAAATATCAGTGGACTACATGAAGATCAAACAATCCAATGAATCCTTATTAAATTATTATAGGTCAGAGATGCAATCGAAATAGAAAAGTTGACAAAAAAGGAAAACTTATTCATTATATTTTTCCCCAGTATTGCATGATGCAGCAGGTTCATATCTCAGTATGTTGTGTCCTGTTTTATTTAAGTTTTTGTTACATTTGAGTTTGTAGTTTGAAAAGTGCCATTGAGGCAGGTGACGCAATGAAACATATATGAGTTAAAGGTCCTATATTACGCGAAAGTGATTCTTATGAGCTTTTAGCCATGTTATAATGCTGTTACCTCTTCAAAAATATACCTTACATGTTTCCCATGGAATCCTTCATTATTATTAGTCTTTTTACATCTCCAAAGCTGAAAATGCTCTGTCCCACCATGTGATGTCATGAAGCGGTAGTTTAGTTCAAGTTAACTGTTTATCTTTTATTCAGTAGAGACTAGAAACAAAGCACGGCTCTAGGCATGATTTTGATGAGGAAACATCATTATAACATAGATCAGAAAATAGTGTAATATTGGTCCTGTAATGTCTCACTGTAGAACATTTCAGGCCAAGTTCCACCCTAAAAATAATTGTACTATTAACCTGCACACTTTTGTCTCGAAATGCTATTAAACTTTTGTTGTGGTGGCATTTCAAGTTAAGATGAATCCCATTCATTTAGAACAGGGGTCATCAAACTAAGGCCCGCCATGCCCCTTTGACCGCCCCCCTCCAGCCCCTCTGCCCCTCACCACTTGAACTGGCCCTATGAGGCAGTCCTCAAAAATGGCCACAGCCTATTTTTAAATGATATTTTAGCAAATAATAACATGTCTGCATCTTGTATTTTGTTGATTTTTTTCAATTAAAAATGATATTTATCTGAAGTATGGGGTCTTGTTAGCATAGCCATTAATGGCTGTTTTCACACCTCTGAACCTGACCTGGCTAACCTTATTGTTTTCTTTGTTTGTTTTGATTTAGGTTTGAGGATAAAGTTATAAATGGGAGACAAATTATGTCTCCATTTGTGTTCAAGGAAGGGTTCTCTTTTTGGACAAAAATCTTTAACGCCCCTCTTTAACCAGTTCTTTTCCCTGGCTAAGATCTGTACCTCACTGTCCTCAAAGGAGTGGCCCGTGGCTTTTAGGTGGAGATGTACGGCAGATGAAGATCCACTCTGGCATGCCTGTGGCTGTTGGTACATTCTCTTGTGAAGTGACTGTTTTGTTTCTCCAATGTAGTGCTCACTGCAGTCTTCACTACACTGAATGAAGTAAACCACATTGCTTTGTTTGTGGCTCGGTATTTTCTCCTTTTTTGGCCTGCTCGTCATTTTGGTCTGGATCATACAATTCTGTTATACAACCTACCTGACCCGGCCCCCCATGACAGTCAGGAGTGATAATGTGGCCCCCAGAGAAAAAAAGTATTTCAAGCTCAACAGCCCCATGCAAAATAATACAACTCGAATGACAAGATGCCCACGGCAACTTCCAGAATAAGATGAAAAATAAGACCTTACGTGCTTGTTTGTCAATGCCCATGAACTACATAATCTCTTATATTGGTCAGAAGGTTTTTTTGTGTGTTAGTAATACATCCACTGAGAAACGCTGTCAAACGAATGCTCAAACAAATGCTATTGATGCTTTCCATTTTAAGATAAGAGATAAGATAAGATAAGACTTTATTGATCTCACACAGGATAAATTTACTTGCCACAGTAGCTCCAGGACATTTGAACAAGAGGGAAAAGTGCATACAGGCAGGAATGGGATAAAGTAAGTAATCATAAAAATAGTAATAAGTAATAATAATAATAATGGAAAATAGTAATAATAATACTTTACTTTGATTTTTCGACTTTCCCAAAGTTCTGCTCCATTTAAAACTTCTAATCGGTAGCGTGCTAGCAGCCGGGGTTATTCGAGGGGTCGTGACAGAAGAGTTTAACTTTGTACAAGCCCAAACAAAGCTCCAATTGAGTAACTACCTAAGAAGTTGAGCCAGAATTAGCAAGCTAGTAATAAGCAACAATTGGTTTGAATTCAATTGTGTAACATTTGTAATTGTGTAACTTGTGTACGGTTACTAAGTTTAGGAGGTGTTTTCCAGAGATACAAAACTATTTAGAAGGTGAAATGAATAACTGATGGTGCACAAAGTGTTTTTACAATTTTAAAAGAGCATCAAATGAAGAACTGGGACAATACCATTCAACCTATTCCCAACATACTCCACCAGAAACACCTCAGACACTCCATAAGAAATCAGTCTAGCAAACTTAAGGGCACCCACTTAAATGCAGGGCAGCTGAGGTGAAAGGTCAAAGGTTAACTGCAGCTCTTTGGGCTGGAACGGACTTTGATGACAAGCTGTGTTGCTCATGTGACAGCGGTGGAGGTCAAACAGACCCCGGCCGAGGTTTGGGCTCTTCATCACTTTAACGGCACCAATAACAATCAATTTGTCATGTGTCCACTAGAAGCATCCATCTGTCTGACAGAAACACTACGTATTTGGACTTTGGGGAGTTTTGTTTTGGTCACCTTGGAAATACTATAGCTCTGTAACTTAAAAAAATGAATGAGAAATGACTTATCTTCTCTACTTTTGGTAGATTTCACTTTGTTTTCTAAAGTAAAACCCCAGCCAAACCTTAAAAATTGCAATAACAAAATGCTCAAATTGTGTGTTAAAATTGTTCACAATATCATTTTGGTTTTGAATAGTAATTGTGTCTTTGTGGGAGATTTCCAACCTTTTTTTTTTTTTTTTTTTTTTAATAAAACCTGGTCTAAAATTTGCCCAAAATGGCAATAGAAATTCAGTACCAACACCTGTTATTGCAGTGTATAATGTAATGGGGGGGACGAGAAGACACACAAAGGAAGATGACACACAAGATTGAGTCCATGAGAAAGAGACAAAACTTGTGAAATCCATTGCAATATATATATATATATATATATATATATATATATATATATATATATATATATATATATATATATATTTTTTTTTTTTTTTTTTTACAATTTTGGACTCAGATTTTTTAAAGGTGCACTATCTAACTTGCTTGTTTCTATGGATATATCACTGCTCTGCCTGGAATGTTCCACAGTATGACATTAAACTACTCTGTTTCATATTTATTTTATTACAGGTGGTTTTGTAGCTCAAAAACACAAAGAAAAACAGGCATTCTGTGAGCGGGGTTGCCTCTCCACAGATCTGACCTGCAACATTCCAGATGAAGCAAAGGAGAAAAGCATTTACCGAACCCTCCACCAGAAAAGTTACACAATGCACCTTTAAAACACTTTAGTTGGAATTTTGGAAGTACAGCTTCTGAAGAAGGTGTACAGTGGTACCTCACCTTACGAAATTAATTCGTTCCAGAAGTGGTTTCGTAACGTGAAAAATTCGTAAGTTGAGTAGCTATTTCAATGGAAAAAGCCTGATCCGTTCCAAGGTTTTTTTTTAGAGTGTAACTTTTTTTTTAAAATAGTGTAACATTGTGTTCTGCGTCCTGACAGACTAAGAGACTAGACCAGGACTAAAAGAACGTGGAATAAACCAGGTCTAGACCAGAACTAAACCTGGATTGGACCTGTTATTATTATAACATAGTAGTGCCGTTGGAGGAGTGCGTTGCTCGTGTCTTCGCTCCTTGCCAGCCCCGCGGGGCGGGGCGAGCTCTGCTTCTATCTGACCTCCAGAGCCGGGAGGCTGACACTATCGGCCGGCAAGACCGCGGGGTCTCGCTTGGGGTGGGCTCTGGTTCTATGTGACTTCCAGAGCCGTGGGGCTTAGGCTGTGAGCTGTGAGCCGCGCGGGCCGAGCCGCGCGTGCTCGCGGCCCCGAGGAGGAGGCACGGCCCGGGCGCCACGGCTCTCCATCCCGCAGCCCCGGTGTAGCGCGGCCTTGCGCTGTATGGACGTTTAGATCCTTCGATGTCGGCTCTTCATATCATTGTGAAGCAGAATTCACCAAGCGTTGGATTGTTCACTCACTAATTGAACGTGAACAGGGTTTAGACCATCGTGAGACAGGTGAGTTTTACCACACTGATCATGTGTTGTTGTGTCTCCGCTTCCATCACACGTTCGGCGAGCCGTGCCCCCCCAACACATTCCATTGAAAATCTATGAAAGTTCGAGTGTTCAAACGAGAGAGAAATGCGAGAGAAACTCCAGTCTGAGAAAAGCGTAGAATGTGTGTGGTGAGGCATTTACAGCCCTAAAACATGTAGAACAATTGCAAAATACAAAGTTGTCCTACCTCGTGGACCTCTCCCACCGTGGGCCACCTCTGGAACCTAACCCCATGTGTGTTGATGTGTATTTACGTTTCGGGGCGTGCATCTGAGTGCGCATTAATAGAATTTTTGAGATTTGTTGTTTTTAAAGTGCTTTATAAATAAAGTTGGATTGGATTGGAGATTTCACGTTTCGTAACTTGAAATTTCATTCGTATCTAGAGACCAAAATTTGACGTGAAGGCGTTTCGTAACTTGAAAATTTCGTTTGTTGGGTCATTCGTTAGGCGAGGTACCACTGTATATCATTAGTGCTTTTTAGACCATTTTGTCCCATCCAAATATAAATACCAGGAAATTAAATATGATATTTCTCATGTTTGCACATGAGAAATATCTCTCTCAAGATCTTGTGGCATGAGATCTTGTCCCTATAAGATAACAATTTATTATAACTACACTTTGATTAGCCTAGCCTCTTAATGAGGTAGCTGCCTATAGTATTCATTGTTAATATAAAGTGGTACACAATGTTTATGCAACAACTTGTTTTTGATCAAATATTCAGATGATCATTTTTCCTCAGTAACATTCCGCACAGATGCTAGGGCAGGGACACAATGTTGCCTCTCCCGAACACCTTTTGCTTATTGATGGCCCATTTGTAGACATCTTTAACTGCACAATATGTCTCCTCATTATGATCCTGACCTCATTCTAGCTTGGGGACAACATTATTCATGTGCAGCACCCAAGGAGAGGAAGCCAGAGAAGGATGGAGCCTGTGGGGGACGTGCTGTGTGTGAGCAGTGTGCAAAGAAGGACAGAGGTCTGTGGGATTATCATCAATAACTCCCCCCCTCACCTCCGAGTGTTGCGAGGGGGCACAGCAGAGTGACAATGGAACGGCGGAGGGGTCACACAGGGCCAACCACTCCACCAAAAAGAGGCCTGTCCAAATGCTATTTTAAGTTCCTCTTTCCTCCTCTCTCCACAGCTTGGGGTAATTTAAGAGTGTCCACAGCCAGACAGTGTGTAGGGGAAACAGGCATTTATCACTTGAAGAAGACACCAGTGTTTGCAAAGAAAGAAAGATGAGGCACTCAAGGGGAGGGAAGGAAGCAGTGGTGCAAGATATGGTAATACACAATTTGGACTGGGTTGCATCATGCCAATGGGCTACCTATTTTAATCCAATCATACTAACATCATATTATTTGTTTTCTATGCAATTCCATGGGATATATTTCCTGCAAAAGTTAAGATATAAGAATTTATGGTCCACATAGGAAATTTGTCCACTGTTTTGACCCATCTTTCAACGTCAACAGAGCAACCTGCCAGGAGCAATGCAGAACTGGGGGACCTGTATTCAAATCTTGACCTAAAATTAGGACTGTTGCCATAGCGAATCATTAAAAACAAAATAATATATCATTTGTATAGGGGGAAAAATGTTGCATAACAAACCATAAATAAGCATGATCAAAAGTAGTTGAAGGAGTAGTCTGTTGTGCATGTTTCAGTTTGATTCACAATTCAATGCAAATGGAAGCTTTTGACCAATGTGCAGTAGTCGTCATGTTTCAACGTTTCTCATATCTACAGAAGATTTTGGAAGATACTGATACTTTGCAGCTGATGTCATCATTGGGGTGTGTTGCTAACGTAGGCACTGCTGTGTCTGATGCTCTGTTCAACTTTAATCTGATCTTTATTTTAGCACAGTCTGAGCTGATTTGTGGTGGTAAACAAGTCCCTCTCACATAACATGACAGTCACAAGCCATCGCATTGCCCAACAGTCCTTCAGTTGTCACTCTGACCTGTTTGTTGAAAATCAAACAACTAAACATGACCATGAATGCCCGTATTAATCACAGGCTCGTGAAATGTGTTGTTTAAATCCATTTTGTGTTTATTCTTGTTAGTTGCTGGTGTGTGCGTTATGTCGCCATCATAAATTCTGAACATTCTGGCATACACATACATATAGAACACCCCCAGCGTGATGTTGCCATTATCAATAAGTTGGATATGTGGTTGAAATTAATTATTGGACAATACCACAGATATTAGTCATCTCTTCAAGGCTGTCAAACTGAAAAACTCTCATCTTGTCTGCTCATTTGTTAATCATAATGTCAGGTGAATAGTAGAAAAAAAAAGCATGATCCTTATGAATTGTGAAGTGGAAGTGGGAGCCTCCCTTTTGCAGTGAGAGAAAATTAAAACATGTCACTTTTGTGTTAGCATCGAGAGAGCAGTGAGGCAGAGAGCAGGATTCCCACCACTGTTATGTCATGTCAGGAGAGATGTGCCGTTACATTCAACTATGCCTGACTGGCTTGGACACACTCATAATAATGATTATGCACGTTAGACATTTGCACATTAGTTTTGTTCTTTGTTTGCCCCAAATTGGATCATTTTAAAAATGAGTTATGGTAATTATTGGTGATATTTTCTCTGCTTAGAGCTATAAACAAATTACTCTTGACTAAAACAAAGTCCTTTACTTGAAATCACAGATGTTGTTCTTTCTGTGATAATAATCATACACATTGTTATTACTGGTTTAAATGCTTGATAAAGATGCCATGGAAAATTCCAGGCAAAGCAATTGGTGGTTTTCAGATTTTATAATGTGATTATGTCATACTCGCAGCTTGGTATTTCCTATTATTGACCAAACTCAAGAACTCACTGTATTACAACATAATTTTGCATTTTTACCATTTTATTTTAGCTACCCCCAGCTGTGTTCATTAATATTGGCCCATAGAATGCAGTGATGTCCCCTGAACCCCAGCAACAGTATCGCCATGGAGACAAGCAGGTGGCAGACCCCAGAAAAAGCACTTTTAATCATTGTAGTAGTTGGCAGGTACTTTGAGTTAATGATTATGACTCTAGTGTCCCAACACTAGTTCAGAGAATCAAAGGCAGACTCTTGTGAGCTTTTAGCTATGTTAGACCAGTTAGACCTGTGTTTTGTTTCATTCATACATATTTGAGTAAGCTTTAATATTAGTCTGTCTACATCTCCAAAGCTCAAAATACTCTTTTCCCCTTTGTGATGTCATGAAGCAATAGTTTTCAAGTTCACAGCTACATTCTACCTTTAGTTCAGTCGAGACTGGCAATTCCTGGGCTGAAATTAACCAAATAATTGTAGTAACGGTGTATGGCGCTGGAACAGAGTTTTTTTCTGTTTAAGAGAAAAACTCAGCCTAAATATGCAGGGTTTGTGTGTTAAACATGTGTGAAGGAAACAAAACAACACTGCAGGTATGTTTGTGATGAGGAAACAACATTATGACATACAGTAGATCAGAAAATAACAAATATCATTTGCTATCATTATTAGCTATTATGATTGCAAATTTTGTGGCGTGGTCCCAAGCACTGCTCCTGAACTTGGACAAGACCAAGGAGCTGGTGATTGACTTGAGGAGGATGAGGTCACCTGTGGAGCATATTACAAGGGTCACGAGGTGGAGATCGTGGAGCTACAAGTACCTCAGTGTTCATGTGAACAACAGGCTGGACTGGAGGGACAACTGTAATGCTGTTTACAAGAAGAGCATGAGCAGACTCTACTTCCTGAGGAAGTTCAGGTCTTTCAATGTGTGCAGTAAGTTACTGGAGATCTTCTACCAGTCTGTGGTGGCCAGCGCCGTGTACTCTGCTGTAGTCTGCTGGGGGAGCAGCACCAGTAAAACAGACATCGGACGGATTGACAAACTGATCCGCAAAGTTGGCCACGTGATTGGCTGTGAGCTGGAGACATTTGTCACAGTGAGGGACAGGAGGACACTGGACAAACTACTCTCCATCATGGACACCTGACCATAGAGGGACAGAGGAGCTCATTCTCCAACAGGCTCCTACAGCTCCCCACAAACAGTGAGAGATACAGGACTACATTCATACCATACTCCATACAACTGTACAACAACTCCCTATGACTGTATACAGCTGGTACTGTACATCTTATTTGATACTGTATTTTATATTTGACTACTACTTTTCTATTTAAATTATGTCTCATCTGACACAGGTCTATTGCTCTTTGGTTTTCCCAAATTTCCCTTGTGGATCAATAAAGTTTGTTTAAGTCTAAGTCTAAGTCTATAAAATGTAACTGTTAGAAAAAATACATGATACACATATAGTACCATACTCAGGGATTAACATGAGTTACATTTGGGTTGAGATTGAAGTTACTCTTTGTTGCCATGGTTTCAGACTCCTCCACTGTAATTAGACAGTGGCCCGCTGTGGCCCGATTTGCTGGCAGCACAGTGCTAACCTAATGTGGCGTGAACAAAGCATTATTGCTCACCACAGATGGGTTCAGCCATGCACAGGGACCCCTGAGCTCCCAGGAAACACACGCAACCAGGATCACCTCAGTACTGACACCATGACAATAGCTGATTCCAAGTTTCAAGGATAATAGAATAGAAAAAACATGTCTACAGTTAGTCTACCAGCCAAGTTAAAAACCACAAATAGTATATATAAAGTATATATTGTAGCTTCAACTAGTAGAGGATATTTTCCATCTCATCCAGGAGTATGTATCAGTGCTGAAGACAGTGAGATAAGTCTACATAAGGTCACTGCAAACCGTGCTTATTGACCAATACTCAGGGCTCTCCTTTACCCCCCTTGTCTATCCTAACTGCTAAAGTACTCATTATTCTTTTATGCACTTTCAACCATATTTTCAAGTCTGTCTGCTCTCATGGGATTTTTATTTTTTTCACTTTAGAATTAATAAAGCCTTTAGAGGGGTGTGATGGGGACAGTTTGGCTAATATGATTTGTTGGTACACATTAGTTAAAGGAAAATTAACGTTTGTTTACAATCTGAGCCTTCTTTCGGCAATAAAACAAGTAGTTTTACTCACCCATAGCAGTTTGGTGTCAATTGGAGCAGTATCGCAGAACTTATGTTGAGCCGTTCTGTTCTACTAATGATCCCGTATCCGTTAGCATAAGTGCTCGGGGCACTGATTTGCGGTGTCCAAATAACACAAACTTTAGCACTTTTCAAATCACAGAAGATCGCTGTGTCAGGGTAGACTTTTAGTAGATTCCAAAACGGCCTGAAACCCGATATCGCAACAGAAAAGTAAAGTTCAGAGCGGTGTTGGCTTCTTTCAGACTAGCGGTGTTTACAAAACAGCTGAGTTCACGCATGCGCACTGTCCTCTCTGATGACGTCATCAAATGAAACTATAGCTGGATATCGGGTTTCAGGCCGTTTTGGAATCTACTAAAAGTCTACCCTGACACAGCGATCTTCTGTGATTTGAAAAGTGCTAAAGTTTGTGTTATTTGGAGAGTGCAAAGTTATGCCCCGAGCATATGATACGAGCACCATGTTAACGGATACGGGATCATTAGTAGAACAGAACGGCTCCAACATAAGTTCTGCGATACCACTCCAATTGACACCAAACTGCTATGGGTGAGTAAAACTACTTGTTTTATTGCCGAAAGAAGGCTCAGATTGTAAAAAAAAAAAAAACTGTTACTTTTCCTTTAAGCAGGTCAATTGCCTTACAAATTAAACTCTGAAAACTCTGAATATTGTGGAGGTTTCCTGGTATACTAGTATTCAGTATCTTATTAGTATCTACCAAAAGTATCTTTCAAGATGCTATGGAAACAGTTTTTTGTTGAGTGTATCAGAGAGATGTCAGATACATAGGTTGTTGCATCTATTGAACTGCGTGTCAGGTAGGTTTAATGCTCTGCTTATCGAGTGTAAAAACCAGCCTCAGGAGAGACCAATCTTTAATCTTTGTTTACTCAAAAGTAAATAGAATCTCAGTTATTTTTCAATCACTTCTTGTTCACAAAGCTCATGCCACCCAAACCAAACATTTAATTTTCTTTTGAAAGGCGGATAATAGGTCAAGGTCTGGGTTCAATTCCAATCCAAGTATTGATTCGTGCAATAACTCCATGAAAGCTGTTTAAGGAAGGCACAAAAAACCCTGCAGCATTTCATAAGAATGCCACTCTTGGCTGTTTCTCCAGTTTTTTAGATCTTGCTTAAAGGGATATGCCACCCCCAGGTCAAATTTGGGCATCTCCCCACAGTCCAGAGACTAAAATAAGTGGTGGAAAGCGTTTTCCTGCTCACCCAGCCATTGTCCGAGTCTGTCGCCACTGACCGCCGCGGTATCTGCAGCTCCTCCGCCTTAGCCGAATCACGCAGTACGCTGCCAGGGGAATCCCAGTTACGCACCGGGAAGGGAGTTCCCCTGTTGCACAACGTGGTGCGTGATTCGGCTTTATTCTTCCGCACTGGAAAATAGTTCCCACCCAAAATGACCAAGGCAAGCTCTTCGTGTTGATTTGCACATTTATTTGCACTCGATATGAATGCGCACTACACAGAAAGTAATTGGGAAACGCATCGAGCAAATTAATTCCTTTTGGCCGAAATCTTTCTCTGGCGACGTTAGACTCCAGTCTAAGGCGGAGGAGCTGCAGATACCGCGGCGGTCAGTGGCGACAGACTCGGACAATGGCTGGGTGAGCAGGAAAACGCTTTCCACCACTTATTTTAGTCTCTGGACTGTGGGGAGATGCCCAAATTTGACCTGGGGGTGGCATATCCCTTTAAATCATGCCTGCTCTGAAACTGATTGTAGGAATCAGAGACAGTAAAAGCATTATAAAGCTCCAAAAGCTCTTCACTAAAAATCACTGAATGCTTTTGAAGGCTGTGGAGGATGACCCTTTAATGATAACCTTTTCCCCTCTGGTCCCTGCAGGGTTGAAGCAGACAACTAGCATGTAAACATGTTTTATTACAGCATAAAGCTCAGTGGAGGTCATGGTATCCCTGGACTGCCTTTGGGGCTTTTATTTGCCAAACGATGGTATGTTTCTCACTGAGCTCTTAAACGCTGCAGCCGTAAACATGTATGGCTAAGTGCATGTTAATGGACCTGGGTTAGGGTAGGGAGTACGGAGCTGGGTCAACTATCTGATCTAGATGCTATATTTCACTGCAGTAAAAACTAAAGTAGTGAAAAAGAACAGAATTCCAAATGCTTAAAGGTCCGATATAACACAAAATGTCCTCTTGTGAGCTTTTAGTCATGATATCTTGTTACCTCATCAAAAACATATCTGGAGTTGAGTTTTGTTTTGTTTCATTCACACATGTCTGAGTAACCCTTTAGTCTGTCTGTCCGCATCTCCAAAGCTCAAAATGCTCAGAATAGTGTAATATAGGCCCTTTAATTTATTATATGAGAACGCACATTTGTAGTACAGCAAATATAGCAATATTGTAAATTGAGTAAGATATAAAAAAATCTTGAAATGTACTGTTGTATTCCAATGTGTAAAAAATAATTTACTTTTATAAATATTGCCTCCATGAACCAGTATTTGGGGAACTGATTGTTTATTATTTCCATGAGATGAACTTTAAAAAAAAAAAATAAAAATAATCATATAAACAATGTGCTGTGTAAGCATGTCTTGCTATTGTATCTACACACCTCTAGACATTTTACAATTTGAGCTCAAGAGCAAATCCTTGAGACTTGAGAGTGTCCATGAGGGAAACAGCATGTACACCAGAGCACCATGCGGTGACACATTTATGAGTAGCTCTTTTCACTGGACTCATTCCACTGGCCCTTTACCACCTCTGACCATGTAACAGATCCTGCACTAGCCAGACCTATTGCTTAGTCCATATAATCTGCTATGGAGACAACCATAAAATGTAGACTTTTACACAGTATAATTTGTAGCCTTTGTAGCAGCGGTCTTGTATAATTGGACTTTTAAAGGCTCCCTGTGGGTTCATGTGTGTCACTTAATGTGCAGATATACATTCTAACCTCCAGAGGCCAGTATGTCACTCAGCAGTTAAAATATAAGCCTATGACCAATGGTTGTTGATTGACATGTGAGGCCAGTCAAACAGAATGCCGCCTTGCTAGGGCATTTCTCTTAAATAAATAATACATTAAGTTGTACCATGTCATTTTTCTGGTGGGGGGTGTTCTCAATTAACGGCATATGCAATACAGTGGTCCCTCACTCTATCGTGGTTCACTGTTCGCGGCCTCGCTGTTTCGCGGATTTTATTTTATTTTTTTCAAATTTTTTTATAATGTAATTTTTTTTTTAATAGTGTAACATTGTGTTCTGCGTCTTGATGTGGCTAAGAGACTAGACCAGGACTAAATGTGGACTAAACCAGGTCTAGACCAGAACTAAACCAGGTCTAGACCAGGTCTAAATCAGGTCTAAACCTGGACTAAACCAGGACTGGACCAGGTCTAGACCTGGACTAAACCGGGACTTGACCAGGTCTAAACCAGGATTAAACCACCACGTGCCGCTCTTTGCTGGTTTTGTGCGGCTGGTTTGTGGCTCGGGCTGAGAGGACGCGGTCCGGGCGCCGCGGTTCGATCTCGTGCTCGCAGCCCCGGTGTACGCGCGGCCTCGCGCCGGTCGTGCTGCTCTGTCACGGATTTGACCACGATAAGGGGTGCACGTGTCGCGCACTTCTCCAAGGGGTTGGTGCGCGTCGCGTCCCGGGACGTGGCAGTGCTCCTCGCGTGTCCGGCGGGGCTCCACAGGAGCTGTGTCTCCCCCCACGCGTCACTATTAATACATTTTGTTGAAAATCTATGAAAGTTTGAATGTTTAAACGAGAGAGAAATGTGAGAAAAGGTTAATTCCAGTCTGAGAAAAGCGTATAATGTGTGTGGTGAGCCATTTACAGCCTTAAAACGTGTATAATAATTGTAAAATATAAAGCTGTCCTACTTCACGGATTTCTCTTATTGTGGGTTATTTCTGGAACCTCACCCCCGTGATAAACGAGGGATTACTGTACTCAAAACCTTCTTCTAACAGTGGGCTCACCTGTACATATCTAACCTGTAACTTGGCCTGGTGGAGTCATCTGATATAGTTTCCATGGGAATGGAGATATGTCTAATGCATATCTCTTACTGTGGAACATTCAAACAAAAGGTGGCAGGCTCTCCACCAGAAAAGATACACTAATGGGTTGTTGCAGTGGTCTGTAAATAATTGTATTACAAACTGTTAACATGTGTGCTGTGACACTGAAACCAACATAGAGAAAACTACTACTTATTGCATGTAATGCCCGTGTAAACAGAGAGGCCTGCTGTGTGAACGCAGATATGGATCAAGATACACATCAAATTCAAATACAGCAGTGGTTCTCTCAAACTGCTCCCATTAGTTTTAATAAGCCATGTTTCAGGACCAACAGTGGAGTCTGAGCTTATCTCCAGCAGAGCACTGTGCTGTGTCAAAGAGTGGAAGTGAACTTTAATTCTAATTCCCAGTTCTTTTACACGTAGGTCTGGGTCCAGTGGAGATGCCAGTCAGGGGAGTGGCTGACATTTTACCGATTGTTAAGATTTAAACAGCCTACCCGCAGGAGGGCGCGGACACAGAATGGAGTGTGTGGTTGAATCGGGATGGCCCACAAGACATTATCGAGCTATTCACTTTACGTCTGTCTGCATGCATAAGTGAAGAGACCTTTTGGAGACGGTGAAACGGGGAGGTTTTACTACACCTGTAAGTCGAACTGATAATCTCTATAGGTGCATTATAAAAGATTTCTGTTAGGAAACTGCAGCACTCCAGTCGTCTCACTTGCATACAAAGTTCTATAATTCATTTTGTCTAAAGAGCCACGTCAGCATCTGCTAGCAACAGCAGCGGAATGACTACAGGGAAGTTTGGGAAAGATGTCCTAGACTCTTTGTAATATTAGTATCCAGGTTTGAGCGTGTAATCTACTGATCCTGGGGCATATGTCTACCACCACATTAGACAGTATCCACTCCTGGTACAGTTCAGACGGGAGGCAAGACTTTAGAAGGACCTCACGTGGTATGGGTGGGTCCCTCATGATCATGCAGGGTGGACTGTCGGTACCCGATGTGGGCGGAAGTACCTGATGTGGGCTCAATGTTCGCACATGTGCAGTTTGTGTATTGTTGTACGGGTTTCACGACACTGCCCGATTCGTTCCTTGCAGTTGGTTTACGGCTCTGTCTGCAGATTACCTCAGGTGGTTGTCTCGTGTGATTTTTCTTTTTTTATCTATCTTTTTGTATCTTTATCTATCTTTTTTATACATTTTATTATTATTATTATTATTATTATTATTATTATTATTATTATTATTATTATTATTATTATTATTATTATTATTATTATTATTATTATTATTATTTTCTATTTGGAGGTAAATTAACACTTTAGCATTTGCATTTTGTTCATTTTATTTTTATTCCTCATGTTGTAACATGTCCTCTGTAATGGACGTCGGGGACATTTTGGTGTTAAATCCACGTGAAGTTAACAACCTAACAAAAACATTTTTTTTTAAGGTTCTACAGTTGCCTCAAAAAGTTCTTAGACTCACTTTTAATTTCTTATTTATTTATTTTTTATACATGATGTATTTTTTAATACATAATATAATACATTAATTTATTTATTTGAGTATTTATTTACAGACTTATTTTTATTTTTGATGTATAATTTATTTATTATTTATTTATGACATTTTTATCTTTATCTATCCATCTATCTATCTATCTATCTAATCCATCATGCCGAAAATTGCCTTCGTTGTCAAAATACGTGTCTGTCGTAAATAAAATAAATATATATATATTTTTTTTTAAAAGCACGAATCGGGCAGATAAACCCTCCTTCTTCCTGATACGTCATGATACGTCACTATACGTCATTGTGCGCATGTGCAGAACACACAGAGCCCCACATCGGGTACTTCCGCCCACATCGGGCACCCACATGGACACAGCATACAGGATCATAGAGGACATGTCTATTCACAGCAGCAAACAGTTCCTGCTTTGGAGCCATTGGCTACTGCACACCACATGATCTGGATTTACTGACTTGTACTATTCTGGTCCAGAACTAAAAAAAAAATCTAATATTATAAGCACAATTATCATGAGGTGTATTTAATTTACGCATTGAATAGGTCAAGGTGTGACAGTAGCTTAGTTGGTTGTAATGTTTGTCCACTGACCCACAGGTTGGCGCCACAATTTCAGCTCCTACAGATGCTGTTGTGTCCTTGGGCAAGACGTTTAATCCACCACCTCTCCCTCAGTGTCTGTGTACACTGAAGTATGATTGCGAGTGCGTGGTTTTGTCAATTTAAAAGCTTTTTGAGTGCCTTGAAGGTAGAAAAGTGCAGTGTAAAAATGTGACCATTTACCAAAACAAATTTATGTGTTGATGGAAATTATGATATTTTCCTCAATATTGCAGATTGCCCCTTTAAACACAAAACTAAAACATGAATGGATATTCTTGTCTAAATTACAGGGTTAGCAAATGTTATTCACAATAAGACCCCAAGTATTTGATTGTTTGTACAGACATAAACTTGCCTTGATATTGCAACCTTTTTGCTAATAGTGGCCCTTCAAATTGCATTGTTATTCTATTAAGGCTGTACCTCTATAAGTAACGAGAAGAGCTCAGCGTGTGAGTGAGTAAACAGAAATTAAACATGACTAATGCATGTCCCCCATTTTATAAGGTCTCAATTCTGTCGGAACAGATCTGTCACTGACTCGTATTCTCGCAGACGCCCTCCACCTGAGTCCTTTGGAAAAACCTCTATTTATCCACCCCCCACTCTTGCTGAAAAATGGATGGGAACCAGGCAGAAGAATTAATAACAATGTGCAATGATAATGGCAAAAAGGTCTCTAGTGATATTGATGGCTTAATCAGGGACAGCCAACCTCCAGACGGTCATGATTTCAAATGAGTCATTGCTTTGCACAATTCCATTTTTATCTTTTGCCAATTACGAAAACTGAGGGAAGGTAATGCATGAAACTTCTCACCGATTTTTTTTTTTTTTTTTGCATTGGGAGGTTTTACTGATGCAAAAAGCAGCCCTCGGTGATACTCCAACTTGATTCTTAATAAAAAGATGAATTATATATTAGATTTTACTCCCCACTTCAGCAGTTTGCACCATTTTGCTCAAAAGCTGAGGAAGTGTATGCATGAGTTGAGCTGGCAGTGTCTGCAGCTCAGCTCTTAAGCACAAAACCAGTATCTGTGGCTCAGCTTTGGCAGGGCTGCAAAATGTTTCAAGACATAAATCACATGTAGAGAGGCAGACAGAGAAAGCCAGTATTTGAAATGAAGTGTTTTATCGTAAATGTTGACATGGTGAACATCTATCAAAACATGTAGTCAGCAGAATTGTGTATAAAGCTTCTGTGTAGAGTTTCAAATTATAGTATACATTATATTTTTGTATAATAGTGACTTATACAATCTTCTATGCACAACTCATATTAAAATACAAAGGAAACCTGGGGAAATATCTTATATCTTTCTTTGCGCACGTTTGAAATTGTTAGTGCAGCAGTACAGACTTCCATCTCCCCTCAGACACTTCCTCTACCCAAGTTGTCTCTTTTAGCAATTTGTTTAATACATTTATTATAACATTTAGTTTGAAAAGTTGCCATTTTTTACACTTTGGTTTCATTAGTACAGAAAGAAAAATCTATACAATTATAGAGCATGATCAAGTGCAAATACAGACTCCTTATTTGTGTCTCGGAGCAGTCTTAAACTTACTGTCTAACTCAGTGCAGTGAATAAGTGAGCTATCAGCAGGTTGTGTCCACAGAGCCCTCTCACTCGCTGTTTGTTCAGGTGTGTAGGCGCACGCTGCTGCTGCTGTCTATTTGCCTTCTGTATTGGTGTGCATTTAGCTGTACTTCACCAGCCCGCAAAGTTAACAAACGCCTGTCATGTCCATAAAGTGACTGGCCCATTGTCTCTCTCAGGTTTGTGGGTCATCTGGGTAAATGGGAAAAGTGTTTGGAGTTCAAAAGTTCAACCAATCCTCCCAACCAACATTGTTCAAACATTATGGCATGTCATTAAATAAAATGTTGAAATAATAATAATAATACATTTTATTTATTAGGCACCTTTCTGGTCACTCAAGGTCACCTTACAACAAGTATAATATACATTATAGGCAGTTAAAAGCAGTTAAAAGCAACAGTTAAAATACAAACAGTTAAAAACAAACAGTAAAACATTTAAAAGGACAGTGCAGTTATGGTTGGAGTGAAAATGCCAGTCTGAACAGATGAGTTTTGAGTTTTGTTTTGAGGTTTGGGAGTGCGTCAGTGTTGCGGAGGTCAGGAGGGAGAGAGTTCCAGAGCTGGGGAGCAGAGCGGCTGAACGCCCTGCTCCCCATAGTGACCAGACGGGCAGAAGGGACAGAGAGCTGGAGAGAGGAGGAGGAGCGCAGAGAGCGAGCAGGTGTGGTCATATGGAGGAGGTCAGCGAGATATGGAGGTGCAAGGTTGTGGAAGACTTTGAATGTGTGGAGCAGGATTTTGTATTGAATGCGGTGTGTGATGGGGAGCCAGTGGAGCTGTTGTAGGATGGGTGTGATGCGGTTGATGGAAGGTGTATGTGTGATAATTCGAGCGGCTGAATTCTGAATCAGTTGAAGTTTATGTAGAGTTTTTTGCGGGAGACCAAACAGAAGAGAGTTGCAATAATCCAGGCGGGAAGTGACGAGGCTGTGTATGAGTACGGCAGTGGACTGAGGAGTGAGGGAGGGCCGGAGACTATGTATGTTGCGGAGGTGGAAGTGGAAGTAGGTAGAGCGGGTGATGTTGTTTATGTGAGAGGTGAAGGAGAGGGTGCTATCAAGGATGACACCCATAATAAACCAGAGTCAGCAGAAAGGAGAAGATCATTTGTGATTCTGAGAAGGGTCGTGTATGTCAACTTACACAAACTACTAACTTACACAAAATACTAAAGGTCCTATACTACACAAAATAGATTCCTGTGAGCTTTAAGCCATGTTTAGAGCTCTGACAGCTCATCAAAAAGTGTGTTGTTTGTTTCATTAACACGTGTAAGTAGTAACCCTTTATTATTAGTCTGTCCACATCTCCAACGCTTTAAATGCTCTGTTCCACCCTGTGATGTCATGTAGTGGTAGTTTTCAAGTTAAGAGCTACCTGTAGCTCAGGAGAGATTGGCAATTCCAGGTATAAAATTATCTAAATGATACTAGTGAAAGTGTTAAAAAAAAAAAGAAAATAAAATGACATTACAAGTTGGAACAGAGTATAATCTGTTTCAGAGAAACAACGAGCCTAAATATGCAGGGTTTGTGTACTAAACATGTATGAATGAAACATGAAGAATAGATTAAAATACTATTGTAAAAGTTAAATGTAAATGTAATTTCATTATTCCTCATATTTGTTTACTTTAAAGGGTTTCGACCTACACCTACTTCAACTACTATTACCACTAATACCCTTAACGCTACCACTGCAACTACTGCAACTACTACTACCACTACTACTTCTACTACTACTACAACTATTACTACTGCTAAAGAAGAAGCAGAAAAGAAGAAAAAAATCAATAAAAGTCTTAAAGCTGAGTTGAGCCTTGTGTCTGTTTCCGGGTTTTTCAAGTTGAACCTGCATTCCTTAATTAAAGACTTGACAATAACAGTATAACATAGATTAGAAAATAGCATAATATAGGACCTTTAATGAGATATAGTTTTTTTCTTCAAAACTCACAACAAAACTTTAACTTGGAGTGTCAAAACATGCTTTGTATGAATGTTCCAGTTTTTTGGGTTTTTTTACATTTAAGACCCAAAATAGCTTTAATTCGCTAAGCTTTCTTGTATGTGGAAGTGAAAAACATTAATTAGCACAGTTCAGCTTAATCACTACTTTGAAGTTTGGTGTCTGTTGTGTATAGACTCGGGCCAAAATGTTATCTGCCCCTACGACTTCCACCAGAGCTGTATACCAATAGTACACACTGTCGAAGTTTGGTCTTGCATTTTCAGTTGGCAGGAAGACATAAAACAATTATCAGTGAGAGCCTCCCAGCAGTGTGCACGACATGTCATCTGTACTTACGAATGGCTACACTTTAATGACAGCTACTACACACTACACACCTGAAGCCTTGCTATTTGCTCTTAGCTTTGGATGTACAGTATATGACTCCAGTAAACCGGTGAATTACACAGAAATTTTACATTGTCATCTAGCATACAATACAATACAGTGTTTTTCTTTTAAAGGAAAAGTAACGTTTTTTTTTACAATTTGAGCCTTATTTCGGTAATAAAACAAGTTGTTTTACTCACCCATATCACTTTGGTGTCATATGGAGCATTTCCGGAGATGTTTTAGATTAGCGCTAGGCTAACGCCGTTAGCCTAGCGCGACTTATAGCTATAGCTCAGGGCATTCCCCGAGCATGTAGCTCGGAAATAACACAAACTTTAGCACTTTTGAAATCATAGAAGCTCGATGTCTTTAGTCTACGATTTCGTTTGGTCAAAATTGGCCTGTAATCCGAGATTTAGCCATAGTTTCGAGTAGATGAGGACGCCAGTGCGGATGCGCGGAGTGTGCTCTCAGCTCCCGGGACCCAAACATGAAACGCAAAGCTGTAAACTATGGCTAAATCTCGGATTACAGGCCACTTTTGACTCAAACGAAATCGTAGACTAAAGACATCGAGCTTCTATGATTTGAAAAGTGCTAAAGTTTGTGTTATTTGGAGCCCGCACGGAGCATATTACATGCTCGGGGAATGCCCCGAGCTATGGCTAAGTCGCGCTAGGCTAATGGCGTTAACTTAATGCTAATCCAAAACATCTCCAGAAATACTCCATATGACACCAAAGTGCTATGGGTGAGTAAAACAACTTGTTTTATTACCGAAATAAGGCTCAAATTGTAAAAAAAAAACACTTTACTTTTCCTTTAACTATGCAACTCTGCTGATATTGAGATTCTATGACAAGGTGAATGGGTGGATATCATAGACCAGATGTTGACCTTCACTTTGCCTCAGCACTATTGGCTCCGGCTGATAGCCTCCCCGCAGTTCGCTCTGTGTTACAAACAGGCTGAGCCACTAGACAGACATGCAACAATGTACTCATATCTACTCCCTGCTGTTTTAACTATGCAGCTGCAGTCTGGAAATGGGACGGTAGATATTTTAGAATAGTGAGTTTTGAGAGATGATCCCAATGTATTTTAATTGTCTTTTGATGAAAAATTACGTAGACACTTTTATTCACCCACTCCTCCTTTTGGTCAGCCTCTATTGGCTCTATTCAGAAGACTTTTGGAAGTATATGGATGAAAGAAAGCTATGCCTTTATTAGTCCCACAGTGGGGAAATTCCAGTTCTGCATTTAACCCATCCTGTTATTAGGAGCAGTGAGCAGCACATTACTGCGCCCGGGGACCATCTCCATGATCTTCTTGCTTCAGTTTGGTCAGGACCTCAGCTGGAGGATTTACCTATGGTGCATGTTTTGGGTTGGTGGGGGGAAACCGGAGTGCCCGGAGGAAACCCACCCAGACACGGGGAGAACATGCAAACTCCACACAGAAAGGCACAGGCGACCCGGGGATCGAACCCAGACCATGCATGCAAACTCCACACAGAACACACACAGAAAGGTCTGGGCGACCCGGGGATCGAACCCGGAACCTTCTTGCTGTGAAGCATGAGTGCTACCCACTCAGCCACCGAGCCACGGATGGCGACCTCCGGTGTAGTTACCGACACTGGACATATGATAAAACCGTAAAAAAAACGATAAAAAGCAGCGGGCTTCACAACCTGCCAACACTTTCCAAGGGGGCCATGACTCTAATCGCACCTTCGATCTCACTTACAGACACCTGGTTGTAACTGTTGATCTGGTGAACATAACAGAACACTACAATTAGATCTTTTTTTGTTTTGAAATTAGGCTAATTCTAATCCACAAATGAATGGGCAATTTATAAAAGGAAAAAAAGAAAGAACACAATGACATCTAGATGAAGAAAACTGGGCCATTTTCTCAGTTTTCCCAGATTTTGTCAGATTTATTATCCAACAGAGCCCAAAGGAAGTCGTCATCCTCAAGCGTGAATAGATGCCAATAATGCTTTTGGTGAGTGACTTTTTGATTCAACCAATCACAATTAATTATGAACTCTCAGAAAAGATAAGTAGTTGTAATTACTGTATCTCTTAATGCAACTTAATGCCCTCCGCTTTGAATTTGTTTTAACATGTGGCCCTCAATGAAAGGTTTGGACACCCTTGCTCCAGGCTATGTTTTAATTCCAAATATGTCAGCTATTAACAGATCAAAAGGATTCAAGTCTTTCTTACATTTATAATTCATTTATAATTCTAGGTAGAAAATGGTGAACAACTAGAAATACAAGTTTCAAGGCTTCCTGTGCTTAGGATACTTATTAAAGGTCTTATAACACAAAATCGACCCTTGTAAGCTTTTAGCCATGTTATAATGTTGTTGCCTCCTCAAAAACATACCTAGTTTCATTCACACATGTTGGAGTAACCCATTATTATTAATTTGTCTATATCTCCAAAGCTCAAAATGCTGTATTCCACCTTTTGATGTCATGAAGCAGCTACCTTTTCTTTTGTAGAGCTTGGCAATTCCAGGGCTGAAGTTTTCCAAA
This sequence comes from Paratrypauchen microcephalus, assembly GCA_036785185.1. Classification (NCBI taxonomy): domain Eukaryota; kingdom Metazoa; phylum Chordata; class Actinopteri; order Gobiiformes; family Gobiidae; genus Paratrypauchen; species Paratrypauchen microcephalus. The sequence goes on along the minus strand of JAVJIX010000008.1, from coordinate 14,834,321 downwards.
TGATTCTAGTGAAGGTGTATAGAGTTTAAAAACATAATGGAGCACTTCCTGTAATACCACATGACATCACAAAGTGGAACAGAGTTTTCTATGAATATTAAAGATTCAAAATTTCATATCTATTGCTGTCAGTTTTCTAGCCAGAAACCCAAATTTGTTGTATTTGAGTCCCCCATGAAAACAAAAGCACTGTGTTTGGAATTTAAAATATAAATTGTAATTGCATTGATAATATTCTATATACAGTGGTACCTCACCTTACGAAAGACCCAACAAACGGAAATTTCAAGTTACGAAACGCTTCACGTTAAATTTTGGTCTCTAGATACGAAAGAAAATTCAGGTTACGAAACGCGAAATCTCAAAAATTCCAATAATGCGCGCTCAGCCACACACATTATACGCTTTTCTCAGACTGGATTAAAACTTTTCTCACATTTCTCTCTCGTTTAAACACTCAAACTTTCATAGATTTTCAACAAAATGTATTAATAGTGAAGCGTGGGGGGAAGGGGGAGGGGGGAGAAGTGTGCGCACGGACACATGTGTGACCCGGCGCGGGGCGCGAGCACGAGACCCGTGTTCAAACCGTGCCAGGTCTAAACCAGGTCTAAACCAGGTCTGAACCAGGTCTAAACCAGGTCTAAACCAGGATTAGACCACCGCGGCTCTTGCATGCGTTCGTTCATGCGCTCAGACTGCGTGCGGTCCCGAGGGGAGTCCTCGCTGCTCGCCTCAGCCGTGACTCGAAATGAAACCAGGAAATAGACCCGCACACGGCGCTTTAATCCACCTGGTCCAGTCCAGGTTTAGACCTTGGTCTAGACTGGTATAGTCCACGTTTAGTCCTGGGTCTACACAGTCTCTACGCAGGACACAGTGTTACACTATAAAAAAAAAGTTACACTATAAAAAAAAAACTTGGAACCAATCAGGCCTTTTCCATTGAAATAGCTACTCAACATACGAAAAATTCACGTTACGAAACCACTTCTGGAACGAATTAATTTCGTAAGGTGAGGTACCACTGTATTTGTATAATGCATAGTGCATAAATTGCACATGCTAAGCCCTGTGAATATGAACTCTTAAGCATTGAGCATTGTTATTGTTTATGTTATTGTTTATACCATTGTGTATTACATTTTATTTTTGAAATAAAAAAAAAAAAAGAAGAAGAAATGAATATGTGACCGACTGCAGCAAAACAGGACTCAAGTCATCCCGGGGCCATTTTGAGTTATTCACAGATTCTGAAAGTGTATACGCACATACACACACGTACACACACGCTAATGTTGACACAACGGGCGCGCGAGCGTGGGAAAATATGTTGATTTATACACGCCCCGTTTCTTTCTGAAAAACAAGACAATTTGAAATTTAAAAAAATATGTTTTTAACATCACTAATGCTGTTATCTGAAACATGGAGTGGCTTCTTCATAATCTCAACTAGCACATTATGCAAAAAAAAATAAAAATCACAAATAAAAAAATAAAAAAACAAACCAAAAAACCTGATTATCTGGGTTTCACTAATCGTGACTTGGGGCCTACTTTGCCACAGTCAGGCATATATTAAAGATAATATGAATCTGTGGCCCTCCAATTTGAATACGTGTTATTGAGCTCAAGTGTAATGGATTTTATTAGGATTTATTTGGTTTTAGGCTGTTCACATTCACATTCGATTTATTTATTATTATTTATCAAACTTATCAAACTATATACTAATATTAACAGTCCACAATCTCTCAGTAAGACAGTGTATTTAAAGAGGTCCTTGCGCGTGAATGTGGCACCATTCCCGGGTTTGTGGGCTTTGACATGACGGTCACTGCTCAGCTCAGTTATGTCTCAGCCGTCAGTGGTGCTGAGGGGATTGACAGTCTAGTGGATGCAGATTTTCACTTGGTGCTTTATATTATTATATAAATACAAAAATAAATTGTGTTTTGAATTTGTCTATATAAATGTGAAGTTATTATTATTATATAGTAATTATTTGTGTTTATCTGTCATGGCTTACTTGAACAGTGAGGCATATCGAAATACAATTTTTTTGATTGTCTTGTGTTAGTGTGTGTAGAGGTGTCCAAACCAACCAATTTTTACTGACCCTCAGGCCTTGAATTGGCCCAAATCATCAAAGGCATCCATTTTAACAGCAGGTTTAATCACATATTGTGCTTGAGCCTGCTATATATTAAAGATGACTTAAACATGCACAAATCAGTCCAAATACAACTTACAGAGAGTAAATGAGAAGAGGGAACAGTTATAACATGATTACGCTCTGAAATCTTGATTTTGCATAACAGGTGTCCTTTAAAGATCCCATGACATGATACTTCTTGATGCTTTTATATGGCTCCTTAATGGTTCCCTAATACTGTAAATGAATCCTTCTTCAAAATCAACACTCAGTGCATGAGAAACAGAGATAAGATGAGAAAGAGTATTTTTTTTTCTCTCAGAACAGGCCATAATGGGCGTTGTTGCTTGAATGCAAATGAGGAGAAAAGAGCTGGCCTATAGTAGAGGGTGGGGGCGTGGCCAAACTCTCCGCTCTCCGCTCTAGCTCTCAGCTGATCCATTTCCGTGTTTTTTGCACGGGGGGAGAGATTTGAAGCGTTCCATTGAAAAATAAACACATTTCCACAGAAAATAAAATTAAACCACTGCTGCTCAAAGGTCCAGAGGCTCAGATAAAGGACTTCCGAGCCTAGAAACACTCGGACGTGCCTCCAGGCAAATAAAAAAACGCATTTCGCATTGCCTAGCGCATTCGCAGTCCAAACTCTCTGGGCGTGATTTACAGAGACGCTGAGTACAGACAGACGGGGGTGGAACTGCATTTGCATTTCTTTTTTCGATCTGACGTCAATAAATCGCCCGTTCAAAATCGCCCGTTTGAGCTCCGATTTTTTGCAACGCAGAAAAGGATCGCAAATGTTCAGTTTAGACATTTCGCAACTTTTAACCATGTTAAACAGGGTAGGGGAGCTCACATTAACATTCAAAAACCTCAGAAAATGAAAATTTCATGCCATGGGACCTTTAAGTCATTCTGTCACTATAACCTCAATAACATCAGATGAACTATTAAAGGTGGTGTCTCTCTGTTTATGTCTCTCATGTTTAAAGCACCTATATTGCACCATTTTCTGATCTATGTTATAATGGTGTTTCCTCATCAAAAACACACCTTGGTTGTGTTTTGTTTCAATCACAGAAGATTAACATAAATCCTGCATATGAGTTCTTCTCTCAAAGACAAACACTCCATTCCACCTTGTGATGTCATGTGGTAATACAGGAAGTACATCACTGTGTTTTTAAACTCTATGCATCTTCACTAGAATCCTTATCACAGACCAGTTTGAGCTTTGGAGATGCAGACGAATAATAAAGGGTTTCTCAAACGCAACGAAACAAATCTGGGTATGTTTTTGATGAGGTATCAGCATTATAACATGACTAAAAGCTCACGAAAATACATTTTGTGTAATATAGGACCTTTTAAGACCTTTTAAGACAATTAGGTATAGATCTACTTGCATTGGGATACATGTTTTTTGCTTTTTTTTTTCAATAAAAAAATTCACCCATAAAATAAGTAATACCCATCAAGAGGTAAACAAAAACTGTGGTAAACAAAAAACAAATGAATAGCTCCATTCTGTAGAACTGTAGAACTGTTTACAAACACCATAAAGAGTGAGAATAAACCCACCACGTCCAGCTGGACTATGGAACGGCATTGCACCAAATGTTTTCCATAATGTTGCAGGTTTTCTGAGAGTCATATACAAGTGTCTAAAATGACTTTGTACATGTGCGGAAACAACACTTTTACTGTCTATTGTTTCAACGTTTATAATATGACTGGGAACTGTAATCTGAAGCTCGTCTGTTTTTTGTTCTTGTGCGTGAGAGAAAAGTGACTGTTATCTGTTACAAGTTTGGTAGTGTTTTGATACCAGGGTTTTCCGGCGCAGGGCTGATGACACTGGCTGTGGGCCCTTGGGTGCCCTTCCCAGCTGTGAGTCACACCAGAGCTGCTAAGAGATAAGCAGTGGGAGAGTGCTCTTGTTCTGGCCGCCACAGAGACACACAGAGGGGGAGATCCGGAGTGGCACAGGAGTTACTGTAAATATCACACAGTTCAAATCAACTGGCAACGTTATCATGGTCCAGAGAGCCCTGTTTAGTGGAGCATTTTAGTCCAACTGGTCGAGGAAGCTTGTGTTAATTTTATACATGGACAACAGAGGGACACAGACATCTAGATGCCAGTAGTGAAAAATGACATTACCTTGAGTTGTATAGGGTTACGGGATCAATATTTCAATTTTAATTATTTTATACATGATTTTTTTCATGTAATAAAGTAAATAATAAAGAGTTTTTCAAACGTGGCAAAAACAAGCAGATTTTGATGAGGTATAACATGGCTAAAAGCTCAAGAGAAGAAAATTACATTACCTTTAGTTGTATAGGGTTGGGGAATCAATATTTCACTTTTAATTCTTTTCATTCATTTAAAGCCCCAGTGTGTAGGATTCGTGGCACATAGGTGGATGGTGCTATTGCACTTTCTGTTTTAGCTACGGCAGACCTCGAGGGTCACCCGGGCGCTACTGTATAAATAAAACGTGGTCCCGTTTTTTGTTTTTTTTTCTTTTCTCATGAAAACACACATTCCCGATCATGTACCATGACACTCTACACATCAAATGAAACCTTACAGTCTCCTCTTTTTGACTATGCAATTCATTTCCCTGCACAATAATCACTCCCCGAGCACATGGGGCTTTTATACGGAAAAGCACAAAACGAGGTTAGCTTACCTTAGAATGCTTTGCACAGGTCAAACTCTGTATTTCACCATAAACTTGCTCTCAATTTGTCCGTAAGGATCCAGCGAATAAAATCCAGTAAAACAATTTAGTCCAAAACACGTGTTAGATCCATTACGAGTCTGATCCGGCAGCATGCTTGTGTTGTTTACCCAAAACCACGAGCCTTGCCGAAGGCGAAGGCGGAGCCCAAATGTCCTTCTGCGGCTCTCGTATTCAAAATGGCTGCCTCTGCATGGGGAAGATCCCCCTTTTATGTGACTATATCTAAGTCCAAAAGAATACTTTGATTTCATGATGGAAGTGAAAAGGCTTGGAAAACAATGTATTTTTGAATGGGTATCTTCAATTTCAGTAATTAACGGGTAAAAATCTTACACACTGTCCCTTTAAATGAAAACGGGCTATAATATATGATTTTTGTCACGTAAAAAAGTCAAATTTGCTGTGGGCTGACTGCATCTAATTATTTTTATTGGATGCAAACCAGGAATTAATGCTGGTGCACTGTTAGCATGCTAGTCGTTGTTAGCAGTGGCGTGACTTCAGTCTCTCGAAAAGTTGTGAAAAGCGCTAATACACTCATTGTTGTTAAAAATTAGGTTGCTCGGAATGTGTTAGGAAAGTGAGGGATAAGGCTGGACTGCTGCAAACAACTGAAAATGAGCTAGTTCTGTTTTTTATGAGGGTAAAATCTGGTACATGCCTTTAAGGTTTTTCACTTTTATTTGTTTGTCGGGGTTATTATGGATAATCAGCACATGGAACAGTTGGTGGCTGGCACTCTCCTCTCTCAGGAAAATGTTAAATTCAGCCAAGTTTTGTCCTGGTTTTCTAATAGTTTTAATATTAGTTGTAATATGTAGTACAAGCTATTAGTAGACATGAGTTTTTATTAAAATTTCTATAGTAATTTTCCTCAGTCAAGTCTTTGCTTGATAATCTTCTTGCAATTTCAGCTCACATCTAATGTTAATGGCATGGGGACATTTTTCAATTGTTACTAAATCCAATTTAAGGTAAAACTCCTACAAATTGACCACAAGCCTTACCTATCCCTCTTTAACCGTGAGATTAAGCACATCTGTCAGATGACCTTCACATATGCAAATTACCTTCAACTGTGCCTATTTAAAACCCACTGACAAATCCCATGCCTTTGTATCACACCAATGCAAAACAATAGCAAGGACCACCTCCAGCACAGGGCTCACTTTCTGCCAGTGGGAACAACCTCTCCTCCCACCTATACCCAGCTCCTCTCCACACTTGCATACACACACACACACACACACACACACACACACACACACACACACACACACACACACACACACACACACACACTCTCCCATGCTGGGCCTACACAGGTCCAGCAACTCCCCGGGAGGAAGGGATTTGGCTTCACTCTTTCCAGATGACCTCCCCTAAACTCGGGTCCCAGGCTTAGCGCACAGAAGGCAGCACAAGGGGGAACACTGTTGCAAATTTGTCACCCCGAGTGTTAAAATACCTCCAGGAATGTTAATCTGGCCGGTCCTGCAAGCACACACTCCAGTAATCCCCAGCCCCGCCGCTTTACAAGGATTTGGTTGTCCACTACTACTACTACTACTTCAACTACTACTGCAGTTTGTGTGGTAATATAGAGCACTGCTGACCCAAAAACTGATTAATTTTGCATGGTGATGGTAGTGACACTGCACGCTTGAAGCAATGGTTACAGACATGTATTTTCTGTATTTTAGCCCTATTTTTACTTAATGCTTTCCTTCTCTCTTTATTATTTTTCTAGTTTTTACATTTCACTGTAAATATACAGTCTTGAATTAAAATTAATTTATTTTTTAAAGGTCATATATTATTCAAAATTGACTCATGTGAGTTTTTAGCCATGTTTCATTCACACATGTTTGAGTAATCCTTTATTAATACTACTGCCTACATCTCTAAAGCTCAAAATGCTCTGTTCCACCTTGTGATGTGACATAGTGGTAGATTTCAAGGTAACAGCTCCTTTAAACTTTTGTTCAATAGAGACAGGCATTTCCAGGGCTGAAAACATCCACATGGTTCTAGTGAAGGTGTGGAGTTTAAAAACACAGTGGAGCTCTTCCTGTATGACATCGCGGTGGGGTTTTCAGTCTGAGAGAAGAACTCAGCCTAAATGTGCAGAGTTTGGGTGTTAAACGTGTAAATGAAACAAAACACAACCTCGGGTGTTTTTGATGAGGAAACAACATTATAACATTAAAAAATAACGCAATATAGGACCATTAAATAGCAATTTTACTAACTGTAGTGATCACAGATTTTAATTGGATGTTTATAGCAAAAGGAGAAATTCAGTTTGTCAACTGGACAAAGTTTATTTGGTCAAATACGTTTCGCAGCTCATCCAAGCTACTTCTTCAGTTCCAGAACTGAAGATGGATTCTACCTGGACGACTGAGGGATTCTTCACAAATTGTATGTTTAGTTTCATTAAATACTTGCCTGGAAGAATCCATGACTCATCGCTGTACCAGCGGCGAGTCTGGTAACGCTTGGTCCAGAATGCGCTGCCGTTGCGCTTAGACAGACAGCTAAGTGAACCAATCAGAGAACAGTTAACGGACAGCGACGTGAACCAAGCCGGTAGGAAGCAATGCAAAAACATCTTTTTTGAAAAGAAAGGCCTCTAGAGCTGTCAGCTGCTGTGGTTTTAAGGAATCAATGTGTTTTAGGTCATTTAAGACCAATTTTACAGCTGAATGGAAGGGACGTTGCGGGCAAAGGCGGGTGCACTGACGTCACCATCTTTGAACGAATCAGAGTCCGTTGTTAACCGGAGGAGCGAGGGTGGAGCGAGGGTGTCCAAACGGTATCGCGCTGTATAGGAAATACAGAGGGATATCATTTGGCTGGCCAGGTAAATTAAATACAGTATTTTTCTCAAATTTTATACATACCGTATTTTCCGCACTATAAGGCGCACCTAAAAGCCTTCAATTTTCTCAATAGCCAACAGTGTGCCTTATAATCCGATGTGCCTTATATATGGATCAATATTGGTTAATCATGGCTACCGTAGTCAGCCACTACTGTAGCTTCTATTCTATGCGCCTTATAATGCGGTGCGCCTTATATATGAAAACAGTTTTAAAATAGGCCATTCATTGAAGGTGCGCCTTATAATCCGGTGCGCCTTATAGTGCGGAAAATACGGTAGTTTTTTTTTTTTTTTTAAGTAGAAATGAAATGCCTTTGAGAGAATTGTTTTGCCTCTGTAAAACACACACTCTTCTACAAATTTTCCATATTTCTTTTCTGTGTTTTAGTTTATCCTCACTAACCTGTGTATGTGAGTAGGAGGCACCTTTTAACTTGTTGACCTTCAGGCCTGAATAAGTGTGTTTGCGCTGACTGGGACAAAAGGCTGAGAGTGCAGTCAGCTCACGATTCAGCCTGCACTTGTACAGTAGTGTGGATACAAGCAGTGTGAGCAGTGGACAGGAACCGAGTTATATATTTACCTTCAAATTGAGTCATCTGTGAGGAGTCAAGTGTTCATATTGCACTATTTTCTGATCAATGGTATAATGTTGTTTCCCCATCAAAAATATACCTAGAATTGTGTTTTGTTTTATTCACACATGTTTAACACACAAACCCTGCATATTTAGGCTGAGTTTTTCTCTCAGACAGAAAACACTCTGTTCCATCTTGTGATGTCATGAGGGAGCTGCCATACACCTTCACTAGAATCATTTGGATAATTTCAGCCCAGGAATTCCCCATCTGTACTGAACCAAAGGTAAAATGTAACTGTTAACTTGAAAACCACCACTTCATGACATCACAAATTAGAACAAAGCATTTTGCGCTTTAGTGATGTAGACAGACTAATTATAAAGGGTATGAATGAAACAATGAAACAAAACACCACTCCAGGAATGTTTTTGATCAGGTGACATTATAACATGGCTAAAATGTTCCATAATATAGGACCTTTAAAGGTTACACACACATGCTAAACCAAAGATGTCCATTTTGTCTTCTTGTGTACTTTAACTTCTTGGGTTCTATATACAGTAAAGTGTATTTACCTTGTTGACATGTTTCTGCTGCTAGCTGCAAGCCATTTTCAGAACTGTCATCGCTGTTGATGGTGACGTGTTGTCGTGTCGTGTCGTCAGCTGTCGTTACTTCCTGTAGGCATGGTCATTCTGAGTGACCTGCCAGCACAGCCTGACAGCAGCTAGCAGGTCTTTAAAAAAGAATCCAAGAAGTTATAAAACACACACATGCTTGTGATTGTATAAGTTATGGGTCATCTGTGGAAAATAAGATATAAAGGTGCAGATATTTATTATGACTTAAAGGTGCACTATGTAACTTTTCTATTGGATGCTCTGCAGTATAGTATTAAACTTATCTACAATTACACATGTTTTGTTCAGAGAAGTTACGCACTCACTCACTCACTCACCTCTTGACAAGTGGGGTCATCACTCCACAGATCTGACCTATAACTTTGCATGGTGGCTTCATATATCTATACAGGGGTCCTCGGGTTACGACGGTCTCGGGTTACGACGTTTCGTGGTTACGAACGCGCCCCCATTAAAATATATATATATATTACGCGTCATTCCGTCTTACGCGGTTTAGCGTGGTAAGAGATGTAAACAAACGCGAACGGCACGCGGCGCACGGCGGAAGAATACGCTCTGTTGTGGTTGTAGGGCGGAGAAGACGGCCTCGTGTGTGTTCCCAATGTGGGCGGAAGTACCTGATGTGGGCTCTGATCTGCTCCTATGAAAGCGACAGTGATAACCAAGCAGCGTAGTGGTCTAATTATTGAGATGGAAAGGTTATTGGTGCTTTGGTTGGAAGATCAAAGGCAAAATCCGACTTACGACGAAATTCGGGTTACGACGCGTCTTAAGAACGGATCAACGTCGTAACCCGAGGACCCCCTGTATCTATATTTATCTGCACTACAATATTCAGCTATACTCGAGAGTCTATTTTTAGGTCTATTTTTAAATTATTTAAAGGGACAGTGTGTAAGATTTTTACCCGTTAATTACTAAAATTGAAGATACCCATTCAAAAATACATTGTTTTTCAAGCCTTTTCACTTCCATCATGAAATCAAAGTATTCTTTTGGACTTAGATATAGTCACATAAAAGGGGGATCTTCCCCATGCAGAGGCAGCCATTTTGAATACGAGAGCCGCAGAAGGACATTTGGGCTCCGCCTTCGCCTTCGGCAAGGCTCGTGGTTTTGGGTAAACAACACAAGCATGCTGCCGGATCAGACGTCGTAATGGATCTAACACGTGTGTTGGACTAAATTGTTTTTCTGGATTTTATTCGCTGGATCCTTACGGACAAATTGAGAGCAAGTTTATGGTGAAATACAGAGTTTGACCTGTGCAAAGCATTCTAAGGTAAGCTAACCTCGTTTTGTGGTTTTCCATATAAAAGCCCCATGTGCTCGGGGAGTGATTGATGTGCAGGGAAATTAATTGCATAGTCAAAAAGAGGAGACTGTAAGGTTTCATTTGATGTGTAGAGTGTCATGGTACATAATCAGGAATGTGTGTTTTCATGAGAAAAGAAAAAAAAGAAAAATAACTGGGACCGCACGGCACGTGGCTTGTGCGCGCGCCCGGGTGACCCTCGAGGTCTGCCGTAGCTAAAACAGAAAGTGCAATAGCACCATCCACCTATGCGCCACGAATCCTACACACTGGGGCTTTAAGCCATTATTTATTATCTTGTTTTATTGCATGCTACTTTTTCCTGCTGTTCTTGACCTGTGTGTTGCAACACTGGAATTTCCCCACTGTGGGACTAATAAAGGCATATCTTATCTTATCTTATATGCCAGTCTCCATGGAGCTATCCATGAAGTTTTCAAGGCAAAAGCAATAAGGTAGCAGACCATCCACAAGAAAGGTTACACTGTGCACATAAATAAATAATCACAAAGCATTTAGTGTCTGGACTAGACTCATAGATATTTTTTATAAATTTATTGATATATGCTTACATTTTCATTACATTTTATGGACAGATCTACAATTTCTGATGTTGTCATTTCATACAGTCACAATCAGATTATTTATATATATAATTTAGCTGTAATTCTTCCCAAATAATGCTTCATAATAATATAGTAAATGTATGGTGCATATAAATATATAGTGTACATTTATGTTTGTAATACAGTAAGCCTGTGTGTAACCCTATGGAGGAAGTCATTAGTCAGGTGGTAGGAAGTGGTCCATAGTGTCAGTGCTGTGTCTGTGGGTAGTGATGATGGAGGAACAGCTGCAGGCTCCGCTCTCACACGCCTTTGGCATGTTGACCCAGTACAGTGTTGACGTCTCCTGCTCCTCTTTTGTTTTCTCTCCACGCTCATTCATTCACACTCACGATGATGACTTCCTGGTGTGACAGCCCTGTTGTCAGTGGCACTGGTGGAAAAGCTCACGAGGCGTAGTTCTACAAACAAGTGGTGTGAAAGTAAGTAGAGGTGAGCTTAAACATGTGTGTGTACAACAGAGAGCATGCCAGGACATACAGAACATGTGTTTACTCATGCAGGTCCATACACTTACATGAAAGGCTATGGGGAAGTCCATGATTATCTTATGGCATGAGTAAAAAATGCTTTTGTTTTTAAGTGTTAAAGATTATGTGGCAGTTGGAATATGTTTGCTTTGACATTCCTTTCTTTTTCTTGTTTTCTTTTGCAGTCTGTTATGCTCTTTGTACCTTGTTGGGGCGGCAGTAGCTCAGTTGGCAGAGCGGCCACTGATCCGAAGGTTGGCGGTTCGAATCCCGCTCTCGACATAGTGGTGGTCAGGCAGCGGTGTGATTCCAGCTCCCACAAATGAATCCCACAGATGAATGCTTCTGTTGTGCCCTTGGGCAAGGCACTTAACCCACCTCACCCCCAGTGTCTGCGTGCACTGGTGTATGAATAGGTGAGTGGTTCCTTGATATAAAGAGCTTTGAGGGCCTTGAAAGTGGAAAAGCGCGATATAAAAATGTGACCATGTGACAAATGAAGTGTCTTCATAAAAACATTTTACATTTACAATATTCCTTGGCATCTGATCCATTCTCCAAGGAGCAGTCTGAATTTGTAGCTATCAGACATGAAGAAACCTTTCAACCAGTCAATCCTACCATGAATCTTGGTCCCTATCAGGATTACCTGTGTGACTGAATTAGACATTTGAGCAAGTTCTAAGTTGAAGGAGAACATGCAAACTCCACACAGAATGGCCACAGTGTGGGAATCAAACCTAGGACCTCAGCTCAGCCATTATTTTATACACTCTTGGACCTGTATTGTTTTATCAACTGTAATATACAATGTTGGCAAGTGTCATTCCAAAAACAATAAACATTTGTTCTCCCGATCTCGCAATAGATGAAAAAAATTAAAATTAAGGTGCATTTTGTAAATTTTCTGGTGGAGGGTCTGTCAAATGCTTTTCTCCATGGAGATGTTATTGCTTTGTCAGAAATGTTTCACAGTATGGTGTTAAAATTTTCTATCTACATGGAACCCAAACCAGACCAAGGCTGCGTCCCATTTCTCTGTCTTACCACTTCGTCTTACCCCTATCCCCTTGGTTTTGCGCATTCATGTGAGGGCAAGGGGTAGGGCTAGGGCCACAACCGATGGGTACCCTACAACATACCCCTTGAACGAAGTAAGCTCTCGACCAGACTTGAAACGAAGGGGTATGCCTACAAGCTCAGGCAGGTTTTGGGATCAGGATGGCAGCGTCACATCGACCAGCCAAGGAGTCTCATAAATGTATTTTCAGCAGTTGTACTTATCGATGAACAGTTTAGCAGGTTTACAATTATGACGCTTATGTTCTACGTTACTTTTAGTGAACTGTTGTTGCGGTTTTAATTGTAGTGATGTCTGTTTAGCCAACGTTATCGTTTTCATCGAACTATCATGTATAAACAAGCTATTTTTTTTGTCGAGCTGAGGTCCCCGATAATCCTTGACATTTGTTTACGTTTGTTTGCATCAATTGTTGTCGCAAGAGGCAAGGGATGATGACGCAAACGTCAATCAAGTGGCGTCCCATTCATACCCCTAGCCCTCTCAGCTCGGTATCGAGGGGCAAGACAAAGATGTAGATAAAGGCGTAGGGGAAGGTGTAAGACAGAGTAATGAGACACAGCCCAAGTTACAGAAGAAGAAGAGAAGAAGAAGAAGACCTCCTTTATTTATCCCCGTAGGGAAATTATTTCTCTGCATTTGACCCATCCTTTCTCAGGAGCAGGTCAAATCTGTGGAGAGGCAACCCCGCTCACAGTCAGAATGCCTGTTTTCTTAGGTATTTTGAGCTATAAAACCACCTGTAATTGAACAAATGTAAGGGAGAGCTGTTTAATGTCAGACTGTGGAACATTCCAGTCAGCAATATATATATAGAAACACCTTTAACTACACAAAAGCACACCAGTTTGTCTGACACCAATGATTACTTCCATCTTCATGTAAACACATCCTCCACAACCTCAAAACACAGAAGGCCATTTTTATTTAACCAGTGTATCATATGTAGTCTGACTGAAGCTGGTGGCAGTGCTTCAGGGGGGGATAGTTTTACAAGAAAAGACAGGAACTGGCAACGCGGGCTCGCTCTACAGTCTGATATCCCCTGATGAAATGTAGTGGGACAGGCTGCAGTTATTACCCCAGGCAGCGGATGTTATTTGACTAAACTGAACACGAGTAATGAAATGATGTATTGGCTTTTACTGAGCAGGGCCAGTGCATGTTATGGGCCACATGTGCGTAAGAGGCAGCCCCATCTGTCTGAAAGCAGCAACAAAACCCCATCAGATTGAATCCAAGAGGAAATCGACTCCTGTTTGTACTCAGAGCCAACCTGCTCCTGAACACACAAGTACAGAACATGGGACAGAAAGCTATTTGTTAGGATTTGATGGTGTTGCTGTATTGTTTGGGGTCTCTTTGTTTTGTGGCCAGCAAAGGATGAAAGAAGCTGAGGGAGATACTTTGCTGATGGATTTTTGCTCATAGAAAAATATAGGTGAACTGCCAAGGTGTCCCCAGGTAACAAGATCTAGTTACTGTAGTTTTTCAAGGACAGTCTGTAAAGAAACGCTACCTTACTTGCAAAATTGCTTTTACTACAAATAGTAGCTTAATAACTATAGTTAGCGTTGGCAGCAATATAGCAGGAGTAGTGGTGGTACAAAATACATAAATAGATCAGGGGAAAAAGTTAAAGGTCCTATATTACACTAAATTGATTCTTGTTAGCATTTATCCATGTTATAATGTTGTTACCTCCTCAAAAACATACCTGGAGTTGTGTTTTGCGTCATCCATACAAGTTTGAATAATCTTTTATGATTAGTTACAGCTCGAAATGCCCTGTTCCACCTTGTGATGTCATGTAGTGGTAGTTAACAGCTACCTTTCACCTTTTGCTTGTGAATTCCAAGGCTGAAATGATCCAAACAGCTCTAGTGAAAGTGTATGGAGTTTAAAAACACAGTGAAGCACTTCCTGTATTGCAGTGCTTCTCAATTATTTTCTGTGACGCCCCCCCTAGGAAGAAGAAAAAATTTCACGCCCCCCTTCCTGCGCGCGACTATAAATAGTATTATTTGTCTAGAAAATTGTTATTAGAACACCACTGTATCCTTTTATTAACATTATAAACAAAAAAAAGAAATAAACTTACAACAAAGACTGCACTGAGGACTCAAATATTAATGTGTTTTTAATGCAGCTTTGTGCACATTTGTTTACGTTTTACAGAAATGAAACTTAAAACCACCTCATTTGCATAAGCTAAAAGCACTGAAAAAAAACGCTCTCTCCTTGTGCCACTGATGCATCAGCTTCTGTCGGACTAAAGGACACGACTCAGTGGAATATATGTGTTTTTTCTGTGACAGAGGATGTTCTGTTAATGGTGAGACTGTGCGTAAATCGCATGTGAGAACGCCACTGCCAACTACTGTTGTTGATGTGCAATTACACTTAGTTCTAGTACAGTACAGCAAAAAAACATGTTTTCCAGGGTCATACGCGCCCCCCCGGCATCACGCCACGCCCCCCCAGGGGGGCCCGCCCCACTATTTGAGAAGCACTGCTGTATTGCCACATGACATCACAAGGTGTTTTCTATTCGAATGGAGAACTCAGCCTAAATGATTTGTGTGTTAAACCTGTGTGAATGAAACAAAACACAAGTCCAGGTTTGTTTTTAAGTTGACATACAGTAATAACATTAAACAGCATATTAGTATTAGAAGCAGCTGTAGTATTCTTTCAAAAAAACAAAATCTGCATGCTTATCTCACTTTTCACACATGTATACATCTGTCCTATGCTAAAATACTAGCAAGACCAAAAAACAAGCAAAAAGGAGTAGTAAGAGCAGAGTAATACAGATTTATGATCATGAAATAACTTGTTTTCTCTTTGTTTTGCCGGCAGCTTGGTATAAAAGAAAGAGAGCGACAGGTCAGGTAGTTAAACGTCCCCTGAGCAGACTGTCTAGGGGGTTGAGACGGGGCGTGGGGACAGACTTACAGCTTGTCCCACAGTTCCTGGAAGCAGCCCCTCTTTGTCTCACACCTCGGCTGAAAGGGGACACTGAGCAGACACGTCCTGTACTGCCTGGTACATTGGCATATCCTGTCTCTACCCCTTATCGTAAGCCAAAAGAGAACAAATTAGATCTTACTGTACAAAGATAAAATAGCACAGGGAAAACACACAAAGGAATATAGCTGATTTTTTTGGCCAAGAAAATGTCCTGTTATCCAGGTTGTCACTTAGAGAAGAGGGCTTTGAGGGCTCGAGTCCACTACTGTCCTTGCTAGCATATGTGCATTGTAACCTTATAGGCTTGTGGAGTTCACTTGTCATTTATGCATATTTATTACTGCTCCAGTGTCACTGCGGTGCAAATCATGCCAGGCATTCGTATGAAAGCTCCAACCCATAGTTTTGGAATTGAGGATCCAGTGTCCCAGGCAGATGGATGCTGCTGCTGAGAATGTGCTTAACATGTGGTGGCAGTAATGTAATTTCACAGAGCCAAGGTAGTTCATATTTATTACAGGTAGATCATGTTGTTATTAAAGCAGTTGGAAATAGTATACAATTATGAGAAGCAAATATTGGTATAGTCATTATGGTTATCTGGAATTACTTTGGAAATAAAGTATGCATATTAGCTTTCTCACATGAGGAAATTAAAGCTCTATATGTTCTTTATTTAAAGCCGACCCCTGCAAATGGACTTTTCAGAGCTTTTTATCATGTTATAGTTGTTTCTCCAAATTCTCATTTACCCTCTCAAAGTTGTTTTTGGAGTGATATGTGTATGCGCGAGTATTCTTTGATCATTTATTTTCAAGATGCCATGTTGCCGATCAATCCCTGTTTTCAACGCCACCGGCATACACCCACTGCACTGTATTTACTGTGTTCTCCGATTTTATTTTCTTAATCGTTTATGCACCAAATTAGCACCAGAGCTATTTTGCATCTGTAGTCCCCTGGCAGGCTTATGTTAAAGAGCTCATATTATGCTATTTTATGATCCATGTTATAATGTTGTTTCCTCATCAAAACATACCCAGAGTTGTTTTGTTTCATTCACACATGTTTAACACACAAATCCTGCATATTAAAAGGAAAAGTAACGTTTTTACAATCTGGACCTTATTTCGGTGATAAAATGTCATTTACTCACCCATTGTACTTTGGTGTTATTTGGAATATTTCCGGAGATTTTGGAGTTTAGCGATATCTGTTTAACGTGAGTGGTCGGAGCAGACTGTTGCAGTCACCAAATAACACAAACTTTAGCACTTTTCAAATGAGAAAAGTTCAATGTGTTAGTCTACACTTTCGTTTGAGTCAAAAGTGGCCTGTAATCCGATATCCAGTCATGGTTCCGACTGGATGATGTCATCGAGGACAGAGCGGATGCGAGTATTCACAGCTGATTTGCAGATAAGACGACGCTCTCAGCTCTCAGTTAGTCATAAAGAAGCTAAGGAATAATCATAAGAAAACATCTCCTCTTGAGAAAACCCGAAATGGTGCGAACATGCATTTATCCCAGTTGTGAAAACAAAATAACAGCTTGGGCGAAGTTGAGTTTTCACAGGCTTCCTCGTCACAATCCGGAGTTAGAAGCAGTTGCCTTGAGAATAGACCCAAACATGAAAGGCAAAACTTTAAGATGTTTGGACCATCGTGTTTGCAGTACCCACTTAAGTCCGGACAATTTTTTACCAGCAAAGGAAAAGAAGGAAGGCCAGCAGATTCAGCGCACGGTTCTGAGAAGTAATGCAATACCGATGGCTGTTCTCTGGTGCGCTGCTCCTCAAACTGTCTCCGCATCCTTCTTTCTAATACCTCCTCATCCGTATATTCAGGCTCAAAACGATAGAGACGGCCATCATACTCAAATACGTCCTCTTCAGTCTCCAAGTCTCCTCATCCAATCGAAACCATGGCTGGATATCGGATTACAGGCCACTTTTGACTCAAACGAACGTGTAGTCTAACACATTGAACTTTTGTCATTTGAAAAGTGCTAAGGTTTGTGTTATTTGGTGACTGCAACAGTTTGCCCCGACCACTCATGTTAAACGGATATCGCTAAACTCCAAAATCTCTGGAAATGCTCCAAATGACACCAAAGTACAATGGGTGAGTAAATGACATTGTTTTATCACCGAAATAAGGTCCAGATTGTAAAAACATTACTTTTCCTTTAACCTCATAACATAGATCAGAAAATACCATAATATGGGCCCTTTAAGTTGGCATATAGTATTAACAAATATATAGCAATGGTAAAAGTAAAACTAAATGACTAGTATAGAGTTGTAGTATTCTTAGCTGTATGTCTCTCCTCACTCTTCACACTTATACATTTGCCCTATGCTAAAAAAAAATGAAGAAACAATATTATCATGATTTTAAAAAAGATTCTTCTTACCTTTATTTGTCAGAAGTCCCAAAGATGTGCATGGAGAAGGGGCCGGGCAGATGGTGGTGTGAGGCAGACGTTTGTTTGGAGAGGGGGGGCTAAACGTGACCATCCATCTTGGCTGTGCTGGGACCGGGCCAGTGAGTGTGACTAAATTAAGTTAACATACATTAGCATGGCAGGTCACCGCTATTCTTCAAATGCTGCGCAGCCTTTCACTGTTAAATGAAATCCCTTGATCTCATTTATAAATATTATGTATTTTAGGTCTCTTTACAAAGGGCTTTTGGCCATTTTGTTCTTGTGTGGTTCGAGAGTCTTGAGAGACAGGGAGGGCAGTGGTTATCCTCTTCTATCCTGGAGAGGGCAAAGAGTCAAGCGTGACAAAAAGAGCGTATCTTGTGCATCATTACAGTGCTACTTCAGGTTGGCTGCACTGATTTGAACTGGACAGGCGTGTTTCCTTCCGTTCCTTTAGCGCTGTCTTGCTTCCGCTACATGATTTAGCATGATTTGTTCCATATTTAACCAGGGGAACAGTGCATCGGATTAATTTTTATATCATGGCTGTGCTTTATAAGGGCAGATGTATTCATACTTGTCATTGTATACTTGTAATTTATAGAAGTACAAGGTTACTTTATTACTTATCCTTTTATTGCCGTGTAAATCATTGTTTTGAGGTACAGTATGTATCTTTCTGGAGGTGGTAGTTAAAACCAAACACTCTCCATGGATAGAGATGTATGTCATACTGTGGAAGAGTGTAGTCCAAGGAAGAACATTTCCATGGAAATAAGCAGGCCAAATAAGAGTCAGGTTTGTGGAGATGCAAGCCCACGCAGAGTAAGGGCCCATGTTTTTGCAGTGTGATAAACTCAACCAGAAAGCAAAAAACATGCTTTTACATTGGTGCTTGTGTGTGTGTATGTGTGTGTGTGTGTGTGTGTGTGTGTGTTTAACATTACTCTGAGTGTTTTATCAATGACAAAAGTGATAGAATTGGTATATTGGTATATGAATTTATATAATCTTTGTTCACTTGAGTTTTTGTTTTATTATTATATTTAATAGTTGATGTCTAAAGGGTAAAATGTTGTTTCCTCATCAAAAAATACCCAGATGGTTTGTTTTTATTCATTCATGTTTAACTCGCAAACCCTGCATATTTAGAGTGTTTCTCTAAAATTGAAAACATTCTGTTCCACCTTGTGATGTCATGTAGTAACAGTCATGTGCTCCGCTGTGTTTTTAAACTCCATACACTTTCAGTGGAATCATTTGGATAATTTCAGCTCTGAAATTGTCGCTCTCTACGGGACCAAAGATAAAATGTAGATGCTAACTACAAAACTACCACTGTATGACATCAAAAGGTTAAGGAGTATTTTGACCTTTTGAAACGTAGACAATAAAGGATTATTAAACAAAACACAACTCCAGGCATGTTTTTGAAGAGGCTAAAAGCTAACAGGAGTCAATTTTGGGTAATATAGGACCTTTAAAGGTCCTATATTTTATATTTTATAAATCCTATAGATTTTTTAATTACTGAAATTGAAGATACTCATTAAAAAATACATTGTTTTCCAAGCCTTTTCACTTCCATCATGAAATCAAAGTATTCTTTTGAACTTAGATATAGTCACATAAAAGGGGGATCTTCCCCATGCAGAGGCAGCCATTTTGAATACGAGAGCTGCAGAAGGACATTTGGGCTCCGCCTTCGCCTTCGGCAAGACTCGTGGTTTTGGGTAAACAACACAAGCATGCTGCCGGATCAGACGTCGTAATGGATCTAACACGTGTTTTGGACTAAATTGTTTTACTGGATTTTATTCGCTGGATCCTTACGGACAAATTGAGAGCAAGTTTATGGTGAAATACAGAGTTTGACCTGTGCAAAGCATTCTAAGGTAAGCTAACCTCGTTTTGTGCTTTTCCGTATAAAAGCCCCATGTGCTCGGGGAGTGATTGTTGTGCAGGGAAATGAATTGCATAGTCAAAAAGAGGAGACTGTAAGGTTTCATTTGATGTGTAGAGTGTCATGGTACATGATCGGGAATGTGTGTTTTCATGAGAAAAGAAAAAAAAAACGGGACCGCGTGGCTTGTGCGCGCGCCCGGGTGACCCTCGAGGTCTGCCGTAGCTAAAACAGAAAGTGCAATAGCACCATCCACCTATGCGCCACGAATCCTAAACACTGGGGCTTTAAGTGTTTTTGGGGCCAAGCAGCGAAGCTGCGAGGCACCCATAGTGTTTGTACTGATTCTTCTTATTATTATTATTATAAAATATTCTTCCACCTCTGGGAGGTATGGCAACCCCTAGAACCGTCTGTTAAAAAGTTGTGAAATTTTGCATGCACATTCCAGCCAGTCTCCTCATTACCCACAGCAATTTATAGGCCCCCACCCCAAACCCTCTAGCGCCACGAGCAGGTCAAAGTTGCCCTCTAGGGCCACCAGCAGGTCAAAGTTGCAGGTTTGATTGGCTGTCACAACAAAACGATAAGAGATATCAAAAAAATCCAGGCATATTTCTGATGAGGCTCAGTCCAAAGATGCTATGTACCAAATTTGAGCAAAATTGGTCCAAAATTGAGGGAGGAGAAGCATTTTGAGTGTTTTTCATCAAATTCAAAATGGCGGAAAATGACATCATAGGGAGTCCAGGGATGCCAAGTTTTTGAAAATTGGACATACGGTTCAAAAGTTACACGCAGAAATGTACCTGAAAATTCCTTCCGTACGCACAATTTGCAAAAATCCTTGGGCCAAGACGAATCCAACGCATCCTATGACGTCATGTCCGCCAGAATAGAATGTCCGCCATCTTGGATTTTATGAAAAACACTCAAAATGCTTCTCCTCCCTCATTTCTGCTTGTAACTTTTGAACCGTAAGTCCGATTTTCAAAAACTTGGTATCCCTGGGATCTTTGGCGAAGACTGATCCATCGCATGTCATCAAATTGACATGCGTTGACGTGCGTTTCAGTCAGTCTCAATGACACTTAGTGCGCAATGTACCATCCATACAGAATCAGCCATACCAAATTTGGTGCACATTGGCCACTAGGGAGTGCTACAACATGCAAAAATGTGTTTTGGGTGAAGACTGATCCAACGCACGTCATCAAATTAGGCTGGGTCACTGCTTTGCCCCACATTGCTGCTTGCAGCTATATTATTTGTAGTTAAAACTGTAAAGATCTACACACAGGTCCTGTACTGTTACCTGAAGGTGTCCCACTGCCCTTGTAGCATATTCTTAATACTAATAGAAGGTTGCATTAATGTGGAAAATAATGTGATTAGGTGAAGTGCTCTAGGAGTGAAGCCAAAAGTCACTTCCAACTCAAAAACAAGTTACACCCCATTGCAACTTATTTCAAACATCATGCACTTTAAAATGTCACTTCACCTCCTGTTTTCTCATGGCCTGAAATTTACCCTAATACTTTCCTTACAATTAAGATTAAATGTGAGGAAATAGAATAATTGTATCACGGACTTCACAAAAGACTGTGGTTCTGCTGTAATTTAACACACAAGGTTACATTAAAAATCCTCTTTCCGAGTTCAAGTTGAGTCCCTGTACTGTATGTGCCTTGGTGCATAGGTAAAGGTCCTTCCAACAAAAGAGGCCTTTGAGAGGAAAATCAAATCAGCAAGGAGCCAGTCAGGAGTTACAAGTTCATGTGTGCTGCAGGAATGAATTAACTTGTTTGTGCAAAGAGAGAGCGTTTCTACATTTACGGTATAGGGTCATGTATGTGTGTTTCAATGTCCGTGCTACAAGGCCAAGACATTTTATATTCCACTAACTTCAACAATATGCAGCATGTTCTATTACCTGGTACAGTGTTGGGTAGCTGCATTCAGGTATAGGTCACACACACAGCCTGATCACTGACCTATAGTGGACCAGTGAAGTGGAGAAGTTTGAAGTCAAGCCACAACCTTTCAGGAATTTCCTAAAGCTGTTTTGAATATAAATATTTTTATTCTGAGCAATGCCTGAGATATAACATGTCTTAGTCATATACTT
The DNA here is from genome assembly GCA_036785185.1 of Paratrypauchen microcephalus. Lineage (NCBI taxonomy): Eukaryota > Metazoa > Chordata > Actinopteri > Gobiiformes > Gobiidae > Paratrypauchen > Paratrypauchen microcephalus. The sequence continues at coordinate 14,812,376 of JAVJIX010000008.1, read as the reverse complement.
GCAGACATAACAAATGTGGCCTGAAATGACAAGATACTGAATCACAAGAAGTCAAAGGAGTAAGTTGAGGTAAACCAAAAGAAATGGCAAACGCACACTATGCAGCTTTTCTGGTGGTGTTTGCTTCCATGGAGATGCTATTGCTTTGCCTGGAATGTTCCACAATATGGCATTAAACTTATGTATCTCCAAGCTTCAAGACTCACAGGTCAGAACTGTAGAGAGTCGACCCAGCTCAGACTAAGAATGCATGAGACCACTGCATTTTTTTCTGAAATCAGCATCTCTACATGTATTACAGCCATTCCATTCCAGCGTCTGTTGAATTCCAACACAAACACAAAGCTGCGCTACTTCAGTTCTTACACCAGGAGTGGAATAAAGTCACCCAAGAACAATGTGAAAGATTTGTGGAGAGCATGACAAGACGCATGAAAGCTGTGATTAAAAATAAGTGTTATTGCACCAAATACTGATTTCTGAACTCTTCTTAAGTGTAAACATTAGTATTATGTTGTTTTAAAATGAATTTGATCTTATTTCTTTGCATTGTTTGAGGTCTGAAAACATGTATCTTTTGTTATTTTGACAATTTGTCATTTTCTGCAAATAAATGCTCTGAATCAGAGGTCGGCAACCTTAAATACTCCAGCCATTGGATGGTCTCCCACAAAAAAGAAAACACCCAGAGCTGCAAAACCCTTTTGACATCCAAACCATTTTGACATGCAAACCAGCGGCGGGAACTACAGTCAAAACTACAACTCCCAGAAAACTACTGCAACAAGAGTCTTACGAGAATTATTTACACCTTTCAGTTTTTCATCACAACGGTAGTCAACATAAATAAAGTGACTGTGAATGAGTGAAATGACTGCTGTTAAATAAAGAACTGTTCTGCACACATATGACCTGTAGGCGTATAATCTCTGAAAAGCTTAATGAACCATCTCCAACGTGATAGAAGCACAGAACAGACTCAACATCAGCAGAACATCCTCTGTCACAGAAAGAACACACATATTCCACTGAGCCCTGATATTTAGTCCAACAGAAGCTGTTTTTTTCAGCTTATAGTTTATGAAAATTAGCCATGTGGTTTTGCTTATGTAAAATGTAAACAAATGTCCGCAAAGCTGCATTAAACATATTATTATTTGAGTCCTCCTCGTAGGAAATAAAAATCCAAACTTAAATGATCTACCCGCTGAACCATAAATGCTGTCTGCCTCCTGTGTTCACTCATTTTATCGCGTGTACCAGTCTCATCAGCCGTGACAGTAAATGAATCTGCCCGTACCATAAAATGTTCTGTTTTCTTCAGGAATTTTTCTTGGATTTATCCATCATTTGGTTGAAAAGCTCAGTCAGTCACACTGCTGGTGTAGGTGGTGTAGGTAAGTTCTGGTTGCCAGATATTTGCCGGGTGTCGCACATCAGCAGCATTTTGAGCGACAAAATATTAAAAACATTTTCTATGAATGTTACAAGATTACCATTATCTACAAATCTAGAATTACATCACCAACGAACAAACTAAAATAAAAATACATGTAATTAAATACTCATTATTTATTTTCCAAAGTCACAGGGAGCCACAGCAGGATGATGAACGAGCCGTGGGTTGCCGACCCCTACTCTAAACCATAATATTTTTATTTGGAATTTGGGGAAAATGTTGTCAGTAGTTTATAGACTCAAACAAAAATGTTCCTTTTGCCCAAACACATACCTATAAGTAGTGAAATCAGAAAAACTGATCATTTTAATTTTATTTATTTATTTATTTATTTTTCAGAGCTGTATATGCTAAATGCCATACTATGGAACATTCCAGACAAATCAATCAATCAATCAATCAAATATTTATAAGGCGCTTTTCATACAAAACTGTAGCACAAAGCGCCTTACAGTGGTCAAGGATTAGAAGATTGACCTTATTTGATCTCGCACAGGAGAAGTTGTTTCTATATTTGACCCGGGGACCATCCCCATGATTTTGTTTTGTTATTTATGCTTTGGTCAGGCCCTAAGCTGGAGGATTTTACCTATGGCGCATGTTTAGGTTGGTGGGGGAAACCGGAGTACCCGGAGGAAACCCACCCAAACACGGGGAGAACATGCAGTCTCCACACAGAAAGGCCCGGGCAACCCGAACCTTCTTGCTGTGAAGCATGAGTGCTAGCCACTCAGCCACCGTGGCCAGGGAAAAAAAAAAAAAAATATATATATATATATATATATATATATATATATATATATATATATATATATATATATATATATATATATATATATATATATATAGCTGCAGGAAGGAATAATCCATATTGGGGTTGTTGCACTGCCCATATAAATTCAATAATAAAACTAATATAGGACTATATTCCAATAGGCAACACTGTTTGTTTTTTTTTAATAGCTTTTCCATAGCTTTTTTATTTTCCTATTGTTCGATGAAGCCCTCTTCATAATGGCCTGGGGCACTCGGTAGCCTATGGGCAGTGTCCTGTTCACCTTTGCAGATAGCCTTTTCACGTCTAACCAGAAATGAAAGAATATCTGGAGGAATGTAACAATTTGCACACCTCTGTGGAACAAAGAGCGTTATCTTTCTCTGTCTTCACTGTTCCCTCTGCCCTGGGGCTCTGCACTCGAAGACCAAAAGCGCTGTAAATCACTGCTGTAGAATCCGGCTCTCTTTCTTTTCTCATCTAGCACAGCCCCAGTTGTAAAATTTACGGTAAAATTCTGGCAAACACAGCTGCCAATATTTTACCGTACAATTTACAGATTTGCGGCTTAACGAGACGTGTTCCTGTTTTTGTAAGGTCACATGCATACAAATCAGTCAGATTTATGGTAAAGCAGCAAGTGCAAATGTAATGTCAAATTCACAGGTTTGACGTTACAAAATGAATGCCCCTTCTTACTGAGCCATATGGACACAGAATACACACTTCTCTAGTACTTTACCAAGATGTGAGTCTGGTCACCAATGAATCTCCACAAGTTCGTATGAACGTGATTGACAGGTGGATTAGCCAATCAGGGTGTGTCCAAGTCAAAACAAATGGCTACTTATGAGGAAAAAAGAAAGGAAAAACAATATCACAGAGGACTGAAAAACAAATCTGATCTCACAGCATGTTTGAATCTGGCTCGAGGAACAACAGAGGAAGTAGTGACTGACTATAAAAAATACAGAGATATCAGTGTGAACTAGCCAGGCAACCATATTGGTAATCTATAACCTCAGTGTTATTACAGGAACTACCTTTAAAATGCACTTCTTGTGTGTGTTTTTGAGCTCTAGGCTTCACTCTTCTGCAATACTTTGAAACTGCACTGTTTACTTTCCTTCCTCCACTGTCTGCCTGTGGATTTTCCATCACGTAACCCACAACATTAATTTTCTATTAATGTCCCCCTTTAATACACCCTCCATGCTTCTTATTCTCCTGGCTGGCGCTGTGCCCCTTACAGTAATGATTTAATTGGTGCTTTTGGATGTGGTCGCGGCGAATGCGAGGAGAGAGTGAGGTGTTGAACCGCAGATGCTTGACTTTGCCTTGTGTTGCCTCCTCCTCTGTCTGTGCGAGTGTGTATGTGCTGTGTGGCTAGCTCTAGATAAAGGGTTTGTGTTTGCGAGAGAGACTGGCAATTAGGGCCCTTCTGCAGTACACAGAGGAAAGAGTGAACGTCAGCCACAGTTCCAGCGCATTGGAGCTGCCTTTGGACTGAAGAGGAGAAGTAGGGCGAGACAGAAGGAGAGCAGAGGCCAAAAAAGAAGCATGGGGGGGAAGGGGGGACTGGACTCAAAATTGAAATGTTACAATTTAAGAACAATTGAATACACTGATTTGTCACATCATGTCTATATTACGCACAACAGAGTCTTGTGAGTTTTAATGCTGTTACCCCCTCAAAAAGTAATCCTGCATTATTAGTCTCCAAAGCTCAAAATGCTGTGTCCCACCTTGCAATGTCATGAAGCGGTGGTTTTCAATTTAACCTTTTGTTAACTTTGAGATTTTCAATACCAGGGTTGAAATTATCCAAAAGATTCTAGTGACGTTTATAAACACAGTGGGGCGCTTCCTGTTTTACCACATGACTTCACAAGAGTGAGCGAGTGTGTTCCATTTGAGACAAGAACACAGCCTATGCAGGGTCCATCAGAAAAAAACGTAATATGGGCCCTTTGACACACACACACACACACACACGCACGCACACACACACACACACACACACACACACACACACATGCAGATTTCTTACTGTTTTCATTTAAACATTAAAAAAAAAACGTTTTTAAAGGTCCCATGGCATGACATTTTCACTTTCTGAGGTTTTTGAACGTTAATGTGAGCTCCCCTACCCTGTTTAGCCCCCTCCATGGTTAAAAGTTGTGAAATGTCTAAACTGAGCATTTGCGATCCTTTTCTGCGTTACAAAAAATCAGAGCTCAAACGGGCGAGTTTGAACAAGGCACCTTATTGACGTCAGATCGAAAAAAGAAATGCAAATGCAGTTCCACCCCCGTCTGTCTGTACTCAGCGTCTCTGTAAATCACGCCCAGAGAGTTTGGACTGCGAATGCGCTAGGCAATGCGAAATGCGTTTTTTTATTTGCCTGGAGGCACGTCCGAGTGTTTCTAGGCTCGGAAGTCCTTTATCTGAGCCTCTGGACCTTTGAACAGCAGTGGTTTAATTTTATTTTCTGTGGAAATGTGTTTATTTTTCAATGGAACGCTTCAAATCTCTCCCCCGTGCAAAAACAAGGAAATGGATCAGCTGTGGGCTCTGAGCTCTGAGCGGAGAGTTTGGCCACGCCCCCACCCTCTACTATTGGCCATCTCTTTTCTCCTCATTTGCATTCAAGCAACAACGCCCAGAACAAAGAGTTTGAGAGAGATATTTATGACTCTTTCTCATCTTATCTCTGTTTCTCATGCACTGAGTGTTGATTTTGAAGAAGGATTCATTTACAGTATTAGGGAACCATTAAAGGGACAGTGTGTAAGATTTTTACCCGTTAATTACTGAAATTGAAGATACCCATTCAAAAATACATTGTTTTCCAAGCCTTTTCACTTCCATCATGAAATCAAAGTATTCTTTTGGACTTAGATATAGTCACATAAAAGGGGGATCTTCCCCATGCAGAGGCAGCCATTTTGAATACGAGAGCCGCAGAAGGACATTTGGGCTCATCCTTCGCCTAGGCTCCTGCTAGCATTTGCTCGGCCGCGCTGCCTGAGGGAGCGAAGGAGAGAAGGAGAGAAGGGGGGAAGGGGAGGGGGGGAGGGGGAAGCCTCGTGGTTTTGGGTAAACAACAAGCATGCTGCTGTATCACACGTCGTAAGGGATCTAACACGTGTTTTGGACTAAATTGTTTTACTGGATTTTATTCGCTGGATCCTTACGGACAGATTGAGGCCAAGTTTATGGTGAAATACAGAGTTTGACCTGTGCAGAGCCTTCAAAGGTAAGCTAAGTAACAAACCATTTTGTGCTTTTCCGTATAAAAGCCCCATGTGCTCGGGGAGTGATTGTTTTGCAGGGAAATGAATTGCATAGTCAAAAAGAGGAGACTGTAAGGTTTCATTTGATGTGTAGAGTGTCATGGTACATGACCAGGAATGTGTGTTTTCATGCGAAAAGAAAAAAAAGGTGACCGCGGGACCGCGTTTTATTTATACCGTAGTTGTCGGCGAGAGCTCACACAGCGCCGGGTGCGCGCGGGAACGCGAGCTGTCTGCATTACGGCGCGCCCGGGTGACCCTCGAGGTCTGCCGTAGCCAAAAGAGGAAGTGGAATAGCTACCATCCACCTATGTGCCACGAATCCTACACACTGTACCTTTAAGGAGCCATATAAAAGCATCAAGAAGTACCATGTCATGGGATCTTTAAAGCCATATTGGGCTTTTTGGGCAAAACAATAACATCTCCATGGAGACAAGCAGGTGATCAACCCCTCAACGGAAAAGTTACATAGTGCACCTTTAATGTCTTGGTTAAAAGAGAAATCATTTGTAAGGGACAAAGTGCCGAGGAGTTATGCACTGGCTTCCTATATGTGCCATATACTTTTACAGTATATTTTTTTATTATCTCTCATTGCTTCCGGACCATTACTATGATAATGATTCTTTAATGATAGCCGTGACAAGCTAACTGCGTTGACCTAAGCTTAATCAACAGCACATTTCAGCTCACTGACCGGAGATAATTGGATGGTACCTGACTATGCCAATTATGTGGCCAGACTCAGCTGAAATATTGTTTCCCCTCCAGCGGCTTCTAACTGCCAATAATTATTGTTCAACTGTATGAATCATTAGGATGTGGTGTGGACGGGTTTAAACAATGGAACAAAAACAGAACCATGTTTAATTTTATTATTGTCTTCAAATTACGGGTTCCGAATTGGACATTGGAGAGATATTTTATGTAGACGTCTTGAGAAATTACTTTTGTCTACAATGGTTCGGCATAATTATAGTTTAGAAAAATGATGCTTTTTTTCTGCTATATAATGTATGACACCTGGATCATTATTTAATATTTCAAATGTGTATTTTAAATTGCAGTTCTGGTCTAAAACTATGTCATAAAATTAATCATTTGTGCCAAAATAGCTGGGTGATGCTAAAGAAAAAAAAACTGAAGCAAAAAAGACAGAGCAATGGATGTGGATGGAGGGATTGGTGAAAACAGGGATTTTCAGACATCTAAATTGCAGGACTGGACAATTATAACTTGTTTAAAATATCTTAAAAGTTGATTTTGCAAAATATGTCCCCTTTGAATTATAGTTGTGTACCTGTAAGACCCAGCATATTCAATTCATTCATCACATCAGTGTAAGAGTGTAAGAGCATGTTATTTTTGTTGTAATTTATTGTGTAAGAAAAACACTGTCCTTTTTTAACAGGCCTCCAACATAACAACTTGAAAGTTTTTCTTACAGCAGCAGTTCAGGCTGAGAATTCTGAGTTGTGTACAACCCGATCTACTATAATTGCCACTAATGGGCCTCACTGATAGGATAATAGTCCACACTTGACTGAAATGTATCCAGACATAAGTGACAAGATGATGGGGTGCAAAATCTCAGCTCTTATTCCTACAAAAGAATGAGGAAATGTGTATTTAATGAACACAAATCTATAGGGTTTCTAAAATGAGGCATAACTTATAATTAAGGAATTTGCTGCAGCATAAAGAAGCCATCCTTACATAACAAAATGTCCTTTTATTATTATTGTTAAAGGTGCTGTATGTAACTTTTTTATCACATGCTAGTCTCCATGGCGATGTTATTGCTTTGCCAAAAAGCCTGTTTACACGAGAACACTTACAGGTAAAAACGACAAAATATTTTGTCAGAAGTGCCTTTTGTTTAGACGGTGACGGCATTTTGGGGGCTTAAAATGCCAAAAACTGAAACCACCCTCCAAAATGGAAAACTTGAATACGCTCTGCCGTAGCGTTTTCGTCTACACTGCCCTGGACGCAAAACTGCTGAAGTTGCGTATACACGTTTCCATCACATCAGTCCATATATCAGTGTACTTTGTTTGACAAGACTCCCAGTCCACACCTTGTTGTGCCTTCGTTGCTTTGTAGCCCAACGTGGTCTGAAGCAATAGTTGAACTTCTTCATCTGACCACACAAATTAGCCATGTTTTGTTTTGCTTTTTGCAGCGCAGATGAGAAGAAGGAAGATTCTACACATGTGTGCGGACATAGTGATAATGTATCACAGCACCACCTAGCCGCCTGGCATGCACACCCAATCAGATTTCACACACTTTTGCGTCACCGTATGCACGCAGATTTCCTCCCGGAAACGCTCGTCTAAACGCAGAATAAAAAGTGAAGATGCGACGCCACTTTTGCGCCTTCAGTTCAAACCGTCATCATATAAACGTAGCCACAGTATGGCTTAAAACTGCAGGGAGACAAGCAAATGGTATCACCAGACCAAGTTACAAGTCACATGTGTGGAAAGGTAATAGTGTATGCCTTTCAACGCATTTTGATCTCTTAAAGCACCTATATGTTTGATGCTATACTATCACCATGGAGACAAATATGTGGCAAACCCTCCATTGTGCATCTTTAAGAGCATACTGCTTCTTGTTTAGCCACTGTTTTTCTACTACAGTAATGGCCTCCTCCACTGTTATCACAAAGTAAAAGTGTGGCTAAAGTATAATGAATAGGTAGTCTGTTTTATTATAGGTTTATTATCCAGGACCTGGGGCTGTTCCGGTGATTTCAGTGTGCAGAGTCTAAGGTTAGCGATCCTGATAAGATAACCATCAGCAACGGGTGGGGCCTTTTAATTGTGTTTATCCAGCTCTCGGGGGCTAGTGTGAGTCAATGTGTGTGTGTGTGTGCTCTAAAGTGCCCTGCGAGTGTCTCCCAGTGGGTCAACATGCCCTAGGTCCCATCCCTGGACAAGTTTGACACTGGGAGACGGATCACTGTGGAAAAGGGTGGGGTATGGACACAGCGAGGACGGTGAGGGGACATTTGGTTAGCATCCTGTCTCCTTTTCTTTCAATAGCACACGTCACGAGAGAAGACTGACGAGATCCAAGCCCCTAAACTAAACATAGAATCACCCCCTTGTGTATTCTTAGTAATTTCCTTCCCACCCGCCAATTCATTCGGGGCAATATGGGGACGGCTAAGAGCTCTGACAAGTTAAAACACTGTCCACTGTTCTGCTAATAGCAAAAAATACCAACGCTAATGGACGGAATGATTTATTAGCACTTCAATCATCCTTGACAAGCGAATAGCTGGTCTTTGTGTAAGCATGGGGGTCATTAAGCTACCATCTTTGCAAGTTAAGGGAGTGGAGAGCCAGTGGTAGGTAGCATCCCTGTATATATAATGAACGTCATACATTACCTGTTAGCTATAGGAGGTCAGCACCCTTAGGCATAGATGAATGATAATGTGTCCTATTGGAGCAGTTAAGTGTTTGGGTCTTATCACTCAGATGATGTTGTTTCGGAGCTCGGGAAGTGCTTTTCAAACAATGGCCTCTGTAGACAGCTCTTTTAATGCTCTTGGCCCGACTTGCGCACAATTAATTCCAGATTGATTAGCTGTTTAAAGCTGTTTTAGAAGTGGTGACAAGCAAAAGAATGAATCCCAAAGAGCAGCTTGCAGTCCACCGCCAGTGGAATTATTAATTATTTCTTTTGGAAGACCATCAAAATTACTTTTCAATTGCCGTAAATCAAAGTACTCCGTAATGAAAACAAGTGAAAGTTTGACGTGGTTTTAGATCAAATCAGAAACAAAACAGAAAAAAAAAATATATTTCAGATGACCACAACATTCTGTTAGCTTATAATATTAAACACAAAATGGCGCTTTAAGCTATGTTATAATGTAGTTACCTCATCAAAAACACGAAGTGAAGTGCCGAAGTTATAGTTTTCAAATTTGAACATTCAGTTTAGCAGAGATTGACAATTCCAGGTCTGAAATCATCCAAATAATTCTAGTGAACGTGAACACAGTGGAGCACTTTCTGTATTACCACATGACACAACAAGGTGGTGTTTTCTGTTTGAGAGAAAAGCCTAAATGTGCAGGATTTGTGGGTTAAATGTGTGAATGAAACAAAACACAATATATAAAGAGTTTTCGGGTCTAGTCGCTAATAATAATAATAATACATTTTATTTATATAGCGCTTTTCATGACACTCAAAGACGCTTCACAGAACAATACAATAAAATAAGTCCATAAAACAGTCAAAATAAAACAAAATGAATTAAAATAGCAAATAATTTAAACATTAAAAGCAGCTTTAAACAGATGGGTCTTGAGGTTTTTTTTGAAGATGGTGAGGTCTGTGCAGTCTCGGAGGTGTTGAGGTAGAGTGTTCCAGAGGGTGGGGGCAGCAATAGAAAAGGCTCTGTCTCCCCAGGTTCGGAGCTTGGTCCTGCAGGGGAGGGACAAGAGGTTTGAATGGGAGGAGCGGAGAGAGCGGGATGGGGTGTGGCGGTGGAGCAGGTCTGCGAGGTAGGCTGGGGCCAGGTTATGGAGGGCTTTGAAGGTGATGAGGAGAACTTTGAAGTGTATGCGCTGAGGGATGGGGAGCCAGTGGAGGTTCTGGAGGACAGGGGTGATATGTTCACGGGAGCGGGTGTGTGTGAGGAGACGGGCAGCAGAGTTTTGAATGTATTGTAGCTTATTGAGTGTTTTGGAGGATGTACCATAAAGAATGCTATTGCAATAGTCTAATCTGGAAGTGATGAAAGCGTGAATCAGTGTTTCAGCGGCAGAGAAAGAGAGGGATGAACGGAGGCGGGCAATGTTTTTAAGGTGGAAGAAGGCAGACCGGGTTATTTGGTTGACGTGCTGTTCAAACGTGAAATTGGTGTCAAAAAGAAAACCAAGGTTACGGATGACAGGTGATGGAGAGAGTGTGGTGTTATCAAAGGTGTTATTAATAGAAATGTGTTGAAATGAACACATGAATTCACTTTGTGGACATTTCAACTGAAAGTACACTGTAATCAGTAGGAAAAACTGGCTCCTGCTCCCGAGAGTATGACATCTGCACATCTAGAAATATTCAGAAGCTGAAAACCTCCAGTAAAGTACACTACATGTGATTATACGTAGACAGCTGGTACATTATCATTTCCAACACAAAGATCACACAGCACCAGTGGTGTAGTGTTCTCCCACCAATCAGAAGGTTGCCAGTTTTCCTGAATTACTACTCGTCCTTGGGCATGACTTTTGCTCCATGATATACTGACAAATGTTAGGTATCCATGTAAAATGTTGCCATACCAAAAAAGTAAGGATAAAATATTACAAACAAGTAAATAAATACTGCCGAAACTACTACTGATGTAACACTGAAAGTTGGAGATTAAATAAAATGATGCTTTTGACCACTCCTTTATTAACCATTTGTCTATTTTAGGTGTAGAATGTACAGTAGGATGTGTGAGTCAAAGCATAGGCCAGACAAGCTAAGAAGTGGGATTAAGATTTGAGCATGAAACATCTTGGTACGTGCCCTATCCAGACATCCAGACAGTGGCTAAGAAAACACACAACCACACACAGTTACACAGTGATCACAGGCACAGACAACAACTGCTAACCTAGACTCTTCATCAGTCTGTGCATTAGCCTATTGGATAACTTAAATCATCTTAGATGTTTATTTAAATAATCATGTCTATTCAGTTGCAATGAGAACACTGGTTAGTAGAAAGTAGAGTGTATTGTTTTTTAAAAAGGGGCTAGTCTGTAACTGTCCAGGCCAGAAACTACAAGATCAAATAGGTTTAATGGTAGGAAATTACTCGTCTTGTGTAACACATCTGGCATGTAATTCTCTACTGGATTTGGAGTTGAAAACAAGAAGGAAAAACTTTCTATTGTTCACACTGAAATAATATAACAGCTGTTATTGGAAATGTAAAGTTGTATCAGTGTTGTTAAGGGTGAATAACGCAGACAGTGTTATACCAAGCTTTGAGTCACATTTGACTAATAGTTGTGAAGCGTAAATGAGTTAACGTTAGACAAAGACATCCTTCTCTCAACCACACTGAACTAATGCCATCATAAACCCGTTTGGACCTGACCATCTGGAAAAACATAGGACCGGTCACCCATTACAGACGTAAGGAGGTAAAGTACAAATGGAAACATGAGAAAAGTGAAGAAAAAGATCATAATACAAAGAAAGGATGAATATATGATAGACAGTGGTGCCTTCCTGTGTGGAGTTTGCCTGGGTGGGTTTCCTCCAGGCACTGCAGTTTTCCCCACAGCCTAAAACATGGATGATAAGTGAAATCCTCCAGTTATGTAGTCCTGACGAAGCCTCAGTCAGGATCTGGAGATGAGCCCCCGCTGTTCCTGACAAGTTTTCTCTGCAGCATTAAAGGAATGAAAAGTACAACATTTCCAATGGGAACAATAACGTTTACCTTACCTTAAAGATGCACTGTGTAACTTTTCTGGTCTGTCACTTGCTTGTCACCATGGATTATTCTGGAATGTTACACAGTATAGCATTAAACATCTATCCAGAATTTATTTCATTATGGGTCTTTAAACTGAAAAAATACCATAGAAATATATGCATTCTTACTTATACTGAGGTCACCTCTTCACGGATCTGACCTGTAACTTGGCTTCATGGAGATATACAAGTTTATTGCCATACGGTAGTACAGTGCTTCTCAATTATTTTCTATGATGCCCCCCTAGGAAGAAGAAAAAATTTCACGCCCCCCTCCCTGCGCACGACTATTAATAGTATTATTTGTCTAGAAAATTATTAGTACACCTCTGCATAACAATGTATCCTTTTATTAACATTAAAAACAAAAAAAGAAAGAAACTTCCAACAAACACTGCACTCTTTTTTTACACTGAGGACTCAAATATTAATGTGCTTTTAATGCAGCTTTGTGCACATTTGTTTACGTTTTACAGAAACGAAACTTAAAAACCACATGGTCCATTTGCATAAACTCAAAGCTCAGTGGAATATAACGTGTTTTTTTCTGTGACAGAGGATGTTCTGCTGATGGCAAGTCTGTTCTGTGCGTATATCGCGTATTTAAGGTCGCCGAACCCTGCCCCAGAGCGACAACGAGAGCGCTACTGCCAACTACTGTTGTTGATGTGCAATTACACTTTCATTCTAGTACAGTATGGCAAAAAAGCATGTTTCCCAGGGGCCCCACTATTTGAGAAGCACTGCTGTAGTAGAACATTCCAGCCCAGAGCACTAACATACAAGCAGGTGGTGGACCCGCTACCAGTAGAGTTATGCAGTGCTCCTTTAACCTTAACCTTATAGTACTAATACCTAAACAGTTGACAGTTTCCAACTCTAAAATAAAATAAAAAATATGTTTCAACAATGGACTTAAGTTACTTTTGTGCCTTCATTTCTGTTTAGTTGAGAAATTACAGTAAAATCATAAGTTTGCAGTAACAGATCATTATACTTCCCTTCATGTTTCACTTCAAAGAGGTGGTCTCACAGTTGTCATATGATGGTCTCCAGAAAATACACATAATTTTATATCATTTTCCTGTAATTTAATAATAGTATGAAGTCTCGGTTTCAAATATAATACAACAATGTAACTGTCCAACATTTGGCTGTAATTACTCCTCTTTATCCCATTGAGTTATTTGTTCTGTAAAACTGCAGCGATGAGGGCGTCTCCACATGTGCCACCTCCATTTGTGCCGTGACCTGAACTCCAGCCAGCCTTTTAATTTGCTCTTCTTTGAGAGGTGAGTTTGGAGGCGTTGCATTGTGGGAAATCGATGGTAAAACGCGATGGAATCTGCTGAGTGGATGGGAGTGTACGCACTCAGCTCTCTGGGGCATTGGGGGAACATTGGAAGAAGAAAAGTCTGGACAACGTTTTTAACTTCTTCCAGCAGACTGAAGACAGCTATCTGCTCTTTCAATTCCCTCTGTGCAATGTGCTTGCAAGATTAATTTCTTGTTACTAAGAAGTGATAGTTTCTTTATAGACTTGTTCAAGTGTAATTTTTTCAGGTTTCTCTGTCTGCGTATTGCTCAAAGCCATCACATAATATAAACAGCAGAGTTAGTTTTCAGGAAAATAGTTTCTCTGGCAAATCACAGAAAGATTTGGAAACTTCCAGGATGATTAATGTTGGAGAATACGCTTTTCAAGGCAATTATGACCACTGCCGTACACAGTCGATAGTACTGGGAAGTGATCTTTTCATATAGGCCTGTGGTATTCAGACAGTCTTCCTTCAGAACCAGTCCCTGCAACTCCCCCCATGGGACTAAAGGGAAAATAAAGGGAAAAAATAATTAATGATGAACAATTGATACTTTGCAGCTGATCAACATTCCCTGGGGATGCGATGCTAACTGTAGGCTACACTGTAGGCTGCTCTGTCTGAGGCTTTATTAATCTTAATACAGTCTGACCATAAAGAACTGACTTGGCTAACAGGTGAGCTGATCTATTAGACAAATCTTTCACACATAATATTACTGTCAGCATTAGCCAACAGTTAGGCTACGTTCACACTGCAGGGCTTAATGCTCAATTCCGATTTTTTTGTGAAATCCGATTTTTTTGCGAGGCCGTTCACATTTCCAGTTAAATGCGAATTGTATGTGATCTCCACTGTGAACGCTAAACTCCCCAAAAGTGTCCCGCATGCGCCTTGGAGGACACGATGACGTCACACGCAGCGAACGCGCTCAATGTTTACGGAAGTCGCCGAAAGTTGCTTTCGTACCGGAGCCAAAACATGTACAGCTTATTTGTTTTAAGGAGGAAACGGAGAAGGACGAGGTTTTTGGCCACGGCGTTTTGCGGGGCAGTGGCAGCAACGTCTGCAGAAAGGAACATGTGGGTGCGGAGTCACAGGCAGGAGGGGTGGGATCGCTACGTGCTTCGCCGCTTCACTGATACGGGTTTATATACTATTTTCGCATGATGAGAAGAACGTTTGTGCACATTTGTGAACGCCTACTTGTACCACTCTCATTGGAGGAAACACACTCAGGTCGGATGAATGCGACCTGGCCGTTCAGACTGAAGTCGCATGTCAAAAGATCGGATATGTATCGGATTTAGGAGCACATATCCAAGTGGCCTGGATCGCATTTGAAAAAATCGGATCTGTGTCGTTCACACTGTCATTAGAAGATCAGATACAGGTCGCATAGAGGCAAAAAAATCGGATTTGGGTCACTTCAGGCTGCAGTGTGAACGTAGCCTTAGTCACTCTCATCTTTTTGTTGAAAATCAAACACCTAAACTGGACCATGAATACTCGTATTGATCACAGGCTTCAGAAAATTCTTTACGTTTCAGACAATCTTAAATCCTCTTGACAGTATTTGCATGTGTGCATTGTGTTGCCATGGTGACTGTTAAACATCCCACCATACACATACATGTAGAACACCCTCAGTGTGATGTCACTGCAAAGTATCAATTTGTGTTGATTGACCCTTCCTGATTGTCCATTTCAAAAAGTGATGCCTTCTTCCTTCTTTATCAGATTGTGAAGCTTTATCAGATTGACATTCTGGATTTTTTTTCTTTTTCTTTTTTTTTACGTGACACCAAACTTTCTATAATGTCGGAATAAAGTCTTAAAGAATTGCGTAAGTTTGTAAGAAATAAGCCAGAAAGAAATTGAGGCTGCACCTAAAAGTTTGTGACAAACTTCCTCTCTTGCAGACGAAATTGGATAAAGGACATTTAACTTTTTCAACCATAGTAGCTCACCAAGGCTAGACTGGGCAAGTTCCTCACCTGGTGCCAGTTAATGCGGCAAAATTCTTTTAATACTGAACAAATGTAGCAGGTTTGGAGATTCCTTGAAATAACTCAACTAATCTTGCCCATTATTGTCCTTGTGATTTATCAAAAGTTTCATACAACATACCACTGTCTAAAATGATGGTGCCACACACAGAGATAATCTGTTTTACTTGAGCCATCTACGTTAAAAAAATATGATTTGTCAAACACAGACGAAAGAATGGAAAGTCCAACATTTGGCTATTCCTTTTATCAAAACATTATTTTAATCACATCAGTATGATAATGGGAGTTTGGGGTGAGCTTAAGAGCAGCTAAAGCAAAACAAAACCGCAGTGTATCTTGGCACGTGTGCGGTGATTAAATACCAGAGCCAGTTATCTTAAGAATAACTTAGAGGTGTGATTTCAGTATTTCATATCAGTGCTTAATCATCCTTTTAGAATGTCGAGCTCGTCATTATCCCCAATTAGCAGAAGATTTTGTCAGCAACAGACTCCTCCATTGTGCCGGTGAAAAGTCTGCGGTAATTAGTAATTGTTCATGGCTCTGGGTATGTTAATGCTTTGCCTTTGTGTTCCCAGTATCAAATTTTACCATAGGCTTAGTTAATGTGCTGGCCACCTTGTTCCAAATAGGAAATGGACATGGGGGCACTTCCAGCTCCTTCTGACCCTGGCTCCCATTGATTTACATTGGAATATTGTCACCTGTCTCTCTATAAATGCGGCTTTGAGCCTTGTTCCTTTTTTTTTGCTTTTTGTTCATTAATAAATGCCTTTAACTAATATGGATTTTGACTCCAAATTCACTCCTGTAACCTCCAGCATCACAAGCTTGATTTGAGTGGAGCCAAATGCTTTGGGTAACTTCACACTCCCTTAATCCACATTTTTATGCATGTTTTTCAACATATTATTTGCAATAAAACATGTAATTGAACAGCAAGATAGATTGATTTATTTATTTGATTAGGACAGAGCATGTTAATGGACAAATATGACACAACATGAATGTAAACACACCGGATTGTAGCCTAAGTCTACTTTCCATCTGTGGTCTCAAAGGGCTGGGGTCACAGGGGACCAAACAATAAAATACTGCAAACATCACTCACTGCACAGTTCCCATTATTGCACACTCCATACATTGCACAGTTCCCAACACCGCACAGTCTAAAATATTGTGCAGATCTATTATCTATTATCTATTGCAGAGGTCTTCAACAAGACCTAGGGGTTGCGACCCCTAGGGGGGTCGCGGAGGTACTGCAGGGGGGGTCGCGAAATCTTTTGATTTCACTTTAAAATAATATAATTTTATATTTTATAGTGCAAAATACAGTATTAACCTGTGTATTATTTCCTTGTATTGGATGTACCATAACAGAGTAGCAATGTTTATACATGACACTAAGCTCAATTTAATATAAAACACAATTCTATGCCATATACATAGTAGGGGGTCCCTGGCCCAGTTCGCCGTCTGTTTGGGGGTCCCTGGCCTGAAAAACGTTGAAGACCCCTGATCTATTGCATAGATAAGTGTGATGCCTGTAAAACATGCCCAGGCAAAGCTTTAGCAACTCATTAGACACAAGCAAGTGACACATCCACATCCAAAAGTTACGCAGTGCAGGTTTAACTCCTCAGGGCCACAGTGCAACAAGCATATTTCAGCATATTGAGCCAGAATGTTGGTCAGGATTACTGATATATTAGTCTTTGAGGTTCATGTTGAAACCGGAACCCCAGAGGAAATCCAGCAATCTACTGTGGGATTTTAATACTAAAACCTTTTGCCACAAATCCTAAATCACTGATAGAAAACTTACCATATACTCAAACCTAAACCTACTAACTTCATAAATTACTTTCTACCCAGTTACTTGGAAACAATAGACATGGACTCATAAGTGTAAAAGGTTGACAGCTTGGTAAGTGGCTTTATTATTTCACAACAGTGATTCTGTATTTTAACAGTAAACCCAATGCCCTGGTCTCATTCACAGCACAGACTGTGTGGCATGTGGTTAATGAGGCCTCCCTAATATGAACCAGCTCTGCTTTAAGCTCAGCCAACTGGGGACACTTAGACTATCACTGTCACTCACATTATGCTCCCACTACACTATAGGAGCTGTTTATGGCACCGTTCTTTTAGCCTGTTATTTTAAGTTGGGCTACAATAGAAGTGGATGTCCTTAGCACAACATAGCATTTTAAGTGGTGGTCTACATCATCGCAAACCATAGAGCATGTGTTATGTAAATGAAATTGGGTAATTGCATGGATATGGCACATTACGGAACATTATGACTACTCCATATTGGATCAGAAAGGTTAAGTTACTTTACTGTCTCCATAAGGAAATATGTCCTATATATTTGACCCATCCTTGACCACCTGACACATTGTACGGTCAAAAGACAGTTGTGCAGTCATGTGTGTAAGGTGAGCAGATGTGAGAGAGACCATACAAGTCCATCCATTTACTCAATGGAAAACATGAAACATTGAATTGTGTGCTTTTATAGGATTCCAGTCAAACCAATTATTAGCCTTCACCAAAGAATGTTTGTATACCTTATTTTAAAGTCAAACGTTTATAGTTGTGAAACTCTGCCAAGTCCCTAATGATCAAATGGAATTGTAAATAGTCATATAAACTCCTCAAACACTGTGCTTAATAACTAGTTGGGTTATTTTAAAGGGCTATATAAAAAGGTACCTAGAAGGAATTCTATCTTCCATTTCTCTCACAACAACAGGAAGCTAATTATGGCTGCTTTGTGCCTAGAAGAGGGCAGGCTGCACGGGGAGCACAGTGTGGAAACTCCTTTGATGTCGCAAATCTGTCCACTCTTCTTCTACAGACACAAGATGGTTAATGATTATTTGGCTGAGGGAGGCTTAGTCATTCTTCAACACAGCGATGAGATAAGAGAGACGCCAGACTAACAGGTTTCAGCACACGCAACTGCCAGGAGTGTTTTGTCAGACCAATCAATTCTGCATAATGCAGAGGGTCGTATAGGAGCAACAGTATCTTCATATTATCAAGAGGAAGGAGTGCGCACAAGGCAGTTGGCAATTATGGGAACACAACTTAAACCTGTTCGCCAAAGGGGAACTATAAAAAGTGGAATCGATGAAGTGTAATCGTGAGAATCACAGATTAAAATAATAGAAAAGTTAGAAACAATTCCTTGTAATACCTGCAACTTCAGTGCATGGTTTGCTCACTATTGAAGGCATACATACACGGATAGGGGGATAGGCATAGTACATATCATATGCTTCATTTACATGTTAAAGTTGCTACGCAACATTTTTAACTGTATGTGCATGACCTAAAGTCTGAAGTACAGACAATGGGCAGGGTAGGGGGAAATTGAATTGAATTCAATACAATATACAATTACTCATGCATGAATCAAAACATTACAACTCAGTGATGTGGGAAAACCATTATAAACACATTAACATTAAAAATCACAAAAGTTGTCCCTTACCTCCACTGTGCACGTCACCAAATAAAATACAGAGCGTAGCTTCCATGCAAAATAAACAGGTGTACCTAATAATGTGTCCAGTAAACGTGTAATCAAAGCTGCGCTGGAGGCAGTGGTGTAAAAGCTGGATTAAAATAGGAGCTTTTATCTTACAAAGTGTGTGGTGTTCACACATGGAGTCTGCAGGCAGCAGTGACACAGGTCCTCCTCTGTGCTGTGCATGTGCTGTGTAAAGTGACACTTAAAAAAAGATGCCTGGAGCCTCCATTTCTGTCCAAGCCAACAGTCCACTTCAACTCAAGTACCTAAACACATTTCACACAGACGCCTAAAATAACTTAAGCTAGGGCAACGCTGTGCTCTCCCATCGCAGCCGAGCAGCAATTTATTGGAGATAACCACCAGACACACACACAATCTGTTACGTAAACTGTTTTTGTGTGGAACTTATTTTTCCATTATCTCCTAAAGGTAGCAATAAAAAAACATGGATTGAGTTTCCTGTCAGAAAGGAAATTTATGTATATTATTCAAAATGTGTTGCCGTGAATTGGCCCGCCGGTGGATGGTAGTGTTTTGAAGTGCTACTACAAATGCATAATCAATGGCTTTAGCGTACAGAGTGGCCCATGCATCACACTGGTGAGTGGGTATCATTGTCAAAAGTGCCTTCCTGGGGTTATATTAGGCTTTACCAGCTACAGGCACAAATAGTGACGCCTTCCCAGCTCACAGTCAGCCTCTCCATTTAATTATTCAAGCTGTACCCCTCGCTGTTCCCATTTGTAATGAAATTAATGCCACTTTCATTTGCATTACAGTCTCGGGCTGGTGCATGGATGAATAAAATAACATGGTCGCTCTGAGGACTATTATAGCACTCTGTGGACTGACTGTGAAATTGAGTGTCTCTTGGTAACATAAAAGTATGATTACTGTTAGTACTCATTCTGTGTTATTAGTACTGCTATCTTTATATTAATTCAATCAAGCATAGATTCTACCAGGAATAACTCCATGTGCTATATGACATCATTTCTAACTGTTGCTTATGGTGATAATTTCACTTGTTATGACTATGACAACCACCAAATGGGTGATATGACCCAAAAAAAAGGATCACATGTCGATTAATCACAATTTTTGATGGAGCTATAATAAGAACTGGATAAGACCCTCCCACTCTGTCCTGGGGTGAGAACGACTAGTGACTGCTCCAGGTACAGCAGCTCGCAGGAGTTTTGACCCAGAAAGAATTCTCCCAAAGAGCACAATGCACTTTTGGAGAATTCAAACTGCCCGTGTTCAGCATACAGTACATCACAACTTTCTCAAAGGTCGGATTTTGTGTGGATTCTTCTCTATTTCCACAGTGTGAACTTGTGTTTAAATGTTTAAATTGTCAAAGTGCCTAAAAGCTAGCTTTGTAAGATTTAGCTTAGTCCTGCCCTGAGCCTGCAAACATTCACGTTTCTGACATCACATGGATGGGAGGTGCTAGGCCATATTGAGGAAATAAAAAGATATACACATATATTTCAGGCTTTCTCTACAATGAGCACAGGCCATTAAAAACAACACAACGTCATCTTTAGTTCATCTTCCAGATCTTATTATACCCCCTGGCAGAAAAAAAAAGACTTTAAAGATCCCATGACATGGTACTTCTTGATGCTTTTATATGGCTCCTTAATGGTTCCTTAACCCTCCGGTCGTGTTCGCCTCCAGCTCCCTACTTTAGTGTTCCCGGTCAAAATTGACCGGTCTGTTTTAACTGCTCTTAAATTAGCACAAAACATTTTTTTTCAACACCAATTTTTTTATTAAACATTCTTTAGTTGAGAACAATGTTTCAAAGTAGTGTCTAACAACAATTTATAGAAGTAAACATTAAATAACATCAATAAAAGTACAATTGGGCACTGAAAATGAACTACAAAATGAACATATAATACAAAAAATAAATGGAAAACCAAAAAAACCAAACTCAACAGTGTGTGTGTGTGTGTGTATGTGTGTGTGTGCGTGTGTGTGTGTGTGTGTGTGTGTGTATTCATGCACATGAGTGGCATGTGACACTCGGGTCAGAGTGAGCCTTGCAAACATAAGCATGACATTAGCAGCATGTCAGGCTCGTTTTGATGTCTCTAGGCACAGAGGCCACAACGCTTCCTTTTCTGCCCATGTCCTTGTTGGGGGAGCGGCTGGGGCTGGAGCTTGCATGCTCCTAACCAGACTGGCGGAGGCTGGTGTGCGGGGAATGTGCTGGCGTCGTTGTATAAGAGGAGTCACCAAAGCTTTCCCCAGCTCTGTGAGGAAAAGTCTCCTTGAAACTTTTCCCCTGATTCCAGGTTAGGTCGATTGCTGTCCACACCACATACGTGTTGAAAGCTAACACATCCAGGATGTTGTGGAACAGTGCCACAGGCCAGCAAGCTGTCATCCGTTTACAGGTGTATGTACCTGTAAGCTGCAATAAAGGAACAATAAATAATAAGAGATTAGGAACAATATTCAATCTGTCGTACACAAAATGCTATGATTCACCTAGATAAAAATAAAATAAAATGCATGATGAGACTTTACATTACCTTATCAAGGCAGTCAATGCCTCCCTTGTTCTTGTTGTAGTCCTGGATCATCAGGGGCTTCCTGTCCTCTGTGGTGCTGACAGCGACGTCTTTGTGTACTGTGCTCATCAGGATGACATTTCTGTTCTTCTTGGGAACGTATGACACAAGAGTGTGAGTGTCAATGAATGTAAACTGTGATGAGAGTGCCTGTCTTCCTCTGGTCTTTACCAGCGCAGGGGGAAGTTTGGGCTTGTTCTTCCTCACTGTCCCTACCATGGTGAGCTTTCTTTTCAGTAGCTCCTGACCAAGAGGATGTGATGTGAAGAAGTTGTCACATGTGATATGCCCTTGGAGACCGGTTGTCATGTCCAGCATAACACACATACCCTGGTGTGTGTGTGTGTGTGTGTGTGTGTGTGTGTGTGTGTGTGTGTGTGCGTGTGTGTGCGTGTGTGCGTGCGTGTGTGTGTGCGTGTGTGCGTGTGTGTGTGTGTGTGTGTGTGTGTGTGTGTGAGTGCTGGGGCAGTGTGTATGTGGATGTTTTCTGTATGTTGAATGAATTTACTCTGGATACCCATTCATTTCCTATGGCGGTCACTTTTGACCGGGAACACCACAGGTGTAACAAGGTTGATTAAAACACTCAAAATTGAAGGAAACAGGTGATCATCACTTTTATATGTTCAAGTCCACAGTGTGGAGGATATCATAAGGTCTTGAGGTAATCAGATGAAAAACATAATATTTATGAGTATTATAAGTTGTAAAACGGTCAGATTTGACCCGAACACGACAGGAGGGTTAATACTGTAAATGAATCCTTCTTCAAAATCAACACTCAGTGCATGAGAAACGGAGATAAGATGAGAAAGAGTCATAAATATCTCTCTCTAACACTTTATTCTGGGCGTTGTTGCTTGAATGCAAATGAGGAGAAAAGAGCTGGCCTATAGTAGAGGGTGGGGGCGTGGCCAAACTCTCCGCTCTCCGCTGTCAGCTGTGCCCTGTGCGCTCTGACCCACTTCCGTGTTTTTGCACAGGGGGAGAGATTTGAAGCGTTCCATTGAAAAATAAACACATTTCCACAGAAAATAAAATTAAACCACTGCTGCTCAAAGGTCCAGAGGCTCAGATAAAGGACTTCCGAGCCTAGAAACACTCGGACGTGCCTCCAGGCAAATAAAAAAACGCATTTCGCATTGCCTAGCGCATTCGCAGTCCAAACTCTCTGGGCGTGATTTACAGAGACGCTGAGTTCAGACAGACGGGGGTGGAACTGCATTTGCATTTCTTTTTTCGATCTGACGTCAATAAGGTGCCTTATTCAAACTCGCCTGTTTGAGCTCTGATTTTTTGTAACGCAGAAAAGGATCGCAAATGCTCAGTTTAGACATTTCGCAACTTTTAACCATGGGGGGGGGGCTAAACAGGGTAGGGGAGCTCACATTAACGTTCAAAAACCTCAGAAAGTGAAAATTTCATGCCATGGGACCTTTAAATATTCATATACCAGAGCATAATGCAGTTTTAGTGACGACGATTGGCTGCTCTTGGTTTAAAAGAATGTACTGACACTACAGTGCTAATTCTGACATTAAAGGTAGTCGTGTACTGAGGAAAACTGATGAAAACTGCTCCTGTTGCTATTATTAGACACTTTTACTCTGACATGAACAAGGCCCGTTTACATATTACATCTATTCCTTTACTATTACCAATTACATATTTAGTAAGACAGAAGCATTTTATGACCTACTTCACAGGTGATCGTGAAGTATAATGTTAATCCAGTGTTAAAATGTACAACAATTTCAACCCACTCAAGAAGCAGCTCATCACTCAATCAGCTCTCACTCACTCAAGGTAAACACAATTATTTTCAATGGGAAATGAGCAACAGTACGAGTCTGAATAGCGACAACGAATCAATAGTATTGCAGTGTTTGTGTGAAGCTTGTGGAGGAGAGATTTGATAGACTGAGCAGGATAAAGCAGGCCTGTCACACTTCCTCGCTTACATATGGGGACTTTAACAATTGAGAGAACATGCCATGGAGACTGTGACAGACTGTATTTGAAATGATAATGCGCTTTCTTTGAAGATTTGGATAACTGCTTCTGAACAGGGAAAGTCGAAAAGAATGTGCATATACAAAAGATTTAGCGCCGGCGATGTCCACAGTGATAAAGCAGAATCTGAAAAATCTCTCATTGCATTGGTTTTTATAGTGTTTTTATGAATGTGTGTAGATTTTAAGAACCAGTCGTGTCATTGTGTTAATTATTGTGATGTTGTTTAATTATTTGTGATGGTTAGACTACTCTTTTGATCGATTTTATTTGCAACTGACATACATCAAAAAAATCACTGCTAATAGTTTTTATTTGGTAGCTATTTTGTAACCAAGGGCTGAATTATGTATGAATTCAGGCAACTTTCGAGTATAAATAAAATTATTATTATTATTTTCACCAAACCTTTTCTGAGCATTATAACACTGAGGAAAAAAATTTAAAATTTTTTTTCTGTTACCTGTAATAGTTGTTTTGCAGACAATTATCCAATCCAAAATCAGAATCGGCATCACATGAGACTCCCATTTGGGTTGCCAGTTTCAATGCCAAAGAAAAGATGAATGCAGTTGGTTCAAAACTGAAAGGACTTGATCTGATTTGAATTTTCACTACCAAAACCCAATACCTGCAGCCGATAATTGACATATTTTTTCTCTTTGTTATTACAATATACTGCAATGTGTGAAGTAATTTCCCTTGTGGATCAAAAAAGTTTGTCTTAGTCTTATTGTAAGTTATCTTGCTTTATTGTTATTGTGTCAGTGGCATAAAGTTGTTTCAATATTATCATTTATCACAGTATCAAGATACCGTGCTTCCAAATATCTTATCATGACAGACTTATCTCCAAATACAGTGGTACCTCACCTTACGAATGACTCAACAAACGAAAATTTCAAGTTACGAAACGCCTTCACGGTAAATTTTGGTCTCTAGATTCGAAAGAAAATTCAAGTTACGAAATGCCAAATCTCAAAAATTCAAATAATGCCCGCTCAGCCACACACATTATATGCTTTTCTCAGACTGGATTTAAACTTTTCTCACATTTGTCTCTCGTTTAAACACTCAAACTTTCATAGATTTTCAACAAAATTATTAATAGTGAAGTGTGAGGGGAGGGGGGAGAAGACTGCGCTCTGACACGTGTGATAGCGCACATGACCCGGCACGGAGCTGACAGCAGGTCTAGACCAAGGTCTAAACCTGGACTGGACCAGGACTAAACCAGGACTAAATCAGGACTAAACCAGGACTAGACCAGGTGGATTAAAGCAGCGAGGAAGGGACTGCATGCAGTCTGAGCGCATGAACGCATGAACGAGACCCATGCAAGAGGTCTAGACCTCCTCTAGACCTGGTCATGCGTTCAGGTCTAGAGGAGCCGTGGTGGTCTGGACTAAACCAGGACTAAACCTGGACTAAACCAGGAGGAGGCCGCGGCTCTTGCATGGGTCTTGTTCATGCGTTCATGCCCTCAGACTGCGTGCAGTCCCCTCCTCGCTGCTTTAATAATTAATTAAGCTTAAGCCTTTATTGGTCTCACACACAATGACACACAGTGACACACGGGAGAAATTTGACTTCTGCATTTGACCCATCCTTTTCAGGAGCAGCTGGTCTAGTCCTGGTTTAGTCCAGGTTTAGTCCTGGTTTAGTCCAGGTTTAGTCCTGGTCCAGTCCAGGTTTAGACCTTGGTCTAGACCTGCTGTCAGCTCCGCGCCGGGTCATGCTGCACTATCACACGTGTCAGAGCGCAGTCTTCTCCCCCCTCCCGCCCCCCCCCCCCCACACTTCACTGTTAATACATTTTGTGGAAAATCTATGAAAGTTTGAGTGTATAAACAAGAGACAAATGTGAGAAACACACAGAACACAATGTTACACTATAAAAAAAGTTACACTATAAAAAAAAAAAACTTGGATCTGGGCCTTGGAACGAATCAAGCCTTTTCCATTGAAATAGCTACTCAACTTACGAATTTTTCACGTTACGAAACCACTTCTGGAACGAATTAATTTCGTAAGGTGAGGTACCACTGTACTCCAAACCCATGTATCTGATGACTATCTGATACATGACTAACAACTATAAAATTATTTTCACTATAAAAATACGCTCTCCATCAGCCTTCAGACGTGGCACTTGGCTTGATGAATGCTACTTGTCGGCTAATAAATGAACGGTTGTGGTTGGAGACATGTTCTCCAAGGCCTCCTCTTAGAGCCATTTGTTTACTTCATTAAATCAGAAGGGCCATCTCCAGCGTGACAGGTGAACCGAACAGACGGAGGCGC
Source organism: Paratrypauchen microcephalus (assembly GCA_036785185.1). NCBI lineage: Eukaryota > Metazoa > Chordata > Actinopteri > Gobiiformes > Gobiidae > Paratrypauchen > Paratrypauchen microcephalus. The sequence continues at coordinate 14,786,554 of JAVJIX010000008.1, read as the reverse complement.
CATCGCAGGCTAATCCCACAGAGACGCTCACATCCAGAGCCCTGGCACTAACGAGTCCATTAACATCGCTAACAGGCCGGGCTACACCTGCTCCGAGTGCTACACCAGATAACACATAACCTTGAGACTGCACTTCCCGACCCAGAACATACTTTTGTCCCACTGGTTTTGGATGTAGTAGTTTCCGATTTGAGGGACACAAAGTGGCAGGTTTTTGGACTGCCTGTAGGCCTGCGGTGCTCTCCCACATATGCTGTGCTCAGAGAAGATATCGCTTTGTGTTTAGAGCCAAGATGAGCTCACTTGGATCACACAGTGTTACACTTGGATTAGGGAAAGCATGGGAAAAATCCATGCCAATGCTTATTTTTAGTATAAAACACTTCAGATGACTTGAAAAAAAAAAAAAGTTGTTATAATTGGATTGTATCATAGCAACTATTGTCCTTAGGTAGAGGAGACGATTGCAGTGCTAACACAGTGTAATGAAATACTTCCAGACACTTTGGAATGGGTCTACCTACGTAAATAATATAATGAAAATGCACAATATTGAAGCTCCAACTAAAATAAAAACCAAGGAAGATATTAACAGTTCATAACTGCGATAGATCTTCCTTAAAAAAAAAAAAAAAAACTAAACTAAAGTTGACCTTTAATATATTAAAGGTCCCACGGCATGAAATTTTCACTTTCTGAGGTTTTTGAACGTTAATGTGAGCTCCCCTACCCTGTTTAGCCCCCCCCCCCCCATGGTTAAAAGTTGTGAAATGTCTAAATTGAGCATTTGCGATCCTTTTCTGCGATTTTGAACAAGGCACCTTATTGACGTCAGATCGAAAAGAGAAATGCAAATGCAGTTCCACCCCCGTCTGTCTGTACTAAGCGTCTCTGTAAATCACGCCCAGAGAGTTTGGACTGCGAATGCGCTAGGCAATGCGAAATGCGTTTTTTTATTTGCCTGGAGGCACGTCCGAGTGTTTCTAGGCTCGGAAGTCCTTTATCTGAGCCTCTGGACCTTTGAACAGCAGTGGTTTAATTTTATTTTATGTGGAAATGTGTTTATTTTTCAATGGAACGCTTCAAATCTCTCCCCCCGTGCAAAAACACGGAAATGGATCAGCTGACAGCTCAGAGCGAGAGCGTTTGGCCACGCCCCCACCCTCTACTATTGGCCAGCTCTTTTCTCCTTATTTGCATTCAAGCAACAACGCCTGTTCTGAGGGAGAAAAATTACTCTTTCTCATCTTATCTCTGTTTCTCATGCACTGAGTGTTGATTTTGAAGAAGGATTCATTTACAGTATTAGGGAACCATTAAGGAGCCATATACAGGGGGTCCTCGGGTTACGACGTTGATCCGTTCTTAAGACGCGTCGTAACCCGAATTTCGTCGTAAGTCGGATTTTGTCTTTGATCTTCCAACCAAAGCACCAATAACCTTTCCATCTCAATAATTAGACCACTACGCTGCTTGGTTATCACTGTCGCTTTCATAGGAGCAGATCAGAGCCCACATCAGGTACTTCCGCCCACATTGGACACGCACATGAGGCTGTCTTCTTCTCCCTACAACCACAACAGAGCGTATTCTTCCGCCGTGCGCCGCGCGCCGTTCGCGTTTGTTTACATCTCTTACCACGCTAAACCACGTAAGACGGAATGACGCGTAATATATATATTAGGGCTGTCAAACGATTAATTTTCTTGATCGCAACTAATCTCAGAAATGTCATAGTTAATCGCGATTAATCGTGATTTATTTTGCATGTTTAAAATTTATATCTTGCAGTAAGACCGTTCGAATCTAAAGTTAAACTCACAATGCAAAGTATTTCTCACCATTTTTTTTATTTCAAAAAAGTGCAGAGAAAGGAAAAAGTAACAATGAACCAGTAATAGTGCTTACTTTGAGAAATTGTAAATAAATGATTGAAGCCCGCTCGAGCTGCCTACGGATGCGTAGAAGGAACAAAATACTAACAAACTCAAAATAGCGCGTTTAACCAACAATGAGTTTAATTAATACAACCAAATGAGCTGCATATGGATGGTAGAATTGCGGAAAATGCTGGCAAACTCTGATCGCCATTAAAAAAATTGTTCGCGATTAAAACTCTATCGCGATTAATCGCGATTAACGCGTTAATATTCCCAGCCCTAATATATATATATATTTTTTTTTTATGGGGGCGCGTTCGTAACCACAAAACGTCGTAACCCGAGACCGTCGTAACCCGAGGACCCCCTGTAAAAGCATCAAGAAGTACCATGTCATGGGATCTTTAATAGTGCACTGTGTAATAAAGATGTTATTGCTTTGTCTAGAATATTCCATGGTATAGCATCAAACTTATCTATCTCAAGGGAGACAAGCAGATTACACAACTAGCCTGCATTACAAGGCAGATCTGTGGAGAGGGTCCCTACTCACATAAATATGAATGTCAATAAATAGATAAACTTCCAAACTGTAATTATTTGGAGAGATATGAAGAAATTAAATGGAAAAAGTTGACAATAAGGTATTTATTTAGCATCAGCAATCGAGCGCATTTTCTTCTTCTTTGCATTACTATTCATAACAGACGATGCGTGGAAAAAATATGTAGACTTTTATGAATTAAATAGGCCTATTTTTATAATCATGGGGTTGCACTAATTGACATCATTTTAAAAACCCTTTTCGGTATATGAGCCTGGCTTTGTCGGATCCATGCGTCTCCTCCTATTGTTTCTTCACACTCTCTGTCTCTCAGGACTCTCCGCACATTATCTGCGTGCTTTAATGGTCTGCAGCTTGTCAGAAAGCTCTATCTGTCTCCGCAGGTCCTCCTCTGACAGGCGCGTCCCTGCTCCACCTTGCCTGCCTCCCCCTGCCTGTGATGGATGGCGCGGAGACCCCCACCTTTCTGCCTTTACAGGTGGATATCATTAGAGTAAGATAAATGCGCTTGGAGACCGCCGATCCTCTGACCTTTGGATAAACGGAGCACTTTTCAAATATATACTCTCACAGCAACGCTCTTTCTCTAATTTGGACAAAGAATCCAGCAGACAGAGTTTGCCAGTGGACTGTAACGGTGAAGAAAGTGTAGAAATAACTAACCTCAGCAGTTAAAGGAGGTCAGAAGTTTTATGTGTGTGGTCTGTAGGAAATCTTTGTAACAATATGGCAGATGATGTGTTTTAAGTACAGTGTATGAAACAAATATCTGAAGAAATACATAAATTCTCCTTTAAATTTATAATAAATGTTCCTTTTGCGCTGAATTCACCAGTCACCACCTAAATGATTAAAAGATCCCATGTGCATTACTGTAGCCTTTCGAACATTTTAGAGATTTCTAAACATTCATATTTCTTGTTTGGCAGTTAAAAATATTGCATATATTATTTCAGATGTTTGACCATGTAAGTGGCCACTGTGGAGAGCCAGGAACTTGCTCCGTGTTGGTGTATTGTGAAGCAGTTAAATGAGGTTAAACACAATCACTGTTATCACTGCCAACGATTATTTAAAAAGTCGATTTTGCTTTGTATAAGACCTCTGTAAGAATGTAATTCATTTCTCCATTTCCATTTTTCATTATGCTTGGAAGATACAACACATTTATTTTAAAAATGCTTTTGGACCCCTAAAACATATTGCTTCCACATTATGGTTTTCATTTAAAATAATTTCCACTCCACCAAGCCCCGCAAGATTTCCAATAATTTAAAGCTTACCGTGCATCCTGGAGGAACTGATATTATCGAGCCTGGGTCTAAACCATTCAGTAGTGTGACGGTGGTGCTTTACTCTGTGTGTCCAGGAGCCAAGGATCAGTGTGGAGAGATCAGGTCCAAATCCAGGAGAGCACAGGAGAGGTAGGAGAGGTTTCACAGAACAAGTGCTGTATTCAGATGAGGGTCTTGTGCTGTAGATGTGGGCTGATAACTGTACCATTTTATCTCAGATATACAGACAGACAGTCGCCCGCCTGTACCTACACTACAAACTGGTCAGGGATCTTGTGACTGAATAAATAAGATCCGTCTGACAATGTCTGGGATGAAATGTCTGATCAAGATGGTGTTTCTGTGGAATGTTTTATGACTCACATTTGACCCATTTTAATGCTACATGTTTTTATTGAAAATTTGATTTTGACATATAATGCAATATCAACTTTTTAGAGCTTTTAAAGGAGAATTAACATTTTTTTTTACAATCTAGGCCATATTTCAGTAATAAAACAAGTTGTTTTACTCACCCATAGCACGTTGGTGTCATATGGAGCACTTCTGGAGGCCGTTCTAGGGGCCGTTTAGACGAGGACGATTGCGACTGAAAACGACAAAATATTCTATCGGAAGTGTCTTTCGTATACAGGGCAGCGGCGCCGTCGGGCTCTGAAACCGCAAAAATCTGAAGACTCCTTCCAGAGTGTGGGGTTCTGAAGACGGCCCGGGTCGCGTCACCGTCTAAACGGCAAGAACCACTGCATACACCTAACCTGATGCGCCGTAAAAACAATAACAATAGATCGCAGGCGACAGAGGCGAGTTTGGACAAGACCGGGCAGAACCAGTCAGTGGTGGGACAATTTTGAGAATGGATTAGTTGATGACAGTGCTTGGGTGGAAAACTTCAGAATGACTAAACAAGCTCTTGTTGCATTAAGCGAAGAGCTCCAACCCGACATCGAGGGCGAAACAACCGTGATGAGAGCCCCTGTCGGTGTCCTGAAAAAGGTAGCTCTGACATTATATTAGCGGCCTGGCATGCATATTCAATCGAATTCGCCCACTTTTGCGTCTTTGTATAAACAAACATTTCCTGTTGAGAACGCTCGTCTAAACGCGGATAAAAAATTGAAGACGAGACGCCACTTTTGCGTCTTCGGTTTTGATCGTCGCTGTATAAACGTAGCCTTAGATTAGCGATATCCGTAACATGAGTTCTCGGGGCATATATTTGTGGTCTCCAAATAACACAAACTTTAGCACTTTTCAAATCATAGAAGCTCAATGTCTTAATCTACACTTTCGTTTGAGTCAAAAGTGGCCTGTAATCCAAGATTTATCCATAATTTACAGCTTTGCGTTTCATGTTTGGGTCCTGAGAGCTGAGAGTGAAATAAACTGTGACACCGCACATGCGCACTGTCCTCATCTACTCAAAACTATGGCTAAATCTCGGATTACAGGCCACTTTTGACTCAAATGAAAGTGTAGACTAAGACATTGAGCTTCTATGATTTGAAAAGTGCTAAAGTTTGTGTTATTTAGAGACCGCAGACATATGCCCCGAGAACTCACATTATGGAGATCTCAAATCTAAAATATCTCCGGAAATGCTCCATATGACACCAAAGTGCTATGGGTGAGTAAAACAACTTGTTTTATAACCGAAATAAGGCTCAGATTGTAAAAAATGTTAATTCTCCTCTAACCATAGTTGTTTCTCCTTCTCATGTACTCTCACAAAGTTGGTTTTGGAAGGAATCATGCATGTTTGAGAAATCTTTAATCGCTTATTTTCAAGATGCCATATTGCCGATATCAATCCCCGTTTTCAGTGCCACCTGTTTACACCTACTGCTGTGCTTATGTCATTCTTTATTTATTTATTTTTTTTAGTCAACGATATGTGAAGTCATTTGGGTACAAATGAAAATAAAATCTGCTGTTGGCTAGCGTGATGTACGACTATAGCCATGATGGTTGTGATGATGTATATGATGTCAGCTCTCATTGTTTTATTTAGTTGTTTTAGATTGTCTCATTTTGACCCTCAGAGCTGATTTACAATATCCTCCTGAGACCCGCCCATTCATTTGTGTCCTTTATAGTGGACATCTTTTAAGTTTTGAGATAAACTCTAGTTTGTGGCTGCACTACGATAAAAAAAAGAATAATAAAATAAATTAATAATAAAATAAATAAATAAATACTACTACTACTACTACTACTACTACTACTACTACTACTACTACTACTACTAATAATAATAATAATAGTAATAATAATAATAATAATAATGCATAGCATACAAAATCAAAAATATATAAATAAAAGACATAAATAAGTAAATAAATAAATACTACATAAAAAAAATTAAATAAAACATTTAAAAAATAATAAATAAAAATACATAGATAAATAAATAATAAATTAAAAAGGAGTCTAAAAACTTTTTGAGGCGACTGTAAAACTGACCAAAAAAATGTTTTCATTAGTTTAGGTTATTAGGTTAACTTGACATTGATTTAACACTATTACAGACCATTACACAGAGAACATGTTACAAAAATATGAATAAAATAAAATTAACAAAATGTAAATGCTAAGGTGTTTATTTACCTCCTAATAGAAAATTAAAATAATAATAATAATAATAATAATAATAATAATAATAATAAATAATAATAATAATAATAATAATAATAATAATAATACACTTTTTTCTTCGGGTCCCAAGAGGATATATCTTTTTATATGTACAGTATATATACATATTATATTATAATAGTACCTTTGTGTTAAATCATGTTTCATTGTGGTCCCCATGACAAAGTGGTCTGTTAGCTCAACTGGTAAGTCACTGACTTTCCTCGGCGGGATGTGGGTTCAAATCCCCCCCTGGCAATGAGCAAAACCAGTGTGGGTCCTTGGGCAAGACCCTTCAGGGTACTGCCCCCCGAGCGCCGAAAGATGGCTGCTCACTGCTCCTGAGAAAGATGGGTCAAATGCAGAAGTCAAATTTTTCCCGTGTGTCATTGTGTGTGAGACCAAATTAATATAATGTAATGAATAATGAATTACCACTCTGGGGCTGCTGTGAGTTTGTTTGTGTGTTTCCTCCCAGGTCTTAATGCCAATACACTTTCACTTTGATCACTAAACCACAAAAAAATCCTTGTTTCAACACAGCTGAGACACACAGTTCTGTTTTGGCCATTCCTAAATGAAGTCATCGCAGGAGATATGACTTTGACTCTTTGACACTGGGGAGGAGAGGATGTCAGTGTTGTCTGGACTTATCTGGAGAAGCAGGACCCTCCCCAGACTCCAAACATACTACAGCGATATATCTGACACTGGGAAGGGAGGAAATATTTAAGGAGGAGGCTATAAGTGCTCAGAGTCTACTGTTTGACTTGGCAACCTCCGAACACAATAAACACGCAAGAAGCAAGATTCAAATATTGGCTCACATCACTGTTCCCAATACTCCTTATTCCTTGGAAATATGGAAGTATGCAGTTTGGCCCTCAGAAGTCTTTGGTTGGATTGTTGGGTCAGATTGTGGGCTTATTGGGAAAATATTGTGAATAGTTTTGTGTGTTGTTTTCGAATCATGTGGCGCATCTTCCTCGAGGGGTAAAAATTTCTTTAGAAAATCTGCTTGGGGCCAGTCCCAGGGCCAAATGAAATGGTGTGGTTTTGTGTGGGCATCTGATGGAGGGAAAAACAATGGGAGAACAGTTTTTATCTACCAACAACTGAATGACAGAGCCTGAAGACAATAATGTGAATATTTAATTTTTGACACTTTTATCCTAAGTCAATCTAAGGCTCATAGTTTTCTGTTCATGCAATATACTTTACTTGATTTATTTCAAAATGATACGTAGCAAAGTAAAAGTAGTAAAGTAAATCTGTACTTTTAAAATAGATACTTTCCACTCCACTCCAATGTTTGAACAGGACTGAAAAGCAAAATAATTTGTCATTATTGTTTGAGACCTGCTAAAAAGGCTGACGGGTTTATTTTTAACACGTCCGGAGTTTGCGCAAAAATACTGTATACAAAAATACTGTATACAAAATCTAAGTATAAAAACAGCTACAAAAATACTTTGATTCATTTGTTTCAGTTGCGTAAAATTCAGCACAAATCTCTAAAATCAGCTAATTTTAATATTTATTAGATCTCAAAATCTCTACTTTTACTTTTTCCTCTTTAAAGATCCCATGACATGGTACTTCTTGATGCTTTTATATGGCTCCTTAATGGTTCCCTAATACTGTAAATGAATCCTTCTTCACAATCAACACTCAGTGCATGAGAAACAGAGATAAAATGAGAAAGAGTCATAAATATCTCTCTCAAACACTTTATTCTGGACGTTGTTGCTTGAATGCAAATGAGGAGAAAAGAGTTGGCCTATAGTAGAGGGTGGGGGCGTGGCCAAACTCTCCGCTCTCGGCTCTGAGCCCTCAGCTGATCCATTTCCTTGTTTTTGCACGGGGGAGAGATTTGAAGCGTTCCATTGAAAAATAAACACATTTCCACATAAAATAAAATTAAACCACTGCTGTTCAAAGGTCCAGAGGCTCAGATAAAGGACTTCCGAGCCTAGAAACACTCGGACGTGCCTCCAGGCAAATAAAAAAACGCATTTTGCATTGCCTAGCGCATTCGCAGTCCAAACTCTCTGGGCGTGATTTACAGAGACGCTGAGTTCAGACAGACGGGGGTGGAACTGCATTTGCATTTCTTTTTTCAATCTGACGGCAATAAGGTGCCTTGTTCAAAATCGCCCGTTTGAGCTCTGATTTTTTGTAACGCAGAAAAGGATCGCAAATGCTCAGTTTAGACATTTCACAACTTTTAACCATGGGGGGGGGGCTAAACAGGGTAGGGGAGCTCACATTAACGTTCAAAAACCTCAGAAAGTGAAAATTTCATGCCATGGGACCTTTAAGTACATTTTTAAACAGGTACTTTTACCTAAGTAGCAAAACTGAGTACTTCTCCCTCCACTGATCAAAATCTGCTAAAGGCTAAGAACAGAGTACAGTGTAACTTTTCAAACAATGTTATTTCTGCCCTTTTGGAGATAAATTTAACAGTCACATTTTAAGTCACCAAGTCACATTTTAGCAAATTTTTAATATACTGAAATAATGTTACGTTACCATAGGATTATACTAAACAAAAATGTGTATGTCGCTCCACCCTACCGTGATACAACTTGGTAAAAACAAAACAGCATCCTTTGACATAAGCTCGATTCTTGAAAAAGCAGCTAAAACAGATGGAAGACAAAATACGTTTTTGACTGACATTGAAGCTCAGATCCTGTGTGCTTACGGCTTTAGTGCTCGGCTGCATTAAAGAAAACAAATTTGCTCTGTCTCTCCGCGGCGCCGATCTTGTATTCGATGTGTGTGGGGCGCGTGTGGACCTATATTTAAGGTTTGCTCATTTAAAGAACAGTGACCCCTGTCGAGCCTGCCTCTCCCTGTTGGAAAGTAAATCTAAGTGGTGTCTTTCTGGATGCTAATTTATGGGTCCCCACTGGCAATTTAAGCCCTGCTCCCTTTTCAATTGGCAACACCACCAGCTGCTGTGTCCGCACCGTATTTCAAAGCTACATTGTCTGCACCGCATTAGAGCTAGACATTTTGTGTTTTTAAAAAAAGCTCTCCTTGATGCTGACAGGAGTGTGTGCTGAAAGAGTCCGGCTTAAGGATTTTGCATAGGAGAAAAAACAACTGTCAGATGCTGTGGGGCCATCTGGGGTTTTAAGTATGTGCAGACTGCATTTTACTGTCAAGATATACAGTTCTTTCTTGTAATGCATTTGTCATACAACTATTGAGCCATACACAAAAACAAGTTTATTAAGTGAAGAAACTTTTATTTCTAACTATACTTTTTGAGTGTGTACTTCTTTTTTCTTTTTGCCAAAGGGGATAGTTGGGTTTGCTTCCAAATTTATACCAAGTTTATACCAAGTTATTTCGAAGTTTTCCAAATTTTCAAAAGTAAATTCTGTTATGAATACTTTATTTTCAATATCCTCTGCTAATATTTGTTTATAATTGCAGGGTTGGCGCCAGGCTTCAGGGAACTGCACACTAGAGTGTTATGTTTGGTTCATTTAAATCTCTAGTCATATGGAAGGGGATCTGACAAACATTTCAATAATTTCATCGGTCATTTATTATTGGCCTTGATAAGTTGACATTTTAACATCTGACATATGACACAAAATGGACTCTTAGCAATGTTATAAAAATCATCAATCGTTGTGTTTTGTTTTGTTTCATTCACACATGTTTGAGTAATCCTTTATTGTAAACCATTATTTGATGTCTGTCTGCATCTCCAAAGCCCAAAACGCTTTGTTCCAACTTATGATGTTATGTAGTGGTAGCTACAGGTACCTTTTATCTTTTATTCAGTAGAGATTGATTTCAGGGCTGAAATCATCCAAATAATTCTATAGTGATGGTGTATGGAGTTTAAAGGGATATGCCACCCCCAGGTCAAACTTGGGCATCTCCCCACAGTCCAGAGACTAAAATAAGTGGTGGAAAGCGTTTTCCTGGTCTCCCAGCCATTGTCCGAGTCTGTCAGCACTGACCGCCGCTGTATCTGCTGCTCCTCCACGTTAGACTGGAGGCTAACGGCGCCAGAGAAAGATTTCGGCCAAAAGGAATTAATTTGCTCAATGCGTTTCCCAATTACTTTCTGTGTAGTGCGCATTCATATCGAGTGCAAATAAATGTGCAAATCAACACGGAGAGCTTGGCTTGGTCATTTTGGGTGGGAACTATTTTTCAGTGCGGATAAACACAGCCGAAGCACACAGGGGAATCCCTGTTACGCACCACGTTGGGAGTTCCCCTGTTACGCAGCGTGGTGTGTGCTTCGGCTCTGTTTTTCCGCACTGAAAAATAGTTCCCACCCAAAATGACCAAGTCAAGCTCTCCGTGTTGATTTGCACATTTATTTGCACTCGATATGAATGCGCACTACACAGAAAGTAATTGGGAAACGCATTGAGCAAATTAATTCCTTTTGGCCGAAATCTTTCTCTGGCGACGTTAGACTCCAGTCTAACGCGGAGTAGCTGCAGATGCCGCGGCGGTCAGTGGCGACAGACTCGGACAATGGCTGGGTGAGCAGGAAAAAGCTTTACACCACTTATTTTAGTCTCTGGACTGTGGGGAGATGCCCAAGTTTGACCTGGGGGTGGCATATCCCTTTAAAAACACAGTGGAGCACTTCCTGTATTACCACATGACATCACAAAATGGATCAGAGTGTTTTTGAGAGAAGGACTCAGCCTAAATATGCAGCTTTGTGTGTTAAACATGCTCCAGGTCTGTTTTTGATGAACAAACATTATAACATAGATCAGAAACTAGCGTAATATGGGCCTTTAATCAATCAATCAATCAATCAAACAATATTTATAAAGCGCTTTTCATACAAAATTGTAGCACAAAGAGCCTTACAGTGGTTAAGGATTAGCAGTTTGACCTTTATTGATCTCGCACAGGAGAAATTGTTTCTATATTTGACCCGGGGACCATCCCCATAATTTTGTTATTTAGTCTTGGTCAGGCCCTAAGCTGGAGGATTTTACCCATGGCACATGTTTGGGTTAAGCAGAATTGCAAAATGGAACTGTCAAAAAGGTTGGCGCAGCCTAAGATTCAGCTTTTGACAACTTTTCCCTTATACTGCAGTACTGTAAATGGCCGTTGTAATCGTCGTAAGACTTGTGTAAAACGTATCCATTATCAGACATCTGCAGTGAGAGTGTGTGTAATGATGCAGTCCATCAACCTGATTTAGTGATTTCTCCTTTTGGCTGACTGGACAAGTTCTGCCTGAGCTCCCTGATACTGATCTCTGAATATCACGAATTTAGTCTTACTTTCTGCAATAATTTGGTTGTTTTGTTTGGTAACTGTCATTTGGGATTTTAGCCACGGGGCTGGAAAGAAACTGCTGCAGATTCATTTACTTATATAAGACCCAAAAATAATTACACGGTCAGGTACAGGAGTGGTTATGCCCCAAAACTCCCCTGGGCAATGAGTGCACAAGTTTTTAATAGAAACTTAAATGAACAGCGAGAACCTGTTTCATCTGGCCTGAACAGTGGCTCACAGGCTTTGAGCTGAAAGCATATATTAAAGCACAATAAAAAGAATGGAATATTATAAAGTTCAGTACTGCAGCGGATGGTCCCATGATGGTTCGTGCTGTAAACACTGCTATTACACTGTTTTTTAAAGGTAATTATACACAGTCCTATGTAGTGTGCGGGGTGAGATGTTTCCATGCTTAGTCACGGTGAGGAGGGATGGGAAAAGGATGAGGTGATGTGGATACCTGAATGAACCATAAAAGACTCTTTTGTTTAATTTTGATTTATTGTAATGTTGTTGTGTTTTTTTTATTTTTGTATTAGTATGGTGACCAGCAATTATTAAAGGGCCCATATTACGCCATTTTTTGGTCTCTGTTATAATGTTATCTCCAGTAGTCGAGTTGTAAAATGAAACCGGGGGGATGGTGAAATTTTTCACCAACAGGGGGGGCATTAAGCCAAGCCCTCCCCCATCACTGACATCACTGTGTTGTTTCAGGGCAGGGCAGAATTAGAAGGTACTTTGTTAAAATGGAAATGCTTTTATAACAAAAAGTCCATATAATCATTCAATAATTCAATAATACACAGGATATATGTTATCACACACACACACACACACTAACACACACACACACCTTAGTCCTGGTTTAGTCTTGGTTTAGTCCTGGCTTAGTCCTGGTTTAGACCTGGTTTAGTCCTGGTTTAGACCCGGTTTAGATCTGGTTTAGTCTTGGCTTAGTCCTGGTTTGGACCTGGTTTAGTTTTGGTTTAGTCCCGGTTTAGTCCTGGTTTAGTCCTGGTTTAGACCCGGTTTAGTCTTGGCTTAGTCCTGGTTTGGATCTGGTTTAGTCCTGGTTTAGACCTGGTTTAGTCTTGGTTTAGTCCTGGTTTAAACCTGGTTTAGTCTTGGTTTAGTCCTGGTTTATTGCCGAAATAGATGCAGAAATAATCTGATAATATGACTCACCCATAAGAATGTGGTCAGATCCATTCTAACAGTTTGCCGTGTTGTCTTTAATAATCCGGAGCTCCGGAGAAAAGGACATAATCCTGAACGTATCCCGTGTCCCGAGGCGAGAGTTCCTTCTTACGTAGCATTAACGTAGCAAGTTAAGGATTCTTCTTCTTCTCTTGGAAATGCCGTGTAAATATCAGGCTCACAGCTGATCGGCGAACAGGCGCAAACACAACAGCGGCAATCGTCATGATTGGCGGGAGCGCGTTTCGGTGCGTAATTATGCTGCAACATGATTGGAAGCTGGAGTGCACTGGCCATTTTGACTTAAAAACGGCGAAATTTGCCAAAAGTTTAGGGATTTTCATGCCTGATTGATAAAATGCCATAAGGGATGGAAGAAGGGATGCCCGTTTTAGAAGAGGGATGATTTTGACTATTTCTTCCCACAGGCGGGATAACAACCCCCACCCCACCCCCCCCCCCCCCCCCCACCCCCCCTCATCCCCCCTCAACTCGAGTACTGGTTATCTCCTCATCATAACAAACATATCTGGAGTTGTGTTTTCCTTCATTCACACATGTTTAAAACACAAATCCTGCATATTTATGTTGGTAGGTTCATCTCTTGAATAGAAAACATCCTGTTCCACCTTGTGATGTCATGTGGTAACCTTCAATGGAATATTTTGGATAATTTCAGTCCTGGAATTGCCAATCTCTACTGAACTGAACTAAAGTAGACACTAACTTGACAACGAGCACAACATGAAATCACAAGATGGAACAACAACAACATATAATTAAGAGAAATTACTGCAAGGGTAATTTCCTCACAATTACCCTTGCAGCGTACTGGTGTATTCCTAAGGGGGCGATGTGCTCACCAGGTCAGATAAACTGGAGGCTATAATTAACTACTAAAGATGCACTGTGTAAATTTTCCAATAGGGGGTCCACCGCATGGTTTTAGATTCTCGTTGTGTGTATCCAAATTTACACATTCTTAAAATAGCAGGGCTCACGAGACCTGGTAAACAGACAGTGAAGATCTTGCAGGACGAGATCAAAGCGTCATTTAAAGACAAGAACGGTGAGGCAGCTCTCCCAAACACTGCGCCTTTGTTCAGACTCATTCGCCCTGCAGCACTGAGTAAGTATAGGGCTATTTCGTTCAGGAAACATTTACATGCCCTAACAAGATTAACTTACTTCAGTTATGAGCTCAAAACCTTCTACTTCTACTTCTTCTGCCTTATTTAATGTTACACGGGAGATGATGCAGATTCATTGCATTAGTTTCACGTAGACCTGTCACAGATTTTAAAGCGTGATATGTTGCTGCAGAGAAATATTGTGATAAACGATAATATAGAAACTCCTTTATGCCACTGACACAATAACAATAAAGAAGATTAATCCCAGTAAACCATTTTTAAATACACTGTATCATTAAAAATCCTGAGCTCCAACAAATAAACAGCAGAATGAACTAATGGACTTAGACTTCCACAAGGGAAATTATTTGGACACAGTAGCTCCCGCATCAATAATTAGCTATATCAGTTTATTTATTCTATACTATACTTTTCTTACATAAAAAATAACACAAATCTCACCACTTTTGCAAAGAAATTGTACACATGACTAATACTGAGCTCCAAAATACTGTATGTTCCTTGTATTGAAGTCAATGTAGAATTTCTAGTTTCACAATAGGCATATTTCATGGGGCAGGGTTATGGAGAAGGGGGAGTTGGAGGCAGTAGGAAGTTGTGAGGTTTTGGTGCCATCAGATAAAAGACTAACACAGCAGTTTGTGCGTGTGCCAGAGGGGCTACTGCAAAGACAACAGCAGCTCTCATGGTAAACACAGCAACAAAGGACACCCTGTTGAACTGGCCTGCTTTGGATAATGGCATACAGGAAGTCACTGCAGGGACCTGGGCCGCGCTTGTTTTTAGTTAAACATGGTTGCATTTCAATATTATTTTTGTTACATGATTAATATAGAATTATTTTTGTTAAAGGATCTACGCTGCCTGACAAAAGTATTAGGACGATTGTGTATTTCATAAATAATGATAACAAGACGTATTGGTAATGACAACAAATCAATTTATTGATATATTCAAGCAAATTTCATCATGTGTAAAGGCATATTATTGCAAAAAAAAGTAACAATATCAAGTTAAATAGCTTTTTCATCAAAATAACCACCTTTGGCCTTAAAGATCCCATGACATGGTACTTCTTGATGCTTTTATATGGCTCCTTAATGGTTCCCTAATACTGTAAATGAACACTTAGTGCAACACCCTAACCCTAAGCAAAATAATTTTTCATTATTGTTTGAGACCTGCTAAAAAGGCTGGCGGGTTTATTTTTAACACGTCCGGAGTTTGCGCAAACAAAAATACTGTATACAAAATCTAAGTATAAAAACAGCTAGAAAAATACATTGATTCATTTGTTTCAGTTGCGTAAAATTCAGCACAAATCTCTAAAATCAGCTAATTTGAATCTTTATTAGATCTCAAAATCTCTGTGAAATACTTTTACTTTTTCCTCTTTAAAGATCCCATGACATGGTACTTCTTGATGCTTTTATATGGCTCCTTAATGGTTCCCTAATACTGTAAATGAATCCTTCTTCAAAATCAACACTCAGTGCATGAGAAACAGAGATAAGCTGAGAAAGAGTCATCAATATCTCTCTCAAACTCTTTATTCTGGGCGTTGTTGCTTGAATGCAAATGAGGAGAAAACAGATGGCCAATAGTAGAGGGTGGGGGCGTGGCCAAACTCTCCGCTCAGAGCTCAGAGCCGACAGCTGATCCATTTCCTTGTTTTTGCACGGGGGAGAGATTTGAAGCGTTCCATTGAAAAATAAACACATTTCCACATAAAATAAAATTAAACCACTGCTGTTCAAAGGTCCAGAGGCTCAGATAAAGGACTTCCGAGCCTAGAAACACTCGGACGTGCCTCCAGGCAAATAAAAAAACGCATTTCGCATTGCCTAGCGCATTCACAGTCCAAACTCTCTGGGTGTGATTTACAGAGACGCTGAGTACAGACAGACGGGGGTGGAACTGCATTTGCATTTCTTTTTTCGATCTGACGTCAATAAGGTGCCTTGTTCAAACTCGCCCGTTTGAGCTCCGATTTTTTGTAACGCAGAAAAGGATCGCAAATGCTCAGTTTAGACATTTCGCAACTTTTAACCATGGGGGGGGGGGCCCTAAACAGGGTAGGGGAGCTCACATTAACGTTCAAAAACCTCAGAAAGTGAAAATTTCATGCCATGGGACCTTTAATCACAGCTTAACAAATTCTGTCTGTCCTTTCAGTCGTGCATATGGGGGATCCGAGAACTCTATGATATGAGTTGATTTTAAAATATTATTAATTGAGTGTTCAAACTATTATTTTCATAATGAAATGATGCTATGAAAACATGAGTAATATTCATCCACAAATGGATTTGCGCACATTGATCTGAAAATATGAGAACGTGTGATAATATAATTAAATAAATGCGATGAAATAGTATTAAGTACACCACATTTAAATAATGCTTGATACATTGAAAAGTTGGATCAGTACCCCAGCATTTCAAATTATGAATCCTAATACTTTTGTCAGGCAGTGTATATTATGCTATTTTCTGATCTATGTTATGTGTTTTGTTTCATGTCATTTGGATGATTTCAGCCTTGGAATTACTCATCTCTGCTAAGCAAAAGGTAAAAGGTAGCTGTTAACTTGAAACCTCCTCCTTCATGACATCAGGAGGTGAAACAGAGCATTTTGAGATATAGACAGACCAATAATAAACAATTATATTTGTGAATGAAACAAAACAGAGATCCATATGTTTTTGGTGAGGTATCAATATTATAACATGGCTTTAAGTTCACAAGAGTCACCTTTGCATAATATAGGACCTTTAAATAGTTCTTTTATGCTTCCAGCAGTGGTAATAACCTTTTCAGATTGCATTGTAAAAGATCATTGACTAAAATGCCTTACAAAGATTTTTAAAGGGCATACCGTCTTTTACTAGTATATTCATGTTTGCCAATCCTTAAAGTGTGTATGATGTATTTTTATGAATCTCTCATTTTTTTCTCTTAATTTGGTGGGATGATAACTATTGTAAATGTAAATTATAGGGTTTTTTTGCCAAGAAAAGTTGAAAAATATGTTACAGGAAGTAGAGAGCTCTAAAAGAGAATTCTATCCAAAAGTTCGTCACAGTTTACACATAAGAGGCACATTTTTTCTGATACTTTAAATGTGAATTAAACAATAAATGTGTTTTCTTATATTTGTATGTGTCAGATTATCATTTATGTGTACAGTGGAGGAGTTTTGCTCGGTAACGGTTATGGAATTCCCGAGTGGGATATCACATTTTCCAAACAGGAAGTAAAATAGTAACTGTAAAAATGTCCAAATTGGGAAAACGAGTGTGAATGATTTACTTAAATATCTTAAATGTGTTTTAGCAAAGTGAGTGGTGTAACCTGTCATAGGCACTTTAAGTTTTTTCAGTTGTTTTTAATGTGTATTGTACCTGTTTCAAGTTTTGTCAGTAATATTCTATTAACCCTCCTGTCGTGTTCGGGTCAAATCTGACCGTTTTACAACTTATAATATTCATAAATATTATGTTTTTCATCTGATTACCTCAAGACCTTATGATATCCTCCACACTGTGGACTTGAACATATAAAAGTGATGATCACCTATTTCGTTCAATTTTGAGTGTTTTAATCAACCTTGTTACACCTGTGGTGTTCCCGGTCAAAAGTGACCGCCATAGGAAATGAATGGGTATCCAGAGTAAATTCATAGAGAACATACAGAAAACATCCCCATACACACTGCCCCAGCTCACTCACTCTCTCTCACACACACACTCACTCACTCACTCTCTCACACACACACACACACACACACACACACATACAAACCAGGGTATGCGTGTTGTGCTGGACATGACAACCGGTCTCCAAGGACATAATATCACATGTGACAACTTCCTCACATCACATGCTCTTGGTCAGGAGCTACTGAAAAGAAAGCTCACCATGGTAGGGACAGTGAGGAAGAACAAGCCCGAACTTCCCCCTGCGCTGGTATCGACCAGAGGAAGACAGGCACTCTCATCACAATTTGCATTCACTGACACTCACACTCTTGTGTCATACGTTCCCAAGAAGAACAGAAATGTCATCCTGATGAGCACAGTACACAAAGACGCCGCTATCAGCACCACAGAGGACAGGAAGCCCCTGATGATCCAGGACTACAACAAGAACAAGGGAGGCACTGACTGCCTTGATAAGGTAATGTAAAGTCTCATCATGCATTTTATTTTATTTTTATCTAGGTGAACCATAGCATTTTGTGTATGACAGATTGAATATTGTTCCTAATCTCTTATTATTTATTGTTCCTTTATTGCAGCTTACTGGTACATACACCTGTAAGCGGATGACGGCTCGCTGGCCTGTGGCACTGTTCCACAACATCCTGGATGTGTCAGCTTTCAACACGTATGTGGTGTGGACAGCAATCAACCCAACCTGGAATCAGGGGAAAAGTTTCAAGAGGAGACTTTTCCTTGCTTTGGTGACTTCTTATACAGCGACGCCAGCACATTCCCCGCACACCAGCCTCCACCAGTCTGGTTAGGAGCATGCAAGCTCCAGCCCCAGCCGCTCTCCCCCAACAAGGACATGGGCAGAAAAGGAAGCGTTGTGGCCTCTGTGCCCCTAGAGACATCAAAACGTGCCTGACATGCTGCTAATGTCATGCTTATGTTTGCAAGGCTCACTCTGACCTGAGTGTCACATGCCACTCATGTGCATGAATACACACACACACACACACACACACACACACACACACACACACACACACACACACACACACACACACACACACACACACCCTGTTGAGCTTGGTGTTTGGTTTTTCATTTATTTTTTGTATTATATGTTCATTTTGTAGTTAATTTTCAGTGCCTAATTGTATTTTAACTGATGTTATTTAATGTTTACTTCTATAAATTGTTGTTAGACACTACTTTGAAACATTGTTCTCAACTAAAAAATGTTTAATAAAAAAATTGGTGTTGAAAAAAAAAAAATTGTGCTAATTTAAGAGCAGTTAAAACGGACCGGTCAATTTTGACCGGGAACACTAAAGTAGGGGGCTGGAGGCGAACACGACCGGAGGGTTAACAGAGAAATAAAAGGGAACTTAATGTGGTGAGGCAAGACTGAAAACATGTGAGTAGAGGAAATGCTTGTAAGAACAATAGCTCACCAAATGTATGAAGGGTTTGGTCCGTGGGGGGTGAAGCCAAAGGGGCAAAACAGTGAGGAATCCTGCCCACACCTCATTTGTTTACAGGAAACTCGTCTGACTGGTCACTCATGTGAATGGAGATGGTGGAGGGAGATCTCCCAGAAGGTGCACTCGGCTCATTATGTCCGACTGAGAACAGGATTGATTTCCCCATTTATCTGATCAGTGAGGATTTGAGTGCACTGTACCTAACTTTTACTGTCTTAAAAACGTGAAAAACAGAACTAGTTCATTTTAAACTGTTTGCAGTGGCCCAAAGTCATCCATTGCTTACTTTAAGCATTCCGAACAGCTTGATCATTCACCACAAATAGTTTACGAGCCATTTTCCCAGCTCTCAGAGACCAATGCCGTTTTTCCATGACAAGTAGCATGCTAACACGCACTTCCTGATGATCAGACAATAAAATCCTTTCTAATTAGATCCAGACAAGACGCAATTGACTTACTTTGACCTCAAGAGCTGCTTAGACAGTATATCTGGAACAAGACAAATACATGGGACAAAACTGGGTACAGGGCATTAAGAATAGTCACCAATCAGAAGCATTCAAAACAGTGTTAATATTTTCAAATGTTTTGATAAATTTGTCTGGTTACCTAGATTGTAAATGAAAATAGTTGGTACAAATAATGTCAAGTTACTTTGGCAAAAGGAGAAATTCAATTTGTTACCTGGACAAAAGTTTTTTTGGTCGAATACGTTTCGTAGCTCATCCAAGATGCTGCCAGACGCTGGTGGACACTGCCTATATCTGCCTGAAGGGAGGAGCTGTGAACAATAAAACACCTATTTGTTTCCAGTTTCTGTTAGTTAGGTAAGCCTATTAAATATGCAGTGGGGGTGGAGTGTGGGGTCTTGTTAGCAGAACCATTCAGGGCCATAATGGGTGTTTTTACACCTCTGGACCTGACCTGCTGCCCTATTTTTTTCTTTGTTTGTTTTGATTAAGGTTTGAGGATAGAGTTATAAATGGGAGACAAATGATGTCTGAGACCTCCATTTCTGTTCAAGGAAGGATTCTCTTTCTTGACAAAATAGCATCTTTAACCGACTGGTTAGCTCAACTGGTAAGTCACTGACTTTCCCCGGGGGGATGTGGGTTCCAAGCCAGTGTGGGTCCTTGGGCAAGACCCTTCATGGTACTGCCCCCTGGGTGCTGAAAAAGATGGGTGCCCACTGCTCCTGAAAAGAATGGATCAAATGCAGAAGTCAAACTTCTCCCGTGTGTCATTGTGTGTGAGACCAAATAAAGACTTAATCTTAATCTCTTTAACTCCCCTCTCAAAGCAGTTCTTTTCTCTGGCCAAGATCTGTAGCTCACTGCCCTCAAAGGAGTGGCCCATGACTTCTAGGTGGAAATGTACAGCAGACTGAGGTCCGCTCTGGCTCTCCTGTTTTTGTGGGTACATCCTCTTGTGAAGTGGCTGATTTGTTTGTCACGTTACTTTGTTTAGAATGCACCATATATACTGTGGTGCATTAAAGGAGACAAGCAGGTGACACAACAAGGCCAAGTTACAAGTCAGATTTGTGAAAAGGCAACTCCCTTTCACAGTAAGAATACAAGTTTTATATATATATATATATATATATATATATATATATATATATATATATATATATATATATATATATTTTTTTTTTTTTTTTTTTTTTTTCTTCACCATCAAGAACAAGTGTAATTGGATAAAGGCCACATGGATAATTTGATACTCTACTATGGATACAAGCAGGAGGTTTCATGGTGCAAAGCGCTGAATGTTTAAAGGGTTCAAATTTGTATATATTCAACGTATTTCAACAGCCTAATGATCTCCTCCATGCTTCATTAACACTCATATTTGACTACACAAAAAAACACCTATTGGGTTGAATTCTTGTGTGTGAGTCTTCAGAGTGTCATGAAGGTGATCATTATCTCTTCAGTGAAAAAGCGCCTTGTTTTTGGACATCATTCATCGTCATTTTGCTCTGGTGTTGGTCCACATCGCCTCACTGTGTGTGTGTGTGCAGGTGAGCTGACAGAAGAGCTTTATGGATTGTGGGAACTATTGAAGCAACTGTCATGTCTGAAATTCCACTGCAGACAAACAACGTATAATAAATCTCTACTCACTAAAGGCAGCTGCATAAGCAATCACATGTTTTGGTTTCAATTTGCGTTACCCACACAGTAAAGTACCTGTATCTGATCTTTTTCCATGTATTTTGGAACAACCTCTTGGAGATATTTTAATTACTTTTTTCCATTTTATTCTATTCTATTTTACTTGTATATATACATTCATATAATATGCCTCATTTGACACTAGTCTCTTGCTATTTTGGCTACTTATCTAGAATTTATTATCACCAGTTATATTATTTCTCTTTGTTTTTATAATATATTGATGTGTGAGCTACTTTGTCCAAGTAATTTCCCTTATGGATCAAGTCTCTCTGAGCAAAAAGTGTCTTGCCTCAGTACAGGTATGTTGTATAAAGAGCTCTTGAAGTCAAAATAAGTCCGCTGCGTGCTGTCTGCGTCTATAAGTATTTTATTGTTTGAGAATCAGGAAGTGCATGTTAGAATACTAGTGGTTCTTAGCATTAGAGTGATGGCAAAGCTTTGAAAAGCTGTAAAAAGTGCTTCTGAACTCATCGTGGTGAATCGTTAGGATACTCGTTATGCGTAAGGTAACTTTGGACCACTGTCTCTGTTCATGCTAATTCATATTAAATTAATTAATATTAAAGCATGAACACACTTGTTATCCGTGTTTTTATATTTGGTTATCTTTCTTGGCCATCTTTGTAGATGATTTGGCAGGACGATGTGTTTCATTGTTTTTGTCAGGTGGCAAAAGAAGATATTAATACAGGTTTAACACACCCTCTGGTTAACCACATAATTTACAATGGATAAACTCCAAATTCAAAAGCTTAGTTTATACAATGTTTATCCATGGAATGCTACAGTTACAGGTTAAACACAAATAGTTTCACCATTTGTGGTTTTAAGTCCAGTGTAGTTTTTACATTTAACTTTTTTTTCTTTCTAATTGTATGCAAAAGAAAAAGAAAATTAGATCAAAGCATTTGTACTATAAGGTAATGATTGATACTTTACAGCTGATATCATCAACATTCCCTGGGGTGAGTTGCTAGCTGTAGAAACTGCTCTGTCTGGACTTTAATCTGAGTTTTTAACGATAAACAACTGATTTAGCTGCCTCTAACTACAATAGATGAGATGCTTTGTGCTGTTTAAATAAATCTCTCACACAGAAAATGACAGTCATACGCTTACAAGCACTTGCAAACATTTTTCACTTAGTCACTAACTTGTCACTGGTGACTAACTTGTGACTGTAGTTTCTCCACCACAGAGGTCTTGAGCTGTAATTTAGCATCCTTTCCAATAACATAGCCACAGTGACAGATTTAAACTGGTGGTTTTAAAACTGTGTGTGCAGCAGTCTAAACAAACGTAACCTCTTCTGGTTCTCTATGAGTTTATAAGTGAATTTCACAACGTTTAAAGGTCCCATGGCATGAAATTTTCACTTTCTGAGGTTTTTGAACGTTAATGTGAGCTCCCCTACCCTGTTTAGCCCCCCCCCCCCCATGGTTAAAAGTTGCGAAATGTCTAAACTGAGCATTTGCGATCCTTTTCTGCGTTACAAAAAATCGGAGCTCAAACGGGCGAGTTTGAACAAGGCACCTTATTGACGTCAGATCGAAAAAAGAAATGCAAATGCAGTTCCATCCCCGTCTGTCTGTACTCAGTATCTCTGTAAATCACGCCCAGAGAGTTTGGACTGCGAATGCGCTAGGCAATGCGAAATGCGTTTTTTTATTTGCCTGGAGGCAAATGGAGTGTTTCTAGGCTCGGAAGTCCTTTATCTGAGCCTCTGGACCTTTGAACAGCAGTGGTTTAATTTTATTTTATGTGGAAATGTGTTTATTTTTCAATGGAACGCTTCAACTCTCTCCCCCTGTGCAAAAACAAGGAAATGGATCAGAGAGCGCTCAGAGCTGAGAGCGGAGAGTTTGGCCACGCCCCCACCTTCTACTATTGGCCAGCTTTTTTCTCCTCATTTGCATTCAAGCAACAACGCCCATTATAGAGTGTTCTGAGTGAGAAAAATTACTCTTTCTCATCTTATCTCTGTTTCTCATGCACTGAGTGTTGATTTTGAAGAAGGATTCATTTACAGTATTAGGGAACCATTAAGGAGCCATATAAAAGCATCAAGAAGTACCATGTCATGGGATCTTTAAAGGCCACAGCGAAGTTTTGCTTTCATGGCAATGCTGACAACAACTAGCATGTGAACAGCGCTCTTCCTGGATACGGGGCTGCTTAGACGAGGACGACTGCGAATGAAAATATTCGGAAGTGTCTTTCGTTTACACGGCAACGGCGCCGTCGAGCTCTGAAACCGCAAAAATCTGAAAACTCCTTCCAGAGTGTGGAGTTCTGAAGACGGTCCGGGTCTTGTCTCCGTCTAAACGGCAAGAAGCGCAAAACATGTTCACGTCGCATACACCTGACGTCACACTGGATACGCCAAGCCGGTAAAAACAATAACAAACATGACTGACTACCTTGATAAAACTTCAGAATGACTAAACAAGCTCTTGTTGCATTAAGCGAAGAGCTCCGACCCGACATCGAGGGCGAAACAACTGTAATGAGAGCCCCTGTCGGTGTCCTGAAAACGGTAGCTCTGACATTATATTACCTGCATTATATTATTATTATATTATTAATATATATTATATTATATTATTAGCGGCCTGGCATGCATATTCAATCAAATTCGCCCACTTTTGCGTCTTCGTATAAACAAACATTTCCTGTTGAGAACGCTCGTCTAAATTGCGGATACAAAAATTGAAGACGAGACGCCACTTTTGCGTCTTCTGTTTTGATCGTCGTCGTATAAATGTAGCCTAAAACACTTGTTTGATACAGACATAAATGAATGAATGACTGCGTGTTTTATTCATTGTGTTTATTGTCTTGTACTTTTGCTACGGGTATATGTGATGTTTTAGTCATGGTGTTTATTGTCTTGTGTGTGCAACCTGTACATACAGTTTTTGACAATAAAACTGACTACTTTGAACTTTTTGAACTTTGAAATGCAGTGTGATACAGTCCCTTTACCAAGTACTGATACAACTGTCCACATTTTAGACAAATACGTTTTAACTGAATTATGGGGGGAAATAAAGAAGTTTTACTCAAACCTGGGGTGTTTATCCAGGGTCCAGTCTGGAGTGTCCTTTCAAGTGAGAGATGTGACAGCCACAGAGAGGAAGAAATAGAAGACGGCGTTGTAAGTAAGAGATAGAGAGTGTAATAGGTAGTCTCTTGTACTGCCTTAAGCAATACATCTCCCCAGTGAGCTCCCCACTGACAACAAGACATAAAGATGGAAGTGCGATAGAACAAGGGAGGGAAGGAGGTAGACAGAGGACACGGAGGTACTCACAAAACATCGGCAAGTTATGCGGGGGCATTCATATCACTGACAAGGCTAAGGCTAAAGCGGTGATGTCATCTGCATACACAACAACAGAACAAGAAGCTGTTCAGACAGGTTTGTGTGATCATTAAGATGAAAGATGCCTGGAATATAAATGTTTTGTTATGCTTCTTCAGAATGTTAACATAACTCAGAGGTGGTAGTACTTATTGTGGTAGTATACTGTTTTAAGTACTCAAGTACGCAGTAACTTTTAAATAACTTTACTTCTTAGAGTGGTTTTCAGACAGTATTCTTTTACGCCTTGTTCAGTCATATATTTCACAGTGTAACTCTCTGTACTCTTGTTTAAGTGGAGGTTTTGGTAGCTCTTCACACTCCTGAATAAGTCTACAAATAACAAAAGCTTTATTTCAAGTGGATCTTGCCCTGCTCCTTTTGTTTCAATTTTATGATCTATCTTTTGGAAATCCAAGGTTTTGCGCATTATATAGTTTTGTCCTTCCAATTACATAAACTTAAAATGATAAATCAGATGTTATGTCCAGACAGTTACTCTTACTTGAGCAGTTTCCTGTCTTTTTTTTGTACTACTTTGTACTTCTACTTGAATATTATTTTAAAGTAACAGTACGCTTTCTTGAGAACAATGTTATACTAATTCACCCCCCCTTTGTAATAAATAACTACCATCCGATAATACTTTTTCCTTTGTAAATTCACTTTTCATTCAGGTTGATCCATGCAAAACTAATTGTTACAAATTCAAGCATTGCTTCACGCTGCATTAATGACATCCAGAATTTATATTTCATCTGACGACAGACGCTTTTCTTTCCTTTCACTCAAATGTGATGTTATGCTACTTCAAAACATAAACATAAATCAGAGGTGGTAGTACTGTATTTATTGTGGTAGTATTAATTACAATTACTCATATATTTAAATAACTTTTATATAACTTCTTCCACTACTTCAGACAGTATGCTTTACTCCTAGTTCATATTTTTCAGTGCTCAAGGTTTGGTTTCCCTTTTGAGTAAGTCTATAAGTGACAAAAACTTTAGATATCCTCCTGAGACCCGCCCATTCATTTGTGTCCTTTATAGTGGACATTGAGTTAACCAGTCTGTTAAAATAAATAATACATAAAAATAAATAACAAAATAATAAAATAAAATAAATAAAATAAATAAAAATACATAAAAAAATAAATAAAAATAAATAAATACAAAATAAATAATACATAAAAATAAAAAATAAATAAAAAATACTAAAATAAATAAATACAAATAGATGAATGCAAAATAAATAATACATAAAAATAAATAAATAAATGCAAAATAAATAAATAAAAATAAATAAAAATATATAAAAAATAAAAATAAATAAATTTAAAAAATACAAAATAAATAATACATATAAATAAAAAATACTAAAATAAATAAATAAATAAATGCAAAATAAATAAATAAAAATAAATACAAAATAAATAAATAAAAATAAATTTAAAAAACTAAACTAAAATAAATTAACAAAATAAATTAAAATAAATACAAAATAAATAACACATCAAAATAAAAAAATAAATAAAAAATACTAAAATAAATAAATAAATAAATAAATAAATAAATACAAATAGATAAATGCAAAATAAATAATACATAAAAATAAATAAATAAATGCAAAATAAGTAAATAAAAATAAATACAAAATAAATAAATAAAAATAAATTTAAAAAACTAAAATAAATTAACAAAATAAATTAAAATAAATAACACATAAAAATAAAAAATAAAAAAACCCTAAAATAAATAAATAAGAAATTAAAAGGGAGACTAAAAACTATTGACGTGACTGTAGAAGCTTGTCAGAGCAGTGACAAGTGACAAGCTTGTCATCAAAAAAAAAAAGTTTTTGTGAGGTTGTTAACTTCACGTGGATTTAACACCAAAATGACCCCCACGTCTAGCCTATTACAGAGGACATGTTACAACATTATGAATACAAAAAAATTAACAAAATGTAAATGGTGAGGTGTTCATTTACCTCCAAATAGAAAATTAAAATAATAATAATAATTCAGATACACTTTTTTTCTTCAGGTCCCAGGAGGATATACTTAACTTTGTTTTGTTTTGTCTTTCCAAATACATCAAATCAAATATTACATCCTGACAGTTTGTATAATTACTCTTACTTGAATAATTGAAGTAAGTACGTACAATGTTTGACTAATTCATCTCCTCTCTGGAATAAATAACTATCATGTGATAATACATTTTCCTTTGTAAATTAAGTTTTCATTCAGGTTGATCCATGCAAAACTAATTGTTACAAATCTAAACATTGGCTGTCTTCATGCTACATTGATGACATCCAGAACTTATATTTCATCTGATGACAGACATTTTTGTTAATTAAGCACATTTTCCTTCGCTTACTTCGAACATAACTCAACGCAAGTCATGTAAACCAATCTTCAGCTGGCTTCCTTGTCACACACAAACTCGACTCCAATATGTTTCGCTGTATGCGTTTTCAATCATACCTGCAAATGCGCCAACTGCAAAAAGCAACAGTATCTCCGGAAATAGCTGAGATAGCTTTGTTTATGTGGCGTGTCAACAACTGGCATGTGATCAGTGCTCTTCCTGGATTGCAGAGAATAAAACGCTTTACAGTGAGATGCTGACAAAAAAAATAAAATAAAATAAAATGTGGTACAGCCCCTTTTAAAGATCCCATGACATGGTACTTCTTGATGCTTTTATATGGCTCCTTAATGGTTCCCTAATACTGTAAATGAATCCTTCTTCAAAATCAACACTCAGTGCATGAGAAACAGAGATAAGATGAGAAAGAGTCATAAATATCTCTCTCAAACACTTTATTCTGGGCGTTGTTGCTTGAATGCAAATGAGGAGAAAACAGATGGCCAATAGTAGAGGGTGGGGGCGTGGCCAAACTCTCCGCTCAGAGCTCAGAGCCCACAGCTGATCCATTTCCTTGTTTTTGCACGGGGGAGAGATTTGAAGCGTTCCATTGAAAAATAAACACATTTCCACATAAAATAAAATTAAACCACTGCTGTTCAAAGGTCCAGAGGCTCAGATAAAGGACTTCCGAGCCTAGAAACACTCGGACGTGCCTCCAGGCAAATAAAAAAAACGCATTTCGCATTGCCTAGCGCATTCGCAGTCCAAACTCTCTGGGCGTGATTTACAGAGACGCTGAGTACAGACAGACGGGGGTGGAACTGCATTTGCATTTCTTTTTTCGATCTGACGTCAATAAGGTGCCTTTTTCAAAATCGTCCGTTTGAGCTCCGATTTTTTGTAACGCAGAAAAGGATCGCAAATGCTCAGTTTAGACATTTCACAACTTTTAACCATGGGGGGGGCCAAACAGGGTAGGGGAGCTCACATTAACGTTCAAAAACCTCAGAAAGTGAAAATTTCATGCCATGGGACCTTAAAAGAAAATCTAATAAACGTATATTGAAAAGTGTGAATGTAAAGATATCCAAATCTCTCTATACGATACTTTCACAATATGCATAAGTCATGTTAAACCAATCTTCAGCTGGCTTCCTTGTCACACACAAACTAGACTCCAGTATGTTTTGCTGTATGCCTTTTCAATGATACCTGCAAATGCAAAAAGCAACTGTATCTCCAGATTAGCTGAGATAAATTGATTTCCGTGGCGTGTTTGGAGCTGGTGATTGACGTGGAGTGAGCGTGGTACGTGGAGTGAGCGTGCATGTGCGGCTGACAGGCAGTGAAGGGCGTACGCTGGTGGCTGGACAACATGGTCACAAAATCCTCCATATGTGTGTCAGATTGACGGAGCGCTCTCGTCCATCAAGGAGACTGGATATCCATTACTAAACGCCTGTCAAAGCACAAGTTGGAGGCAACAGTTTTTAATTAAGAGTGAACGTTGGGTACCTGCACACACACTAGACTTCCACAATAGATTTATTATAACCTCTTCTATTTTGCTTGTTTAATCGCTATGGAGCGGAAGTAATGGCGGATGGTGCAGGGAGAATGAAGAATAATTAAGGCTGTGAATGTGTTTCTTATAACTGTAATGTGGATTTCTAATTTGTCTCGAGGTGGAAGACATATTTAAATACACACTTAAAATTAACCATTCAAATCACAAATTACAATACAAGTAGAACTAAAATTATAAACCACTTTGAAGGACAACATTTTGACTTTTTCCTACAATAAAAAATAATGAGTCTGGCGAAGAAGGGGGAGACTTATTTAAATTCGCTGTTAAAATGAGTCATTTAAATCACAAATTCCAATACAACCAGAATTAATGTTATAAATTGGTTTAAGGACAACATTTTGAGCTTTTCCCATCGTACAGTTTACCTATACTACCATTTAATGTATACATAAATAGCTCAAATTACTTTCTTTTTCTAATTCTTTCACAGTCTCTTAAAGATTGCATTTTTATTCATTTTTTAAAATATATAACATTGTGTTTCATATTCTGCTGATTAAAATGTATAATGAGCACAAGAACGCACACTCCACTGAGAGAAGTTGAGAGAAGAGAAGCTCAAATGGGGCTAATAAAAATAGCATATCGAATGCATCATAGTGCATATGTGTTTTGCGAATGTTATTGTGGTGTTAAAGGAAAAGTAACGTTTTTTACAATCTGAGCCTTATTTCGGTAATAAAACAAGTTGTTTTACTCACCCATAGTAATTTGGTGTCATATGGAGCACTTCCGGAGATGTTTTAGATTTGCGATCTCCGTCATGTGAGTTCTCGGGGCACTTATTTGCGGTCTCCAAATAAGACAAACTTTAGCACTTTTCAAATCATAGAAGCTCGATGTCTTAGCCTACGATTTTGTGTGGTCAAAAGTGGCCTGTAATCCGAGATTTAGCCATAGTTTCGAGTAGATGAGGAGGCCAGTGCGCATGTGCGGACTGTGCTCTCAGCTCCCGGGACCCAAACATGAAACGCAAAGCTGTAAACTATGGATAAATCTCGGATTACAGGCCACTTTTGCTTCAAACGAAATCGTAGGCTAAGACATCGGGCTTCTATGATTTGAAAAGTGTTAAGGTTTGTGTTATTTGGAGCCCGCACGGGGCATATTACATGCTCGGGGAATATATTATATGCCCCGAGCTATGGCTAGAAGTCGCGCTAGGCTAACGCAAATCTAAAACATCTCTGGAAGTGCTCCATATGACACCAAAGTGCTATGAGTGAGTAAAACTACTTTTATTACCGAAATAAGGCTCAAATTGTAAAACAAATGTTACTTTTGTTTTGCGAATGTTATTGTGGTGTTAAAATATGTACCTTGTAATAATAAAATATTTTTTTTAAAAGCACTAAATTTTCACTCTGGTGATAGTAAATGGATTAAAAACTATCTTCCTTACCACCAAATAGGATGACTACATGAAACTAAGAGAGTATTAATCCCTGCTAGAGATACATCATTGAAAGAAAACTCCCAAGCAGAATTGGTTGTTTTCAGATTATAGAATATCATATTCTCAGATGGGGGGCAAGAGACAGTTTTTCCTATCGATTATATTGTACTTTGCCATGAAATATACAAAAATTGCATTCATAAATGTTGAACCTGATCATTTTATTAGTGACTAGACAAGACTCCCTATATTATAGCAAAAATCTGCAATCTAACTATATTCACTTTAGCTGCCCCCTGTCTGCATTAAATAATATAGACCAGGGGTCAGCAACCTGCAGCTCCGGAGCCACATGCGGCTCTTTGATCCCTCTGATGCGGCTCAGTACAGCGGTCCCTCGTTTATCATGGGGGATACGTTCTAAAAATAACCCACAATAAGCGAAATCTGCGAAGTCGTCAGCTTTATATTTTACAATTATTCTCCATGTTTTAAGGCTCTAAACGCCTCACCACACACATTCTACACTTTTCCCAGACTGGAATTAACGTTTTCTCACATTTCTCTCTTGTTTAAACACTCAAACTTTCGTAGATTTTCAACAAAAAAAGTACAGTATTAGAGAACGAAACCAAAGTGTATTTCGTGTGTATTTCACAGTTCTTATGACCGCTTCGCTGTGGCGGGTTTTGTCGGGGAAAAAACTTGCAAACATACAGCACTTCAGAGTCACACTGAGATCGAACATTTATATAAATCTGGCAAACTGAACGCATTCTGTACAGTACAGGAGACATGGAGGAGAATGACTGATGAATCGGCAAAGGTCTACAGTCCCTTAGCCAATCAGGACACAGAAATGCACATTGATACACTATAAAGGCCATGAAAAGTGAACCACGATATAGCGAGGGACCACTGTATTTAATTAAAATGTATTTTATTTTAGTTCATTCATTTTCAAAATGTATTTCTATGGCACAAAGGCAAAAAAGACGTTATATGCAGTGTTATTTCATTCTAAAGGAAAAGTAACTTTTTTTTACAATCTGAGCCTTCTTTCGGCAATAAAACAAGTAGTTTTACTCACCCATAGCAGTTTGGTGTCAATTGGAGTGGTATCGCAGAAGTTATGTTGGAGCCGTTCTGTTCTACTAATGATCCAGTATCCGTTAACATGGTGCTCGTATCATATGCTCGGGGCATAAATTTGCGCTCTCCAAATAACACAAACTTTAGCACTTTTCAAATCACAGAAGATCGCTGTGTCAGCGTAGACTTTTAGTGGATTCCAAAACAGCCTGAAACCCGATATCCAGCTATAGTTTCATTTGATGACGTCATCAGAGAGGACAGTGGGCATGCGTGAACTCAGCTGTTTTGTAAACACCGCTAGTCCGAAAGAAGCTAACACCGCTCTGAACTTTACTTTTCTGTTGCGATATCGGGTTTCAGGCCGTTTTGGAATCTACTAAAAGTCTACCCTGACACAGCGATCTTCTGTGATTTGAAAAGTGCTAAATTTTGTGTTATTTGGACACCGCAAGTCAGTGCCCCGAGCACTCACGCTAACGGATACGGGATCATTAGTAGAATAGAACCGCTCAACATAAGTTCTGCGATACTGCTCCAATTGACACCAAACTGCTATGGGTGAGTAAAACTACTTGTTTTATTGTCGAAAGAAGGCTCAGACTGTAAAAAAAAAACCTTAATTTTCCTTTAAATTTCAAAAGGGTTTTGTGGCTCCCAGAGTTTTCTTTACTGTGTGAAACGGGTCCAAATGGCTCTTTGAGTGGTAAAGGTTGCCGACTCCTGATATAGACCTATAGAAACCCAACAATATATTACCTTTAAATCACACATGTAGTATACCGTAGTAGTCCATTGCGTGTACCTTGTGTAGTACCTCTGTTTTATCTCTCCATAGATTTGTCATAGATGTGGAGAAGTCCATGTCTTGCCTCGGCGCTGTTCTTCCAGTGCTTTGGACAGATGTGCAAACAATGCTCCGAAAACTCAGATCTCTGTGCTGTGGTGGTGGAGGCTCTTATTAAGGCCCTGTTCACACCTTGACATGTTTGTCACACAGTGAAGATGTGGAGCTTTGTTCTGATGCCAAGTCACTTAGTTAACTGCGCTCTCCCACACAGACATAAACACACAAAGACACAAACACAGCACAACACATCAGAGCAGTCGCCATCTTCCACTCATCACACAGGCCAACAAAAGAATGGCTTTGTTTATTGGAAACACCAGTCATACACAGACCTGGTGTAGTCAAAGACAGGTAAAATATGATCATCTGCTTTGGAATGTGTTCACCTGTAAGATGCTGTGTACAATTAGATGCATGACAACAACTTTACTTGGTTTAAATAGCTCTATTACTTCTTTTGATCAACACAATGTGCATATTGCTTTCACAGCTCAAATGGAATAGAAACCTTTTTTGTTTTTTTTGTAAACCTAATTTTACGCAAAACTTGTGAGTTTTAAGCCATGGAGAATGTTGTTATCTCCTCAAAATCATACCTGGAGTTGTGTTTTGTTCCATTCACACATGCTTGAGTAAACCTTTATTATTAGTCTATCTACATCTCCAAAGCTCAAAATACCTTGTGATGTCATGTAGCTGTAGTTTACAAGTTAATGGCTACATTTTACCCTGTATTTAGCAGAGATTGAAAGTTCAAGGTTGAAATTATCCAAATGATTCTAGTGAAAGTGTATAGAATTTAAAAACACAGTGGAGCACTTCCTACTATACTACTACCATACTACTATATGACATCACAGATGGAATAGAGTGCTATCTGTCTGAGAGAAGTACAGTGGTACCTCACCTTACGAAATTAATTCGTTCCAGAAGTGGTTTCGTAACGTGAACAATTCGTAAGTTGAGTAGCTATTTCAATGGAAAAAGCCTGATTCGTTCCAAGGCCCCGATCCAAGTTTTTTTTTTATAGTGTAACTTTTTTTTATAGTGTAACATTGTGTTCTGCGTCCTGCTTCCTTTTCTCACATTAGTCTCTCGTTTAAACACTCAAATTTTCATAGATTTTCAACAAAATTATTAATAGTGAAGCGTGGGGGGAGAAGAGTGCGCTCTGACACGTGTCCCGGCACGGACCCGGCGCGGAGCTGACAGCAGGTCCAGACCAAGGTCTAAACCAGGTCCAGACCAAGGTCTAAACCAGGTCTAGACCAAGGTCTAAACCAGGACTAAACCAGGACTAAACCAGGACTAAACCAGGACTAAACCAGGACTGGCCCAGGTGGATTAAAGCGCCGCGCGTGGGTCTATTTCCTGGTTTTGTTTCGAGTCACAGCTGAGGCGAGCCGCTGCTCGCATGCAAGAGCCGCGGTCTAGACCTGCTCTCCAGGGCCCCTCCAGGCACGGAGCCCCAGATATCCAGGGACCCAGGGGGACACTGCCAGCCCGCCTTAAGAGCTCCCTAAGCGGGCATGGGTGCGGGGATTGTCCCGGTCACCGGCCTGGAGGTCTTGAAGAGGCCGACCTCACGGTTCTGTCATGCCGCTCTGTGAGCACCTTACGCGGGCAGGTCTAGAGCAGCGGCTCGCCTCAGCTGTGACTCGAAACAAAACCAGGAAATAGACCCACGCGCGGCGCTTTAATCCTCCTGGTCTAGTCCTGCTCTAGTCCTGGTTTAGTCCTGGTTTAGACCTGGTTTAGACCTTGGTCTAGACCTTGGTCTAGACCTGGTTTAGACCTTGGTCTAGACCTGCTGTCAGCTCCGCGCCGGAACCAGGAAATAGACCCACGCGCGGCGCTTTAATCCACCTGGGCTAGTCCTGGGCTAGTCCTGGTTTAGTCCTGGTTTAGTCCTGGTTTAGTCCTGGTTTAGTCCTGGTTTAGACCTTGGTCTAGACCTGGTTTAGACCTTGGTCTGGACCTGCTGTCAGCTCCGCGCCGGGTCCGCGCCGGGACACGTGTCAGAGCGTACTCTTCTCCCCCCTCCCCCTTCCCCCCACACTTCACTATTAATAATTTTGTTGAAAATCTATGAATATTTGAGTGTTTAAACGAGAGACAAATGTGAGAAAAGTTTAAATCCAGTCTGAGAAAAGCGTATAATATGTGACTGAGCGCGCATTATTTGAATTTTTGAGATTTCGCGTTTCGTAACTTGAAATTTCATTCGTATCTAGAGACAAAAATTTACCGTAACATGAAATTTTCGTTTGTTGGGTCATTCGTAAGGTGAGGTACCACTGTACTAAATATGCAGGGTTTAAGATGAACACTTTAATATCACCACGCTCAGGTTACTTTACAGGGATGGGACAAGATCTTGTGCTTCAAAATCCTATGAGATAATGTGCACACATTAAAAATACGATTTTGTTTAGACGAAAAGACCAACTGGAAATTTCAGAATCTTAGACTTACTAAACACCTTCAAAAAACAACTCAAAACTTTTCTCAAAGCCTATAACCCCACACGACTGCTCCTCATTACCTGTTTTGCTTGTCCTGTCCTTGTTTCATCTTACACTATTGTAAAGCATCTTTGAGTTACTGTGAAAAATGCTGTACTATAAAACCAACGTAGTATTTTTATATTTTGGGAAGTTAGAGTCCCAAAAAGCAGTGCTACAATGACAAGCAACATTATAAAATAAATCAAGAATTGTGAAATGGCTTGCACAATAAATTAATTTAAAAAAATATGTCAAAATCTTGTCTCATTCTTGTGAACCCAGTCTTGTAGTAGTCATTTTGTAGTTGAGTAAATTCCTTGGCCTCTGATTAGTATAGAGAAATCTGAATAATTATATAAGCGCAATATATTTAGTATAGTTCAACATAATACCATATATTCTTTCCCAACACAACTTATGCTTAGTAATATCCATTGTTCTAGACTGCTCCAACAGTGTAAGAATGTCTGTCGCGCATACACCTCGCCCGGAGCCAGCGAGTCCCAATTACAGAAAATGCCCAAAGACCTGCTCCATCTGAATAAGAAGAGGAGGATTAAACCCAGAAAAAGAGATGGCAGCAGTGAACTGGCAAGAAACTCAGTTACAAGCCCCAGAGCATTGGACTGCAGTGTGCCCGGGCATGTACTGGCACTGCCCACCTATGGGGTCTCTGTGCATTTGAGCCACTGTCAATGACTCTTACCACAGCCATTGACAATGCTGCTTTTTGACAGACCACTCCAAGATAAGTGACAGTAATGTTAATCCCATCGAACAGGGAGGGTAAAGCATGAATCTGAAGATGCTCTGTGTACTTCCAAATGGTGGATGGCATTGAAATATGCCGCAAAAAGATTTAAAGAGTAAAATGTGTATGCATGGATACCACTGCTATGTTTTGCATGATACTGTTAAGGCTAATAATAAGTTTGATATGAAGATTGGACTTTAAAAACATAGATGAGCACATTCTGGATTACCAATGACCTCAGAGCATTTTGACTGTGTGAAAAAAGACATGCACAAACAAATGTATTTAAATCAATACTGACTACTCACATGCAGCAATCTGAGGATTAAACAGGTATTAAAGATCCCATGACATGGTACTTCTTGATGCTTTTATATGGCTCCTTAATGGTTCCCTAATACTGTAAATGAATCCTTCTTCAAACAACACTCAGTGCATGAGAAACAGAGATAAGATGAGAAAGAGTATTTTTTCTCTGTCTGAACAGGTCATAATGGGCGTTGTTGCTTGAATGCAAATGAGGAGAAAAGAGCTGGCCTATAGTAGAGGGTGGGGGCGTGGCCAAACGCTCCGCTCTCTCTCTCTCTGAGCCCTCAGCTGATCCATTTCCTTGTTTTTGCACGGGGGGAGAGATTTGAAGCGTTCCATTGAAAAATAAACACATTTCCACAGAAAATAAAATTAAACCACTGCTGTTCAAAGGTCCAGAGGCTCAGATAAAGGACTTCCGTGCCTAGAAACACTCGGACGTGCCTCCAGGCAAATAAAAAAAAAAAACGCATTTCGCATTGCCTAGCGCATTCGCAGTCCAAACTCTCTGGGCGTGATTTACAGAGACGCTGAGTACAGACAGACGGGGGTGGAACTGCATTTGCATTTCTTTTTTCGATCTGACGTCAATAAGGTGCCTTGTTCAAAATCGCCCGTATGAGCTCCGATTTTTTGTAACGCAGAAAAGGATCGCAAATGCTCAGTTTAGACATTTCACAACTTTTAACCATGGGGGAAGGGGGGGGGGGGGGCTAAACAGGGTAGGGGAGCTCACATTAACGTTCAAAAACCTCAGAAAGTGAAAATTTCATGCCATGGGACCTTTAATGGCAATAGGAGAAATTCAATTCATCAACTGGGCAAAAGTTTAGCTGTGAAACGTATTCGACCAAATAAACTTTTGTCCAGTTGACAAATTGGATTTCTCCTTTTGCCATGGATTCTACCTGGACGACTGAGGGATTCTACACACAAACGGGTATTAACCTAGTACTCCTTTGTGACTACCTGGCTCAAATACTGGGCAGCAGAAACTTTTGATTTTTTTTTTAGCTCAGATTTCATATCATGGGATTTTAACTATAACTAATCCACGGGGTCTATGCAAGAGGCCAGTTAAGGAGGTAGCTATGGACATTGAAAGATGCTACAGGCTTTTTAACACCATACGTGGCAGTAAACATGGCAGAAGACCTTCCAGAGAAAACACTTTGGACCGAACCGAACTAAAAGAACAGAGCAGAGTAAGAATAAGGCCTTTCCTGTTCCGTCCACCTGCTCTCCCCTGGAGGGACACTTTTATCCTTTCCTCTTCTCAAACTGCCCTGCCAGATATCTGCTGACCCTACCTGACCAGTCCTCCTGTTAAACAGCGCTGAGACCTTTGACTGAGACACAAAGGCCACTGTCGTGTAAATGTTGCTGCAGTAAAACTAGAATTACCCTCGGGATCAATAAAGTATCTCTCTCTCTTGTTACTATAAAGTGTGCTATGTTTACTGCTAACTTGAATACTATTTTTTTACTACTTTAACTACAAATTATGCATCAAGGTATGCCACTCTAAGTAGTAATGAGTAACCTAAATGGCTGACAGACTTGACAAGTCATAATATAGCATGCAACAACACGAGGAAGGATCTAAGTGGAACGACTCCCCATCCACACCTATTAATAACATTGTGCTATTTGACAAGCTTTATTTTGACATGTTTTATTCATCTGCATTGATTTATAGCAGTTGAGACATGAGATTGAAAATAGCACCACGCCCTGCCGTCTGATTTGGCCCGAACCAATTTCTTAACTCAATAACACTGGCTGCATTTTAAAGAGCCTATGTTACTTATTTTCTGGTCTATGTTAGAATGTTGTTTCCTCATCAAAAACATACCTGGAGTTGTGTTTTGTTTCATTTACACATGTTTAACACACAAACTGTGAATATTTAAAGGAGAATGAACATTTTTTTACAATCTGAGCCTTATTTCGGTAATAAAACAAGTTGTTTTACTCACCCATAGCACTTTGGTGTCATATGGAGCATTTCCGGAGATGTTTTAGATTTGCGATCTCCGTAACGTGAGGTCTCGGGGCACATGTTTGCGGTCTCCAAATAACACAAACTTTAGCACTTTTCAAATCATAGAAGCTCGATGTCTTAGTCTACACTTTCATTTGAGTCAAAAGTGGCCTGTAATCCGAGATTTATCCATAGTTTCGAGTAGATGAGGAGGACAGTGAGCATGTGCGGAGTCACAGCTTATTTCACTCTCAGCTCCCGGGACCCAAACATGAAACGCAAAGCTGTAAATTATGGATAAATCTCGGTTTACAGGCCACTTTTGACTCAAACAAAAGTGTAGACTAAGACATTGAGCTTCTTTGATTTGAAAAGTGCTAAAGTTTGTGTTATTTGGAGACTGCTCGGGGCATATATTACGGCTATTGCTAATCTAAAACATCTCTAGAAGTGCTCCATATGACACCAAAGTGCTATGGGTGAGTAAAACAACTTGTTTTATTACCAAAATAAGGCTCAGATTGTAAAAAACGTGAATTCTCCTTTAAGTTGAGTTCTTCTCTCAAACAGGAAACCCTCTGTTCCACCTTGTGATCCCATGTGAATGAAACAAAACAAAACTCCAGGTATGTTTTTGATGAGGTAACATGACTTAAAGGTCACAAGAGTCAATTCTGCTTAATAAAGGACCTTTACACACAATATCTGTACCCATGACCTGCTCAGGCTATCAGTGCTGTGCTCCCTCTCAGTGACGCACGTGCAGTTAAATTATTTATTTTTCTCACAATCTACAGCTGGAACAGATGGCCATTTTCACAGGCGTGTTTGTGAACTCCAACACTGGGTCAATCAAACCGTTTATGGGTTAAAGAGGGGGGAAGAATGGAGGGAACTGAATAAAATGCATAGGAAGTAAAGTGTGTAGCAGTGCCTCAAAATGAAAGTTCTAATGAAAAATGTTGCTTGAGTCTTCAGTTTTGTAATTCATGTAAAAGCTTTACTACATGCACAGTCGACAGTTGGCCATAACCTGTTTATAGAGTTTCATAAAGTCGACAATGAAAATGGTTCCCCGTACAAGGACTCATACGGGAAAACCTTTTGTTGAACAAGTTGCAGGAAAGTCATGCTGCAAATAAGAAAGAGGTTCTCAAAGTGTGGTGCAAGAACTGGTGGTACGTTGAAATCTCTTAAATATTACACAAAATGGATTCTTGTAAGCTTTTAGCTGTTATGTTAAAATGTTGTTACCTCCTCAAAAACAAACCTAGAGTTGTGTTTTGTTTCATTCACGGTTGTATGAGTAATCCTTATTAGCCTGTCTACTTTTCCAAAGCTCAAAATGCTCTGTTTCACTTTGTGATGTCATGTAGTGGTAGTTTTTAAGTTAACAGCTCCTTGAACCTTTTGCTCAGGAGATATTGGCAATTCCAGATTGTAGTGAAGGTGTATGGAGTTCTAAAACTTAGTGGAGCACTTCCTGTTTTACCACATGACATCACAAGGCGGAACAGAGTTTTTTCTGTTTGAGAGAACTCAGCCTAAATATGCATGTTTGTGTGTGTTATTATAATATCTGTTAAAAAAATGTGCATAAAATGGACCCTTTCAATGTTATGATTGTGACAGCGACGTGCGGTCAGGGGAGGCAGGTGAGGCAGTGCCTCACCAGTCATTTTGGGAATAAAAAAATCTGCTCAGTGTCAATAAGAAATACTTACATTATATATATATATATATATATATATATATATATATATATATATATATATATATATATATATATATATATATATATATTATATATATACCGTTATTTACCATATTATTGGTGATTTCTTGTGATTTGTGGTGAGTTCTGTGGTTTAAAAAAGTGAAATGTCCCAGTACTTGCCAATATAATGCAAAGAGAGAGGAGGTGAGGCTCGCCTCAGGCCGACAGCGCAGCCACATACACACTGCACAGGGCGTGTTCATTCAGTGTGCTGCCTCACTATTTCTCCATTTAAAGGAATAGTAACGTTTTTACAATCTGAACCTTATTTCGGTAATAAAACAACGTGATTTACTCACCCATTGTACTTTGCTGTCATTTGGAGCATTTCCGGAGATTTTGTAGTTTAGCGATATCCGTTTAACGTGAGTGCTCAGGGCATACGGTTGCAGTCACCAAATAACACAAACTTTAGCACTTTTCAAATGACAAAAGCTCAATGTTAGTCTACACTTTCGCTGGAGTCCAAAGTGGCCTGTAATCCGATATCCAGCCATGGTTTCGATTGGATGACGTCATCGAGGACAGTGCACATGCACGCATTCATTCCGCTACTCTGCTTAGAAGCCGCTCAGAACTTTTCTGTTGCGAGCGAGACATGGCTGAAAATTCGGACGTCGAGACTGAAGAGGACTTATTTGAGTATGATGGCCGTCCCTATCATTTTGAGCCTGAGTATACGGATGAGGAGGTATTAGAAAGAAGGATGCGGAGACAGTTTAAGGAGCAGTGCACCAGAGAACAGCCATCGGTATCGCATTACTTCTCAGAACCGTGGGCTGAATCCGCTGGCCTTCCTTCTTTTCCTTTGCTAGTAAAAATTCATCCAGACTGAAGTGGGTACTGCAAACACGATGGTCCAAACGTCTTACAGCTTTGCCTTTCATGTTTGGGTCCATTCTCAAGGCAACTAGCCACAGCTTCAATAACTCCGGATTGTGACGAGGAAGCCTGTGAAAACTCAACTTCGTCCAAACTGTCATTTTGTTTTCACAACGGGATAAATGCATGTTCGCACCATTTCGGGTTTTCTCAAGCGGAGATGTTTTCTTCTTATTCCTTTGCTTCTTTATGACTGTAACCGAGAGCTGAGAGCGTCGTCTTATCTGCAAATCAGCTGTGAATGCGCGCATGTGCACTGTCCTCGTCATCCAATCGAAACCATGGCTGGATATCGGATTACAGGCCACTTTGGACTCCAGCGAAAGTGCAGACTAACACTGAGCTTTTGTCATTTGAAAAGTGCTAAAGTTTGTGTTATTTGGTGACCGCAACCGTATGCCCTGAGCACTCACGTTACGGGTATCGCTAAACTACAAAATCTCCGGAAATGCTCCAAATGACACCAAAGTGCTATGGGTGAGTAAATGACGTTGTTTTATTACCGAAATAAGGTTCAGATTGTAAAAACGTTACTATTACTTTAAACTTATCAACTTATATATGAATTGTTTTCAAGTGCTTTGTCTTCTTATCATCAAGACAAATAATCTTGGCTGGCGTCTCGTCTCTGTCTCTGCGTCCACATTTACTACACAAATATGGACTAGAAGTTTAAACTAGATAGTGTCACATTTCACTGCTCTGTTTAACTGAGCCTTTTTACAACTAAAGAAATCATTAGTAAACACATTATCTATAGTGAGGCAATTCTGTCCACAGATTATTTGCAATAAGGTTATGTGAACAACAGATTTACCCATAATGCTAGAATGGAGTTTAGTTCAGTTGGTTAATCTGCTTCTCTTTAGTGTGCACAATTGGAGTTCAAAACTTGCGTTAGACTTTCTTTTTTTTCCCCTTTCTTTTGTAAACCAAATGCTTTTATTAGCAAAGGTGATTCTTGTGTGTTTGTAAAGAAAATATAAGCAGTTTAGTGCCCATCAGTATTGAGTCTACTGCACTTTCCCTCACCAGCTGTAAACCTCACCACACGTCACTGGATTGTGATGGGTTGTGCTCAGATATAAAATATATAACTAGATAACTCTATGGGAGATTTACTGTTTACTACAGAGATTGACTCCTGACACATTATATTCATATTATACTAATGTTATACTTATTGCTCATTGTTTATCTTATTGCTTACAATGCGTGAAAAGTCCCTCAGTCGTCCAGGTAGAATCCATGATCAAAGGAGAAGTTCAATTTGTCAACTGGACAAAGTTTGTTTGGTTGAAAACGTTTCGCCGCTCATCCGAGAGGCTTCGTCAGCTCTGGTTATTGTACTGGTTAGACCCTGCTTATATCTAGCTGCCGGGAGGCGCGTCCTACAATGACAAAAGCTCTGAAAACGATCCCCCTAATCTGTCTCTTTGTTTTTGGAACCTTTCACTGCACATATCAATTCTGTAGATCCGAACATCAAATTCACCCGTGAAGATGCCAATGATAACACATTGGCGTTCTTAGATTGTGCAGTAACGATAGGAGGAGACCGGGGACTCCAAGTAGAAGTCTTCAGGAAGCCCACACACACAGACCAATACCTGCTTTTTGATTCACACCACCCACTGCAGCACAAACTGGGTGTTATTCGGACATTACAACACAGGGCCCAAGTGGTTCCCACAAGCACAGAGGGTAAGGAGAAAGAAGAGCAACATGTGCAGGAAGCCCTCTCTGTTTGTGGATATCCTAAATGGGCTGTCAACAAAACCAAGAGAGACAAGGACAATAAACAAGACAACAGAGAATCCGAACCCAGGAGGAAAGGGGTAGCGATTCCGTACCTGGCCGGCGTTTCGGAAAAACTACAGAGGATTTTCAGACAATATGAAATTCCAGTTTATTTCAAACCCACAAACACTTTAAGACAAAAACTGGTCAACCCAAAGGACAGAACACCGAGCCACAAACAAAGCAATGTGGTCTACTCCATTCAGTGTAGTGAAGACTGCAGTGAGCGCTACATTGGGGAAACAAAACAGCCACTTCACAAGAGGATGTACCAACACAGGCGGGCGTGCCAGAGTGGACCGGCTTCTGTGGTACATCTTCACCTAGAAGCCACGGGCCATTCTTTTGAGGACAGTGAGGTTCAGATCTTAGCCAGGGAAAAGAACTGGTTTGAGAGGGAAGTTAAAGAGGCTATTTTTGTCAAAAAAAGAGAATCCGTCATTAAACAGAAATGGGGGAGTGAGACATAACTTGTCTCCCATTTATAATGCGATTCTTAGACCAGTCAAACAGAGCCAGGGCAGAGGGGTGGAGAGGGTCGTTAGACGTTGAATAGGGGGTCGAAACCAGCCGTCAGAGTAATTTGAAAAACAAAGAGACAGATTAGGGGGATCGTTTTCAGAGCTTTTGTCATTGTAGGACGCGCCTCCCGGCAGCTAGATATAAGCAGGGTCTAACCAGTACAATAACCAGAGCTGACGAAGCCTCTCGGATGAGCGGCGAAACGTTTTCAACCAAACAAACTTTGTCCAGTTGACAAATTGAACTTCTCCTTTGATCTTATTGCTTACATTTTATATTACTTGCCTTATTGCATGAAAACAGAGTGTAAACTTAGTATAGAAGGAACATTTTGTGTCACTTATCGTTTTTTGGAGGACTGTTCACAGGCAGAAATAGTTTGAAGCGGTGAAAGAAGAAGCTCCCCTGACCGTCAGTACACTGTGTTCCTCTGATTTACAGAGAGGGAGAAACAGATAAGGGCATGAGCTGGAAGAATGCCGAAGAGGCTGACTAGAGGCTGCACCTGGAGTAACATAGTATTCACTTGCTGTGTTATATTGTTGGGTCCAGGCAGAGGCAGGTAGTTAGAGTTCCTGGCGTAAGACCTGTATAATCGGTAGTGCTACCAGGGATAGTCTGACCCAGAGCTCTGCATTGTTTAGCGACTATTGTATCAGGGAAATATACTTTTTGTTGAACTGTAACCGTCTGACTCTTGGTGATATTTCGATCTGAACCTGGTTGTAGTACTGAGGCAGTATTTTACAACACTCCACAGACTTACCATACAAATCTTCAGCTGACAACAATCACATGTTTGAGGCTGAATAATGGCGCCACTCTCAATTTTCTTTATTTTTGCTGACAGAGAAGACAAGAACTTGCCTGTTCCGTGTGGATAATTACAGATATTACAGAGATATTCACTAAATCTACCATCGGACAGTTAAACATGTGACCACAGAATTCTGCCCTGCCCTCCAGTTTCTTCTCAAATGTTTACACAACCTATTAAGTCGTTATATTAATCATGATCACTTCTTGGATTTATATGACTGTTATGTCCATTTGGAGTGGGAGTTTATAGCGATTGATCCAAGTTGAGAACAAATATTCCCAAAAAGTCCCTGTTCTGA
This sequence comes from Paratrypauchen microcephalus, assembly GCA_036785185.1. Lineage (NCBI taxonomy): Eukaryota > Metazoa > Chordata > Actinopteri > Gobiiformes > Gobiidae > Paratrypauchen > Paratrypauchen microcephalus. Next base: position 14,742,827 of record JAVJIX010000008.1, on the reverse strand, counting down.
TGTAGACCCATTTCTGGCAGGATTGTTCTTTTTGCTACATTGGAAGTGTGCACAAAGTTTGAGAATCGTATCAGAACTTGTCAGAGGTGAAAATTGCTTTGTATTTCACCTAAACATAGCTAATCTTGCTTCTTAATCTTAATTGTCCTTATCAAGATTTACATTTCCGGTCCGTATCTTGGCTATTTGTTATCAGGAAAACTGTAGGACATTGTGTTTCCTCCGAAATGCTGAGTTACCGATGGCTACACTTTCCAACTTGAAATGAAAAGAACTGAATGCTGCACAATCTGAAGACTTTTGCATTGTAGAGTGGAGAAATAGTTTTCACACTTTTCTGGCAGTCAAAAAAGAGACCATTTAGATTAGAGTCAAACCTAAGGCAGGGATTCCAACGCGGAAGGAGACGAGGATGTGCTCATGTAATGACAGCCAGATGCAGCGCTGCCTCTCCTTAATGAGGACTCACCTTAAATTTGGGCTCTGATCCACCTCAAGACAAACGCTTGTTAAAGGAAGACCTGAGCCCTGCGTGAGACACAGCCTGTGCTTTAACTAAAGCTGGGAGAGCAGGGTATTTACATGACCCATGTGGGAGTTTCAGAGGACAAGAGTTCAGATTGGACCTGTACGGATACTGCATATACCGCAGTAACCATGGCATTTTGCTGTGGACCCTTCTGATATGCGTTTATTGTTTGTTATTTATGTGTTTATTTTAGGTGAACAGTTTAGATAGCATGCACCAATCTGTGATACATAATACATGTGTTTAAGAGAAAAATAATGAATCATGCTCAATATATTAAGTCTGAGTACATTTCAACTGATAACAAGATATCTGCTATTCACTGTTATGTACACTGTGAATGTATGTACACACATACATATACAGTATGTATAGTGTATGCATCTTAACTCTATTTATGGTCATGGTTAGTATAGCGCTTTTCCACCTTTTTAAAAAAAAAATCTTTTATTATTACAAGGTATACATTTTAACATCACAATAACATTCGCAAAACACTCAGAAGACACATCGGGGGATGCGGGCATGGGAATGAACACCACTGGGCACAAGAGCTTAGAGAAACAGGGGGAATGTAGAGGACCAAAGGGATTGTCCCAGGTGAAGAAAGGGGGTCCGGGGTAGAGCAAGGGCGATGCAGTGTCCAGGGAAGGTCCAGACAACAGGGTCCAGGGGGGACAGCGGAGGGGGGCAGGGGTCAGAAGTCCAGCTGAGGGGAATTGGCTCGGGAGATGGAGAAAAGCGTATTGTCTGGGGTGAAGGTGTGTGCTTTACATGAAAGAACCACTCACCCATTCACCAACACATTCATACACCAGTATACGCAGACACTGAGGGTGAGGGGGTTTGGTGTCTTGCTCAAGGACACAATGACAGCATTCATCTGGGAGCTGGAATCACGCCCCCAGCCTGTGAGTCAGTGCATTGGTCCACTATACAATCTCGCAATGACGTTCATATCAACAGGATTCAAACCGCCAACTTTCAGAGCAGTGGACACTCTGCCAACTGAACAACTGCTGCCCCATAGTAATATTCTAGTTAAATGGTTTCATTTTGAGCCTGATTTTAAAATATGTTTAATCCGTCACTTGTCCAGGTCCCCCATCGCAAAACCCGATAAGCTTAGCAGTTTCATATGTTTATATATGGCAGTATGAACCAGCTTTTATTTTAAGATGGGCTCAAATTCTGAATCAAAACAAAGCTATCCTTAAAGTAGGTGGCTTTGAACCATCGCGCTCCCTCTGGATAAAATTGACTAAATAAAAGTTGTGCTGCAACACACAGAGTCTGTGTGTAATTACCTCCCTGGAGACGAGACGCCTGCAAATGCCACTATCCTCACGGGACTCACAAATCTATACTCAACAACCAACCCAGCCACTCTGTCCTGGGTCATACTGAGACGATAACCTGTCTGAATGCTAACTGTTGACATCTTACTCTTAGGAGTGTTTGTTTTTTGTTGCTTTTCCTATTGTTGAGATGCTTTTACTTGCTCCCGCTCCTTCTTTCCTTGTCTTTGTTACCATGGTTACAGCCTTCTTGGGAGAACAGATATATGAGATATGGGGGCATAGCATAGTCTTGTTATTCATCAGTGTCCTTCTTGATCCCCTCCTAAATCTTTATCTCTTGAAATTTCAATTAACTTCTGCCAACGAAAAGTCACTTTGGGAGAAAGAAATGTGTGACCTGCACCCATATCCAGTTTGTTATGTTTTGTGTAAACCAGTTTTTCTCTCTCTTGTACCAGCAAATGAGATTCCACTATAAATTAAAGGGATAGTGCATTTTTTTGTTTTTTTTTGTTTTTTTTATGTTAATCTGTATGGGTTTCCTTCTAAAAGTTCCGTGTGTTGACACCGGCTTACCTCTGACACTCTCAGCTGATCCCGGTTCGGCTCGCTTTCTGGAGCCCATGTAGGGAGGTCCAGTAGCTTCTCTGGAACATTAAATAAAGCTTGTTTTTCTTCTCAAAACAAAACATTTGTCCGAAAGGTGATATATTTGCGTCCCAAACAGTTGTCAATGAAACATCCAGCAGCGAACTTATATCACTGCGCTCACGTTAGCGTATCAGCCTGTTCACTTGTAAACTTCCCCTTGCGGCGGACCGCATCTGCCTTGCACTTCTCCTAAAGGTGAACAGCATACTAGTCCTCAAAAAAATTAAAATGTCATGAAAAACATTCTTTTTGTATTTAGTCTTTTTCGAGTGTATATATATATATATATATATATATATATATATATATATATATATATATATATATATATATATATATTTTTTTTTTTTTTTAGGTGGACTAGTATTTGTATTTTTTATATATATATATATATATATATATATATATATATATATATATATATATATATATATATATATATATATATAATAAAATAAAATATATTTTATGTATTTTTGCTACTTATTTAGAAATTATTTTTACCTGGCTCTTTGCCATTACCCTATTTTTGTTCAGTATAATATTCTGTATAATAAACTGTGAGGTGTGCGCTACTTCAAATCATTAATCGTAATATATATATTTAAAAAAAAAAAAAAAAAAAAGTGCTCCTCACCTTCCACGGTGGTTGGTCTCTCTCTCTCATCCAGCTCGGGTCCTCTACCAGAGGCCTGGGAGCTTGAGAGTTCTGCGCAGTATCTTTGCTGTTCCTAGTACTGCACTTTTCTGGATTGAGATGTCTGATGTTTTTCCTGGGATCTGTTGTAGCCACTCCTCCAGTTTGGGGGTTACAGCCCCGAGTGCTCCGATCACCACAGGCACCACTGATGCCTTCACCTTCCAGGCCTCCTCCAGCTCTTCCTTGAGCCCCTGGTATTTCTCTAGTTTCTAATGTTCCTTTTTCCTGATGTTACCATCACTTGGTATTGCAATGTCCACCACCACGGCTCTGTTCTGTTGCTTATCCACCACCACTATGTCTGGTTGGTTCGCCATCACCATTCTGTCAGTCTGTGTGTGTATATATATATATATATATATATATATATATATATATATATATATATATATATATATATATATATATATATATATATATATATATATATATATATATATATAGGTTAAAAATTGTACTTTCTTTCTGAGGTGTGTACAAGACAGATGAAGAGAAAAGCAGCAGTAAGAAGAAAGAGCTGGAAAGTGATACAGATCAAAGTGGAGGTGATGCCCAGAGAAGGCAAAGTGGAAGGAAAGCAGAGGAGGAGAAAACAGTGTGTTTGTGTGCACGGAGAAAGGGCCCGGATCAAAGCCCAGCTAAGGCCAGGGGAGGGGGAGGCAGTACAGTCAGGGCCTCCCCCGTCTGCCAGCCAACTTTTATTGTTTCTGCACTATCTTTACGGGAATGCTTTTGTTTTATGAGCTCTTTCGCCATTTTTTAAAATTCCTTTCTTCCTTGGCAGATGCATGCGCGCACACCCACACGCAAACAAACTGTGGCCACCTTTCATAAGCCGTCACATCTGCAAAGTGGGGGAGATACAACCGCCTCAAACCATGTGGAGCACTGGCGGTCCTTTCATTGCGTTAGCCCCCAGACCGAGTGAGGGGTGATGCCATCCTGCCCCAAGCATTAGCTCATTTACTTTGTTTGCCAGAGCTAATGAACGCACACTGACCGCGACCAAAACCAGGGGAACAGCAGGAATGTTTAAATCCTCCCAGCTCCAGAGCAGTACATGATGATGCTATTTACATAAAACCTCCCTGATTAGCGCTCGCTTGCCTGCACGCACTTTTATGTTCCAGGGTAGTGGGTGTGTTGTGGAAAATACAAGACACAAACCAGGAATTTGATGTTGTACGCTGACAGCTAATGAGGAATAAAGATGCCACCTTAACTTTGATGGTTTTGGGTGGGCACATCAAACAGGCGAGTATGTTTGCTAATGTGGAGGAATCTACATGTGTGTTTTAGGGTATGTACAGAGCTTTAATGTAATGGTGTTTTTGCTATATGGTAATGTATGTATACATTTTTAATAACTACACCTTAATAAGACATAATAGTAAATTGATATTTTGCCGCTCTGCTCTGTCTAAGGCTTTATTAGATTGTAATTTGAACAGAACAGAATCTAACCATAAAGTCTGACTTGGGTGAAACTAAGTGAGATGATTTATGCTGTTAGTCTCATAAATTACAGTTGCAAGCTAGTTTCCAGTACGTTTTTGTTGAAAATCAAACATCTAAACTGGACCATGAATGCTCGTATTGATCACAGACTCCTGAAAATGCATCATTTATATCCATATTGTTATTTTTCTTAAGTTTTCAGACAATATTAAAACTTTTTGAACAATGTTTGCTAATGTGTCCATTGTTTGATGCGTGGTAACTCCTAAACATCCCCCCTGGGGGAAAAAATTGTCAAAATCATCCCTCTTCCAAATCGGGCATCCTTTCTTCCATCCCTTGTGGCATTGTATCAATCAGGCATGAAAATCCCTCACCTTTTGGCGAAATTCGCTGTTTTGAAGTCAAAATAGGTGACCAACGTGAATCGTGGCCAGCGCCAAGAGCCAATCATAGGCCGAACTGCGCTCTGGCTTCCAATCATGTTGCAGCGCTGTTCCACCGATCGCGCTCCTGCCAATCATGACGATTAGCTGATCGCCGATCAGCTGTGAGCGAGCCCCGTTAATATGTACGCTACATTAATGCTACGTAAGAAGGAACTCAGGACTCGGGATATGTCCATTTCTTTGGAGCGCATACACGGACATGGACACGCAAATTATCGCACACCGCAAACTACGGAGCTGACCGTGTTCTTATGGGGTGAGTTATATTATCATATTATTTCTGCATCAAAGGGACATATTAGCTGACAGCAGGGGCCTGGGACTAAACCGGGACTAAACCGGGACTAAAACAGGTCTAAACCAGGACTAAACCAGGACTAAGCCAGGTCTAAACCAGGTCTAAACCAAGACTAAACTGTGTCTAAACCAAGACTAAACTGGGTCTAAACTGGGTCTAAACTGGGACTAAACCAGGTCTAAACCAGGACTAAACCAGGACTAAACCAGGTCTAAACCAGGACTACACCGGGACTAAACCAGGTCTAAACTGGGTCTAAACTGGGACTAAACCAGGTCTAAACCAGGACTACACCGGGACTAAACCAGGTCTAAACTGGGTCTAAACTGGGACTAAACCAGGTCTAAACCAGGACTACACCGGGACTAAACCAGGTCAAAACCACGATTAAACCAGGTCTAAACCAGGTCTGAACCAGAACTAAGGTGTGTGTGTGTGTGTGTCTATGTCCAGAGTGTGTGTGTGCGTGTGTGTACGTGTGTGATAACATATTATCCTGTGTATTATTGAATTATTGAATGATTATATGGACTTTTTGTTTTTGTTTCTGTTTGCCCCCCCGCTGGAAAATATGTAACATAAATGAAAAATGTCACCATCCCCTCGGTTTCATTTTACAACTCGACTACTGAGTGTAGTTATTAAAATGTGTTACAAACATATATTTTTATATAGAGGAATTAACAGCAAAGATTACAAATAAATGATGAACAAATGCTTTAAGATGCTATTGGCAATTTGATTGAAACATGCGCGATAGTGGTGGTGGAATTAAGAAAAAATGTATCATTGAGTAACTTGAGATTTACAGTTTGTGCCAGTTCCATGCCTGGATAAATGGAGGCAATTCATCCATAATACAAGACATGTCAGAAGTCCATACAAAATATTACACTTTGCCAAAAAAGCTAAAGAGTTGACCTCAGAATATCTATTGTATACTTATATACACAATATAATGCTTTTTTTTTTTAATGCCATGCTTAAGAATAGTTACAGAAATGATACAGATCTAATGAATTTAAGGCGAGACACTACTTTTAGTTTTTATTTTTTTGGTAAGTTTAGCTCTTAGTGTCTCGCCTTAACTATGAGGCAACAAAGGCTTAAGTTTACCAAAGTAACATTGTGGTGCATTGGTGCATGTGGAGTATATTGCCACCAAGTTAAGATACCGACTTGAAGTTCTGATTTACAGCAGACTTTCTCACTTTCTTGTGGCTGAGCTCCAATTCCATATTCCGATGCAGTGGTCTCTCTCTTTCCCCCTCTCTTTCTGTCTCTCTCTTCAAGAACAAGTTCAGACCTTACCCGTGACCCATGAGCCCTGCCCCGGGACGCCGATCTGTCTCATCACTTCAGCTAAAGCCATTCATCTGAGTCAGGCATGTGCTCTGGTCTTTTTAGCAACACACGTCAACCAGCACTGCTCTGTCAACTTGAGTTATGTATGTTGGACGCTATATATATACGTGCTTACAATGGATTGATATACAGGCCTTTTTTATTGTTTTTTATTATTATTTGGTGGAGCCATCGCAAACATTTGCTTATCTATTCTCTGTTTTCCATGTACACCTTTATGCAAATCATGAATGATAATTATAAATACATTACACATATCATACAGATTCCAATTTTTTCATAAACAATCCTTATATTCAGTATACCCCTAGTTCTCAGATGAAGACACTTTGGTTCTATTAGAAATGTTTTTATAATTTGAAAAGGCATTAACATATCAAAATGGTTCTGTGTTGTTTTCTTCAAATATTAATATTTCTTTACTATAGTGAATACTGAAATGGTGAACGTACTTGGCCTTAGAATCTGTAAATCTTGGGTTCGCTGTATGCGTTTATGTAGCATGTATTGTAGGTAGAGTTTTTGTTTTTCAGCAAGGACATAATAGTCCAGTCTGTTTAGTTTAGGAGCTGTATAGAAATTGTTAGTGCAAGCATTTGACTGTTGTGTCCACTGATGTTCCATTAAGTCAAACTGACCCCTTAACCAGGTTTACAATGATTAGTTGGTAGTTTAACTGAGCTGCAGCCATAATCACATTTGGACATTTGCCCTGGGTTACTCAAGTAACTCAGTTAAAGAAAGAGCGTGATATAAATAGCACTTGGATGTAGTGCTAAAACACACAGTTGCATTATCTACGACACGTGAGATCCACTTGATACATTATGCTAAACTTTAGACTTGTATGTTGGCGGTCCACAGCCGGTACACGGGGATGACATTTCTACCCGGCAACCGTACACCTTGTCACATTCACCACTAGACAGGAACAAGCATAACTCAGAGGACGCAGATGGGCCAGACTTGGAGCATGGAGGTTAGAGGGCCTCCACAAGCTGCTGAGCTCCTCTTTACTCTGCTTATGAATGATGCATGGATGCCCGGAGAGGAGAGAAGAGGTGGAGAGGAGAGGAGGAGAGACAGCACCCACAGAGGCAAATGAGCATTGATCAAGAGGGATACAATTACACCGACCTCAGCTGCTCTGTGCTCCTGTGTGCCCCCAGGTGTGGAGGAAGTGGTCTTAACCAGATGAAGACTTTGTGATGAGTGGCAGGATTTGTGCAAGGCTAAGTGAGTGCACACAGTGCACGTGCGGTGGGCTTGTTGGTGGTTGCAGAACAAGTTTGTGGCCAGTCAAGGCAATGTAAATTACAGTATAATACACTGAAACCATAGTGATATAGTAAATACCAGTAAACAGAAAATCTGTGCTAGAAGCTTAGAAGATATAGAATTCATTCAAATAGTGATGGACATTATTTATTTGTATATTTATTTATTGCTGGGTTTCAGATAACATCACAATATTCAGGCATGAAAATCCCTCACCTTTCTGTGAAATGTGCCATTTTGAAGTCAAAATAGGTGACTTACGTGAATCATGTAGATCCGAGGAGGAAAAAAAATGGAGGGGGAGGGGGTCGGGTTGGGTCGGGAGGTCGGGAAAATATTAATTGACTGAGCAAAATCCCCGCATGTTCGGAGGGTCCAGCTTCCAATCATGTTGCAGCATAATTACCCACCGATCGCGTTCCCGCCAATCATGACGATTAGCGCTGTTGTGTTTGCGCCTGTTTGCCGATCAGGTGTGAGCGAGGCTCGTGAATATGAATATGCGGCATTTCATGAAACTCTACGCGGCACTTCACGAAACTGTACGTGGCATTTCATGAAACTGGAGAAAATCCTTAACTTGCTACGTAAATGCTACGTAAGAAGGAACTCTCGCCTCGGGACACGGGACACGTTCGGGATACGTCTGTTTCTCCGGAGCTCCAAATAATTAAAGTCCGTGGATATACGCGACACCCGCATACACGTTGATACGCAAACTGTCGGACAACACAGCAAACTGTTACAACGGAGTGACCGAGTTCTTATGGGTTGAGTCATATTATCAGATTATTTCTGCATCAAAGGGAGAGATTAGCTGGAAGCAGGGCCCTAAATCGGGACTAAACCAGGACTAAACTGGGACTAAAACGGGACTAAGACGGGACTAAACCAGGTCTAAACCAGGTCTAAGCCAGAACTAAACCGGGACTAAGGGTTAGGGTTAGGGTTAGCGCACCCTTCTCACATTTTTCACCCCTGACCTGTTTTCATGCATGAATATTGTTTACGCCAAAATATTTAATACAGATGGGATGGAGCTGAAATTAATATTGGTTTATAAGGTGTTAGGTGCATTGTATAACTTTTTTTGGTGGCAAGTCCGTCAAATGCTTTTCTTCATAGAGATGTTATTGCTGTCTGGAATGATTCACAGTGTTGCATAAAGCTTTCCATCTTCATGGAGACCAAACCAGACCAAGTTTCAGGTCAGATCTATGGAGAGGCAACCTCTTGCTTGTGAATGCTAGTGAATTTGAGCGTTTAAACCTGTAATTGAATATAGTAAATGTAAGGTAACCCTGTTTAAATTCATACTGTGGAACATTCCAGGCAGAGCAATTTTCTTTGTTATACAGTGAATTCTTGGGTCTAGTCACTAATAAAAATGACCAGATTCAACATTTGTTAATTCACCTTTTGGATATTTCATGGCAAAGTACAACAGTCCATATGGAAAACTGGCTCCTTGCCCCTCATCTGGGAGTATGACATCACATTCTAAAATCTGAAAACCATAAATGTATCCTTTATTTATCCCTGTAGGGAAATTATTTCTCTGCATTTGACCCATCCTTTCAGGAGCAGTGGGCAGCTCATCTTTCAGGCGCCCGGGGACCATCTCCATGATCTTATTGCTAGGCTTTGGTCAGGACCTCAGCTGGAGGATTTTACATATGGATCAAGTTTTTGGGTTGACGGGGGAAACCGGAGTGCCCAGAGGAAAGCCACCCAGACACAGGAAGAACATGCAAACTCCACACAGAATGGTCCGGGCAACCTGGGGATTGAACCCGGAACCTTGCTGTGAGGCGTGAGTGCCGGTGTTGATTTAATTTAATTAGATTCCCTTTTTATGTATTGCATTTTTAAACTAAATATAATAATACATTTTTAAAACCAGTGTATTTTGACAGTTTTATTGAATACACATTTCACCACCGCTGTGTTAAATTCTAACTATTAAATTCTTATTTCAGTATCTTTTTTTAAGACAAGCCATCTCTGCTCCAGGATGTGGGCTTTTAGGAGCCACAAAGAGCGCATATTAATGAAGTGCTGACTCAATCACGGTGGTATTTATTTAAGAATCAATATTAATAATGACGTGATTAGCTGCGCCGCTCCACAATTAAGCTATTACACTCCAGCAGCACAGAGTCTAACTACACACAGAGATGTTTGCCCACAAGCCAAATGCCACTGTCACATTCACAGGCAGTAATCACACAGTTTAGAGCCAGACTGCTTCTATCGCTGTTAATGTAATGCACCATCAAATACTACACAACATTAGAT